>JAESVK010001359.1:114571-151671 GCA_017140935.1 Hamamelis virginiana | reverse complement strand
GTATTGTCATCTCCAAATCCCATCCATGTCATACAAAGGACGAATCTCATTTATCAAGAATGTATTATAATTGCTGAAGAGTAAAAAATTGTGCAATTCATGTGATTAAGAACAAAGGAGCTCAAATTGAATCCCAATATTTCGTTGTATTTTTTTAAAAAAAAATTATTATTTTTCGTTAAAACACTCACAATGCGTTGTGACGATGAAATTTTCTTATCAAACGACAACGGAACACAATTTGAATATATTAGGTAATTTTAAAAAATTATAAAATTTGAAGTTTTAATTTTTTTTGTTTTTTTTTTTTGGTTAAATTTGGATAATTGTGGTGGGAGATAAATGAATGCATAATTGTGTAATTATTGTAGATGAATAAGGGTAAATTGGGGAAAATGTAGTTAAGCTAAAAAAATAAAGGATGCACCATTGGAGCTCATCTAGCTAAAGCTATAGCTAAAAATACTGTAGCAAGCTAAAATAACACTGTAGCAAACTAAATTTAGCTTTAGCTCCCCAATTTTAGCTAACACCATTGGAGATGCTCTTAGGCATCCACAAATGACGCATCTGAAGTGAGAGGGTAGAGAGATCCATTTGTCCTTCCTTTAGACACAGCCAAATCGCTAGCGGGTTGCGGAGGAAGACCGAATCGTCTTTACTATCATCAGCAATGGCTGCGATCTTAGCTCGGAAGTCTCTTCTCGCTCTTCGTGCTCGACAAATTGTAAGCACCATTTTGCCTTAATCCCCCCTCTTTTTTTTCGCAGGAAAATGTTTTCCTGGAAATATTTTCCGTCAAAACTAACGGAGCCTTAAATCTTCATTTTTCATTCGATTTTCTTCATAACTGCATAGGTTGAGGTAATTTTTAGTCTATTTTTGCTCATCGAGTGTTATCAAATCGGAGACCGTTCAAAGCCCTAGCTTGCAATTTTTTTTTTCTACGAACGGAACCGCTAATTCTAGGTTAAGATTAATATTTAGGGCTTGAAGATTTTGACACAAGTTCTGGTTTCAATCATGCAAAAGCTGGTAGAAAGCTTAAAGCTTTATATATTGATTTGGTACTTAAGTGGCGAATTTAGGTGGATAGGCGATTTCTACGCGGAATATTGTTATTTTCATGTAGTATGATAGCTTCATTTGGACATTTGGTAATGACCTTGATATTTTAAGAGTATTGAGACGTTTGTTAACATTTGAAACTCTCGGGGAACATATTGTGAATTCTCGGGTATAGCTTTAGGGTAGCTTTTGGGCTTATTTTGATTTGATGTTACTGGTTATTTATCATGACATTTTGGTTTCCCAGATGCTAAGTTTTTGCTCTCTCTCTCTCTCTCTCTGTGTACTAATAATTTTTGGAATACTGAATCAACAGTATTAACATAATCTTGTTATTGTCACCGCTATGATCAGTATGTAATGTCACAATCGTCATCATCATTCTTGCTGCTGGCAATGTTATTATTTGAAGGACTTTGCTTGGATTTTTTTTGTTTTCATTTCTGCTCCCCAATGCACATAGATATTCCTCTTCGGAAGTGGTCAGATGGTAACCATCCCAACCTTTTTTTGGTTATTTGTTTGTAGGCTGTATCAGGACAAGCATTGCAGGGTCCAAGCCCTTATGGGATGCGATTCAGTGCACACTCATTTTCCACCAAAAAAGGTTTGCTTTGTGCTCTCAATATATAAACAAATTGTGAACAGTCATGTTATGTTTATAAAGTTACGGATTAACACTATATGATATGAATGGCTTTATATGGTTAATTTATTACAGGCTTACAGATAGTGATAGCAGATATGCTGTTAATTATGTAGTCTGTAGCCTCCATACTATGACCGGTTTAGATTAATGGAGAAGTGAATGGTTGGTGTTTTAGAGTTTGGAATATCCTTCTTGAGAGGGAACTAGGTAATGAATTAATTTTCTTAGTTGGATTCAAAAATTTATTATTAAATCCAACTGGAAATGTTTACTTGGTTTAGAGAGCTTATGTGTTCACTGTTATGGGGAAACAGAAGATTTTTTATCTGAAGCAATATGTGTTATTATTTTGGTTCTATGGTTACGAAGAAAAGAACACAGAAGGGCATGGAGGGATAAAAATAAAGGGAGGAAAAAAACATATAGAACATTAGAATATTAAGCGATGCTGCACTAGATAGTCAACAGGTAATTATACATGAAATTGTGCTGTTTCCTGATGGCCCATGGAGGATTTAGCCCTTTTTGTAGATCAATTAATGTATGATTTTATAAATAAAAGAACATTAAAAAAGCTCTTGTACACGTGAGGAATACAATAGACTCAAACAAGAAAAAACCAAAAATTACAATGATAGATAACTCAAGAAACTATGAAAAGACTCTCTGGGTTAAAAAATGAGAGGTCCTTTCCTAGGAAAAATTTTCTTAGCTACCAAACTCTTTAACCCTTTATAGAGCTTAATTGCGGAAAGGGAATCATGCTGCTGACCCTCAGTAGTTATGATTTAAGGCGTTGTTGTATTGACTCAAGGACCCTCTACCTCAAATTTTTTTATAAAAAATTTAAAATTTCAAATCCGCCCCCCTCGATTCTTATTTTACCCCTCCATTTTACTTTCCTATCAATCTTTCTATATATATATATATATTTGGATTATATATCCATAGTTCCCTAACATAAGCTTTTTGTAACATTAGGTACAAGGTTCTTTTAACATAACAAATAGATAAAGGAATTTCGAATTATCAATCACCTCAATGTATAAAATTGGACCTCGTGGTATAAAACTCTAAACACAGGAACTTTTGGATAATTTTTTATTTTTATTTTTTTCCCCTATGCCAGTTGCATCTACCATTGTGGGGAAAGCATTTTCTACTATGAAAATTGGACCTCGTGATATAAAACTCAATTGATGAATGATAGCTTAATTGTGTTTATTGAGAGAGAGATATTTGATAGTGTTGATAATGAAGCCATCATACAATGCTTTTAAAAGATGGAGACCTACCAAGGACAATTGTAAATGTGTTGAATTGAAATATTATGGGTTATCAAATATCAATGGATTATTATATTTTGCAATTTTTTCTACCTCAAAAGTCTCAAAGTAACACGATAAAAAAAATTAACAAAAATGTTTTTCGATTTTTTGAATTGGAATAAAGAACTAACAATCAATTAAAATTTGCCCCCCCCCGCCCCCCCCAAAAAAAAAAAAAAAAAAAAAACCTAATTCCAGGCTTCGTTTGTGGTATTGAGTTTATTCTGCTGTTCCTGAACAATAGAACCATTTAACGGTCCATTACGTGCCAGTGAGTTGGAAATGTACGAGATAAACTGTGATTGAGAGGTTTTATGGTGGAGATTTTTATTTTCAAAAGGTTTCTGAAATGAATTTTATAACATTTAAGAAGTTATTCCTTCCTTCCCACATTGTTAGGGCACATATCCTTTTTGGATGTCCCATAATGTCTGTTCATTGTAATTGGTCAAGACATACAATTGTTTGACTTTTCTACAATACGCCTTGTTATATTGAAAATTACAATTAAAACACAAGTGAAGTGTGTTGATGCAATTATTGGACTAAAAGGGTAATAGTGGAAAGACAAAATTGATCAAGTGAGATGCTAAAGCTTTAATTACATTTCCTTGGTACGTGTTTTGTCAAAGTACGCGAACATAGAGGGATGGAAGGAGTAAAAATCACGTCTTAGATGCCAAGGGCTTAAAATGTGACTGTTTTACTATGGGGTTCACATCTTGGTGCTTGGGCAAGCATTTTAATCCGATGTGCTTGATTCTAAGGCCTTGTCCTCTCCGGAATTTTTTTTTAATCTTTTAATGACAATGAATGCATTATTGTGCTGTTAGTCCTCCCGCCATCCGTCACACACTACATAAGTTATGTTGTGGATAACTGTAGATAGTTATGGTTGGTTCATGTATTGTTTCTTGCTTGCAAACTGCAGAAGATGAAGATAGAGAGCAACTTGCAAAGGAGATCTCAAAGGATTGGAGTTCTGGTAATGCATTTTGAGGGATAACACTTTTTGGAATTATTGTGTTTGCAATTTTGGCTGCACTACATTTTCTGCAATATGCAGTTGATAGTTCCTGATGCTTACTTAATAATTGCAGTTTTTGATCGAAGCATAAATACATTATTTCTCACTGAACTGGTTCGGGGTCTGATGCTGACACTCAAGTATTTCTTTGAGCCAAAAGTTACTGTAGGTATCTTCTACAAGCTACACCCATTTTCTGGTATAGATTGCTGTGGGTTTCAATCTCAAGGCTAGCTTTTGTTATGCAGATCAATTATCCATTTGAGAAGGGCCCTCTAAGCCCTCGTTTTCGTGGAGAACATGCGCTTAGGCGTTATCCAACTGGAGAGGAGCGTTGCATTGCCTGTAAACTCTGTGAGGCGGTAAGAGTTCAATATTTATTGTTATAATTCTTGGTCAAATCAGTTTGTTAAGAGAACCCAAAGTTTGAAGAAGTGAAAAATTAGGAAGTCATAATCTGTCTCTCCGCCCACCTGCGGAGAAAATTTTATTTTTTCTGCACTATGCCAAGCCCCTAGTTGAATCTCTCTAAATAAGAATTTATAATAATTGCTTTTTGCTGTGAGTATAGACTCCAGGCCTCGCTATGTGCAGTACCAGCCTGGTCGCTTGGTCGGGGACAATGCCCGGCTCTGCCCTTTAGGTTCTATGTTTCTGTTCCAAGCCAAGATTCAAATCTGCAGTGAATTTGGGGCCAGTTTATCATCTGAAACTTGTTTCATGTCAGACTTGACTTCACACTAATACATCTATTAGTGTTGGATCAAAAACTTGAGATTTTGAGAAGTTAAGCTTGATATGTAATACATGAAGATAACCAAGTTGAGACGATTTCTTTGAGGTTTCTGAGTTGACTTCAAACCATGTCAGGTTACGTCAAAATTGAAATTTTATTAGATTAACTCAACTCTAAAAATTTTAGTTAACCTATTGTAAGCCATAATAGATGCAGTGTGGATTACCTTCGGCCCAATTTTTTTTTTTCTTTTCTTTAATAATTGACAGAATAGATTTAAGATTTTCATTCAAATTTTGCACACTTTAGAAAACTGTCACTCAACAAAAACAATGAGCTGAGCCACCATTATATTATTTGGTTGTATAATCCAATGTGACCTATCAACCTGACTTGAACCAGCCTGGTTTTAATCAGGTTTGGGTTTCTATGGCATGAAGCACTAATGCCTTCAAGTCCCCTCAAACCCAATTATGAGACAAATGTGTGACAAACCAGGCAGGGTTATTGTGTAAACTGGTGTACCCACGACCTGATTGGTTGCTACTCCCAAATGTATTATTTATTTATTTTATGATTATCATGAACTAGCAATTTCAGGTGGAAATATTCCAAAATATTGCGATTTTGGCAACTTTCATGATCATAATAGTGAAATCTAATGGACACTGCTGCAACCTCATGAGCACTAGACCCTTGTCTCAGCACTAAGCTGATTGATACTCAGATATATCATATTTTGAGTGTTTAAATTCTGTGTATGCGCGTTAGTCCTTTTCTTGGGATGCCTTTTATGATACAGTTTCTAAACCAGATTTAATATATCTATTAAGGTAATACTTATATAATCACTTACCCCAAAAGCTTATAAACTTCAGTTGGGGTTGAATAGTTGCATCATATCCCATTGCATTTGGCTTTGTTAGCTGAGTATAGCATTCATCTCATGTTGGGTGTATATCAGATATGCCCAGCACAGGCAATCACAATTGAGGCTGAAGAACGAGAAGATGGAAGTCGTAGGACAACTAGGTAAAGGATCTTTCTTGGTGGTTGCTTCTCTCTCCCCTCAAATTTCTTCTATAAAGACCACTACTAATACATTCAATTTTTATATATAACTATGATTCTACTCAAAACATTACACCGAAATCAAATGCGTCAGTAATGGTTTTTATAGTAGAAATTTGAGGTCCCTCTCCCTCTCTCTCGCTCTCGCTCTCGTTCACATAAGGTATGATTTGGCAGGTATGACATTGACATGACAAAGTGCATCTACTGTGGATTCTGCCAAGAGGCATGCCCTGTTGATGCCATTGTTGAAGGGCCCAACTTTGAATTTGCAACAGAGACTCACGAGGTTAATTGGCATCCCTCTTACTAGTCATGAGCAGCTAAAATGTTTTATTTAAAAACTGAGTCTTATAATTCTCTATCATCGCAGGAACTTCTATACGACAAGGAGAAGCTGCTTGAGAATGGGGACCGATGGGAAACTGAGATTGCAGAGAACCTCAGATCTGAAAGCCTCTACCGTTGATTACTCTGTTGATCCATTCATCGTTGACCAATGCTTGGATTTTCTTGACTCCCAAGAACATGAAAAAATAAATAGATCTGTCTGTGGGTCTTGAAGATTCTTTAATTATTGGGTTTTGTGGTTCATTAATATTTTCCTATTTCACACTTAACGAGACGGATGGCCGTTTTTAATTTTCGTGGAAGGATCAAAGTTTCTGTTTATGTAAAATTTCAAACGAATGGAATCTCTTCTTAAATGAGGCATGAAAATAAAAGTTTATGGGACTCAGTAAATGTACAAGTTTTGTTGTGACATCTATAATTCTCCAAGATGACTATCCATTTATGTATATATGTTTTTTGGTTAAGGTGTATGGACTCGCAGATTTAACATAATTCTAACTTTTTCTCCCATCCACTCTTACCAACTGGACTGTTCCCATGGCCTTCCATTCATGTATATTTACCTACACCAGAAAAAGTGGTGAAATTAATAAAAAGGCTGAAAATGGTGGACTGATATTGTGAGATGTGGTGCTCCATATGTATTCAACCATGGTAGTCTGTGGGCTCCCTTTGAATTTTCAAAATTAGAGTTTTATCAAATTGTCCAAGTACAACAATATGAGGTTTCTTTAAGAGCTTTGATATTGTGGGATAATGGAGGTCCTGGAGGACAATGGAGGGCACACTTACAACCTAGAGAATATTGGGCATGAAATAGGGAGCAATGTGGTGTTGCCACATCACTAGATCAAGAACAAGTCCTTCAATAGATAAATTATTTTGCGAAAGTTGTTCATGCTGCCACAATCTTAAACATTTTCAACACTCTCAAGTGGCTTATGAATTTTTCCGTTCAAAAATAACTCTAATTATAGGTTGAGTCAGGCTCAACTTTTAGCTACTATATCTACTTTTTTTTCAAAATTCATGAATGAGAATTTTCTGCTTGGGTTTGCTTGGATGATATGTTATGATCTGAATTATCTGCACTTTACTCAAATAAAATGCAGAGTAAATGAAGAGTATACAGATCATGACACATCACTCAAACATATCCAAATCGAAACAGAAGATCCTGACTCATATTACTGGAGCCAAATGCCAAGCCATTAGCCATATCATAACTTTGTGAAAAATTACTTTTCCTATGAGAGATGTTGTCGGTCCTAATATACAGGTATTAATCAGCCGGTGATTTAAAAATCTTTTCGAGAACAACTCCATCACCATGATACGGAGCCGTCGAACCCTGTAATAAAAGTCAGAAGCCCAAAGCGCAAGCACTTAACTCAAAGTCCGGCCCCTCTGTTCTTGCCCTAACTTTGAACGCAGTCATCACATTCACTGGTAAGACTCCCGAGACAGAGAGAGAGAGAGAGAGAATAAAAAATGGCGGAAGAAGCCGTTCTTGGATTCCTGGAGAAGAACGAAGAAATCTCAGATTCAGGCGAGTTTGCAACACGACGTGGAATCGATCATAACGAGATTGTTAATATCATCAAGAGCCTCCATGGATTCAGACTCGTCGATGCTGAGGTACTCCTCCTTTCAATCTTCATATCCGCCATTATTTTCTCAAATTCTTGTTATTTATTTTCTTTTATTTATCTTTTTTGTTTCTCTTAGTGGAATTCTACTTGTCAGAGCTGACAAGGTGGAATTTTTTATAATGCTTTTAAGAAAAGACTTTCTGTTTGGTTGCTGAGAAAGCCGAGGGAAAGAAAATAAAATGAAAGTTTCAATTTTATTGTTCTATGGTGTTTTGGTTCATAATACATGAAAAGCTCATCTCCTCAACTAAGTCAAATAGTTGTAGTTGTCTGGAGGTTTTTGTATTCTTGTCTCCAAAATTTTAAAGAGATTACCCTCTGCTTGGTTGCTGAGAAAACTGAGGAAAAGAATAGAAATTGGAATTCTGAATGTAGCACATGATGTTTTGGCTCTCAATTTATGAAAATATCAGCTTAAGTAAGTCAAATAGTTGCATTAGTCATGGTTATGTTGATGTTTTAGTAATTAAAAGTTCTCTGTTTTTTCTTTATTTACTTTTTCTTGGCAACCAAAGGGAGCATTATAGAATCTACATTTAGGGCTGCATGACTGGATGGCATCCATTTTCAAAGAGACACGTTTCTTACACTTTTTTGTTTTCATTCTATAGATATGTGGTTTTGCATGTTTGAATGCATGCTTATGTATTAGTGTGCATTGGTTCGTATTTGAATGAACCAGCTGCTAAAGAATTTTGGGATTATAACCCAATTGATTAATGTTGTAAATGCTTATAAAGAATTGATTAGTGTTGTAGACAAGAACTAGAGTAACCACACAATTTACATTCCTTTTTTTTGGTGCTAAGAATCATTTTTGTTTGTATAGAAGTGCTGCAGGATTTCCTAGATAGCTGGGTTGTGGCTGTGAAGATTTTGATTTTTCAAATGTGTGTGTGTGTATATATACGGAATAAAATTGAGGCACAATTTTATACACCATTTTTAATAACTTTTTTGCAAGACTTATGTTTTGCAAATCCCACTGTTGGATTACATATTCCTCCCATTGTCCATACAAGTCCTACTTGCCAAATATCAAGGTTATTGGATATTAAAAATCACTTCATTCATAAATGCGAATTTTTTCATTGATAAAAAAGTGAGTTTATGAATCAAATGGCAACTGGTATCCGAATAATGTGATATTTGAAATGTGTGGCATGCATGTGAAGGATATTTAATCCAATAATGGGCTTAACAAAACGAAGCCATAGAAAAAGTTATTGAGAATGCTGTAAAAATTGTGTATAGAATTGCATCCCTTAATCTTATCCTATATATATATATATATATATATATATATATATATATATATATATATATATATAGAGAGAGAGAGAGAGAGAGAGAAGTATTCTAGTCAGGGGTACCTGGCTTTAACTAGAGTCGGCTAAGCTTTAACTAGAGTCGGCTAAGAACACATGCCCTTGGATTCCCATTCACTTAATGGATGATTCATCTCAAGATTCCAATCCAAGGGCTTGTGTTCTTTGCTAACTTTAGTTAAAGTCAGGTACCCCTGACTAGAACATTTTTCTATATATATATATATATATTTGATGCGTAAAGATATAGTGTATTCATTGAAAAAGAGTAAGCTGTAGGCTGATATGCATGATGACAAAAGCTCAAAATAAAATCAAACCAAAAAACAACAATCCAAAAAAAAAATCAAGGGAAGTAAGTCTCTTTGCTACACTGGACGTGCCAAACCAAAGAATAAGGTACTTGAGTAGAATATCTTTAAGCTCGACAACTGACACTTTCTCATCTTTGAAAATTCTTCTATTTCATTACTTTCACATGCTCTACATATGATAAAGTGGTACCATTCCCTAAATAACCTTTGTTTTTTATCTACATCATGAATCCACTATCTCCTTTATTGGAAATTTGGCGGCCACGCTCACATAAACACTAAGTATAGAGATGGTATGATGGAGGAGGAAAACTAAAACACTTACTTGTGTATTCAACTTAAGTCCAAATATTTAGTTAAATAGGGTAAATATAGCACTCCAATTGATAATTCCTAGACTAACACATTAAATGAACCATCAACATCTAATGAATCTCATGTTACGTAAACCACATGATATAAGTATCTCCATATATATGAATATAATGTATCTCTTTACATACATGAATAGGAAATTTCTAGACTATTGACACATTCATGAACAAAATAAACTAATGCTCCGTTTGGTTGAACTTTTTAAATGTACTTTTTTTTTATTTACTTTTTTAAAATTAGCAATGCATGATTTCTTAACAAAAAGGCAAAAAAAATTAAAAAGTAATGTTTGACTTTTTGTTAAGAAATCAAGTATTGCTAATTTTAAAAAAGGAAAAAAGTGAAAAGTACTTTTAAAAAGTTCAACCAAATGGTGCCTAACTTAAATAGAAGTAATGTTTATTTTCCAACACCCCCCTTGAACATGACTTTTAGAACTTCTAGTAAGGTCCACAACTTGTTGAAGATGTCAAACTTGAGTGGCTTGGTGAAGATTTTGGTGATTTGGTCTTTAGACTTCATGTACTTGAGTTGTATCTCCTTCTTAGCGACGCATTCTCTAATGAAATGATTTTGTGTGTCAATGTGCTAGCTTTGTTCATGGAACACCGGGTTTCTTGTTGAAGCAATTGTTGACTTGTTACTCACAAAAATATCCATGTAAAATTTTAAGCTTCTTCAACAAGTTTCTCTATTAAATTGCATGATAAACACATGATTTAGTTGCAACATATTTAGCCTCACAAAAGAGAAAGTGTCACAATGCCTGAAACAGGAACATCTGCCTCATGAGGCATGCTCATAAGGGCACTTTTTGAAATTATTCTCTTGGAAGTCTTTATCAATTATACGATTCCAAGTTTTAATACACATAATACATCTATTAAGCATTGTCCTCCTTCTATGTTTTCATTTTCAAGTTTTTTGGCAATCCACTACTCTAGTCTTGAATTATCTTCTGCAAGTTTGTCAATGTGGTGTGGTCTTCATGAATTTTGAACACCAAATTTTGGACTATTTTGCTATGTGGTAATTATGCAGGACATCAAGAGGGAAAAGTGGGTGCTTACTGATGAAGGGAAAGCATATGCTGCTGCAGGATCACCTGAAGTGCAACTGTTTATGGCCATACCACCAGAGGGTATCTCACGAGAAGAGTTGCAGGTAACGATTTCTTTACTCTTAGAACTTATGTGCGCTTCAGACATTTTGGTTAATGTAAGCAGTGACAAATGATCCAACCTAACCAAGTTCGTCAGGCACTTCCATTATTGCATTTTCTATCCAAGTGTAAGATTCATGATTAACTGATATTATAGTGTGGTAATTTTTGTGTGTCCTAAGATGCGTTCTTGAAACTGATGCGTGGATGCAGAGAAAGGTCGACCCCTCTGCGTTCAAAATTGGTTGCTCACAGGCCATGAAGAATAAATGGGTGGAGATGGGCAAGCAACTAGTGTCCAGAAAGGTAATACAATTTGGAATTTCTGGATTAATTAGATTTTTCAAGGATTTTTTTTCCCTTGGAAAATGTTCTTCAAAGTTCAGGACTATTTGGAATTGATCCTAACTCAACAACTCGTTGTTTTGGGTCTAATTTGGATGCAATGTTAAACTTTTTAAGTGTTTAGCCATATGTTTGGCCAAGGTCTGTCTCCCCTTCTCTGGGCATTACATAAAGATCCTTTCAAACTTTGTTATCTGCTCTTTATTTATTTATTTGGCCAACTAGTTTGAGTCTTTTGCTTCTCTCTGTTCAAGTCATAACCTTTAAACTTCTTACAATATAATCTTTTGGTGGGAAGCAGGGGTGGTAGTCTAGTGAGTTGGTCTTTTAGAATGACTATTTTACCTTACATCATATATTTTTTGTTTGGTTGCCTTCAAGTTTAAGTCCATGGTTGGCCTTTATCTTCACATTTAGTGTTCACATATAATTGCATGTTATTTGTTGTTTTACTACTCAATAATAATAGCTTTGTTAGTTTGTACATCTTACACTTGTAATGGACAGTTTTGAATGAGAAGCTAGTCATGGTGGCTGGTAAGGAATCATCCAAACAACGTATCATTAGGAAGAGTATGAGCCTTGTGATAGTTTGTGGCATGTTGACAATTTCATTAATATTTCCTCCAAATATTCAGATATGATTACCTTGTGGTTGTGTGTATATTGTGAATATATGGTTTCATTAGCTTCATTTGTTTAGCTATTTGGTTTTTAAGTGGTGTCGGTTCATTTAAATCCATCAAAGTTTATAGAGCTGTTGTAATGTGTGCGCACACACACACATATAGGTCATTTGGTTTTGAGATGGTTTTTGCTCTCACGTATGTACCGTGTCCATTATAGTGGTTCCTTGTCATTCTTCTTATGTTAGTTCTTCTTCTGTAGGTTCAACATGTGGATGACAAAGTCAAAGATTTGCTTATAAAGATACAAGATGGAGAGGTGCTTAATTTATTTTTTTTAGCAAATTTACTATCATCAGTATCACATTCATTAAATCTTGGGTGACTTACGAATTTTCTTCTCAGCTATGAGTTTCAATATCAATTCCTATAAAATTTTATAAGATTAATTACTGTAGCATCAACAATAAACAATAACTTTGTTTAAAAAAGCATTTTTTTTTTTTGGGCACTGACGACACTAAATGTGTGGTGGTCTAACAATGCTAGCACTGGCAGAGTTAGTTATATTATAGTTGTACAATGTGGACTAGTAATATAAGATACTTTTTTGGTTTGAACGAAAATAATTATGTTATTGTACTTGAAGTACTGATACAAGAACTATTGGTATATACTTTAGAAGCATCACTGTGCATGGTATGGTAAGTGGTTTATATTTAAAGTTAATGATATAACTGACTTTTTAAACCTTTGAATATGAGCATGCATAAGAGGCTTCTTTTATGTATAAGGTAGTGATTTGGGATGGCAGTGGGATTGTCAGGTGAACACCCTCTCCCTCTCCGCCCTCCCCCCCTCCTTTTTATTTCTCTGTCCCGGTTTGTAGCAGGTTTTGGAATGGATTTTGGCAGGGTTGGGGAAGGGCTGCCGCTTCCCAAGCCTGGCCCATTGCCATTTCTATAGGTGATGGTGCTAAATCATTTTTTTTAGTTTGAAATTTCAAAGCAATACTTATCTAGAGATTTTTCTTACTAAATCTAATAAGCATACTTCTATTCTAATTCTGTCATTTATTTAACTATTGGGAATTTTACTGTGATTCCAGGCTGTTGATCAAGTTGATATTGATGCTCTCAAAAAGAGAAAGCTTATTGCTCCACAGTAATTATCATTTTTTCCGGTCTTCTCGTATATTTATATTAGTTTCTTTATCATGTCTCTCTATTTTCTTTCATGAAGAACTGAAACTTTTTTCATGATAGTGTTGCTGGGTTTTACATATCATTCCAGTGAAGTTCTAATATCTTTTGTTACACCTACAAAACATGCATATATTTTGTTTGTATTTTTTTTTTTTTTGACAATTATCCACTACTCCTTCTAGGATATGGAAGGGCTACTCAGTAAGAAAAGGTCCTAATTATGCTCCAAAAAGAAAGAAAGCTGCTACTGATTTGACTCGAGATAATCTACAAAGGTACTCTAGATGCTTGATGAATTTTTCTTGGGAAATAAGGCGTTTTTTTACATATAAATGGTAATAAGTCAGCAGTGATTAATGACTAAAGTGTGACAGAGGAGTAAGTTAAAACTCACAAGTCAAAGCAGCTTGAATAAGTGGGACAATGAATTAGTAGTGATTCTTTGTCTATTTCCCTGCTTTAGAAAATGTGAGGTTGGAGGTAATAAGTAATTCTTTGGCTGAGCTTTAGATTACGAAATTTTGCTGGCAAGTCCCCCTGCTTGATGTTCATTAATTTCTTCTTATTTTTCTCATTCATTTCGTACCTCTTAGCATCAAAGTTATTTTTAATACATTGTAATAGTAAAATGATGTCATGAAATCATGGATCTTTCATGGGGCTACACACAAAGATAATCATATATGGCATATGTAAACCCCTTGGCGAGAATTGCTTTTTTTATTTTTTTTAATATATTCAAGGTATCATTGATGGAATATGTGGTGATTGTAGTCTATCTTGCTACTAATTGGTATATTTGATATCTTGTGATTTTAAGGGGTGATTGGAAGGAATTAGAGTTCAAAGAGTATAACTTCAGTGCTAAAGGTCAGCCTGCCGAAGTTGGCCATCTCCATCCTTTGCTCAAGGCAAGAGTGAATTTTTTCCCCTTGTTCTTTCGTTACAAATTTTACCTCTTGATTATTTGTGAACTTCAAACTATTTGAAATGTAAATACTCTTACAACCAACATGCAAATATATTGTGGGGTTGGATTGTATGATTAAAGAGAACAATAAATGTTATATTTCTTTGGTAAATTAATACGTGTTTGCTTTGGAAACACTCTTAGATCTATTATTAGTTTGCAGAAAATACGGGATTAAGAATTGATCCTCTATTGGTCCAATCTTTTAATCAACAATATAATGCATGTTGAATGTGCTTTAGATCAATAATCAATTTCTTTATATTTATTTTTTAAATGAAATCTTTAAAGTTTGTAGTTGATTAGATATCATCAATGATGCCATTGCATCACTTGGGTTGAGCACGGGTAGGGTGGGACAGGTATAAAATCAAATCCTAACCTTAAGGTTGAGCGAGCTACCTATAGCCCAATCATAAACTACCTTGGCTTAGATTTTGTTCTGGGTTTTTCAAGCTGTTTGGGTTGGAGAGGAAAAGTTGACTTCCTAGAATATTTTGTTTAATTTTATTACGTTTATTACAGTATCTGTTGTTCAAATATTCTGCAGTGGATGCTTTACAGAATAAGATATCGATTGAAGAATAAATGAAACAGTCTTAAAGGATGTTGGTGAATATCTAATCATTGAGTGGCATCTGGGCATTGTAGCTCAATGCTGATGGCCTAGTTATAGTGGTGTCATCCAAAACTAATATGAAGTTATAGTTTACAAACTATATTATCTATCTAAGAAAAGGGCCAATAGTGCAGCATTTTTAAAATCTCAAGCTGAATCAATTTTTCCGACTTCCTCAAATGCATGTATTGATTTGAGCCATTCCTCAGCCTGCTACCTCGTACCGTCTCTTGCAGTGATAATTTCCCATCCATGCAAGCACAAAGTTCGTGTTCTGTAATTCTTTTAGTTGGTGTTTGATGTAGCTTAAGCATCTGATTAGTTGCAACTGTTCATATGACTACTGCTTCTGAACATCTCTCGATTTTCAGGTACGGCAGCAATTGAAGATGATTTTTCTTCAGATGGGGTGAGACCTGGTCTTTGTTTAATAATTTATAAATTTAATAATTAATAACATTTATATATTTTCATGTACCATTTGACGTTTTTTATGTTGGTTGTGTATTGGGTGCAGTTTTGAGGAGATGCCTACGAACAATTTTGTTGAAAGCAGGTAGCTGATATTGCCATCATTTTTTGCACACTTGTGTTATTTATATGATTGTTAAGTGGAGCTTCTGATAACAGATAATCACTTTGTAGCTTTATCAAATTGACCCCAAGATAGTCTCAGAGTTTCCTTATTTGATGACTGAGGTGGCATATGGATGCTTCACCAAAATAATTTTTGTTGCATTAAACACTAAATGGTGTGTCACAAATGCTGTATGATGCCTTGCCCTTTTATAACGAGTTTCCTAAATAAAAAAAAAAGATCAATGTTTAAACACATTGTGAAAAGCTCTCATAGACCCTCTTTTGTACAACTGTAAGAAGTATGGAAAAAATGACGGGTTTCTTTTTCCCAAAATCCCCAGGGTTATTTACAAACCGTGAAACATGGTTGTCATTAATTTTTTTCATGCACTAGGCAGTATTGGGAAGAAACCACATTTTTCATTGAGTCACTTTTTAACTAGGATGAATTTTCTCTTATAGCATTCTAGAACAATTAGTTTCATCCAAACACCTCTAAGAAGTTAATGTTTGACTAGAAATGGCTTACACTTTGCAGGATGGTTATACTTTTGCCAAATTTGCATTAGCATTTGTTTGAAAACAATTTTTTTTCTTTTTCTGGATTTTGTCTTGTTTATTTTTCTTTTCTGGGTTTTGAACGCTCACAACTCATTATCTTTATTGTTGCAAATCCTAGTGCACCCTTTTATGTTTATCTGTTTCTGTTAAAACTTGCAGCTTCTGGAACTTTGATGTGCTGTTCCAGCCACAACAACACCCTGCTCGTGATTCACATGATACATTCTTTCTGAAAGGTTAGTTTGACTTGACTATTAAGTCACTAGTTCTGCTACATCTGGTATCCTTCTCATATTCATTTGGCAATTATGTCTGAAGTTCCTTCAACTACAAAGACACTGCCTGAAGATTATGTTGAGCGGGTGAAGCGTGTTCACGAGATTGGCGGTTATGGTTCCAGGGGGTATGACTTCCCTCCCTCCTTTTCTTTTAACCACAATATTAGATCCTGATAAGTATTTACAGGTAGGTTTCTCTTTCTGTAGATATGGATATGACTGGAAAAGAGAGGAAGCAAATAAAAACCTTCTGCGAACTCACACAACTGCTGTTTCCTCGAGAATGCTTTACTTACTTGCGCAGGTACAGCTGTGTTTGAATGCTTAGTTGTTGACTTTCAATTGAAGATCCAAAAAACTCTAAATATTACCTCCTTGTATTAGTGCACAATATGCTCCCAAAACAGATGCTCTAGTTGTAATAGTTTGTGCAATTTTTTTCCTAATAACTTGCAAATAATATAACGGCAAAAAGTGCTTGTTGTAGGATCTATGATGTGGTGAGGCTAAAAATACCCTAGATAATTAGTTTTGCTCAGCTCAGCTCTCAGAAGTTTGTCGTTTTTTATCTAAGCTACTTCAATTTTGATGTTGTAGTATAGCCTGTGCTTGGCTTGTCATAAGCAGTGATGCAAATGTAGAATTATCAATCTGTGTCCTGTCTCTGCTACTCTGCTAGTCTTGCCTTTTCTTTTTCCAGATGAAGGTTTTAAATTGAAGTGTAGACACCATAAAGGCAGGCTAATATGGGTATGCACACAACTGAATAATACATTCAGATGAACGTGTGTTCATGCATACATATATATATACACACGTTCATCGCGCTCGCGCGCGCGCGCACACATAATATCTTCACCCAACATGTCAGTGTTCCTATATCTTGAATTCTGCATTAGCCATTTAGCCGTTACTTGCAAGATTTTTGGTTACTATGCTTTCTTTGTAATCCTCATTTTTCACTTTGATTTTTGGGGGTTTTGGTTATGCTTTTCCCTATGTGATATTAATTGAATGTCATGCACAGAAACCTTTTGTCCCCAAAAAGTACTTCTCAATCGATCGTGTTTTCAGAAATGAAGCCGTAGATCGAACTCATCTTGCAGAGTTCCACCAAATTGAAGGTATCATCTACCTGTCAGCTGAAGTACGTCTGCTTGGTTAGGGGTTTCCTCTCACTAGGGGTGCAATTCCTGTGCCTTTTGTGAATCATTCACCTGACCGAATTCATGTGTCTGGTTTCAGGCTTGGTGTGCGATCGAGGGATTACTCTTGGCGATCTGATTGGAGTCCTGTACGACTTTTTTTCACGTCTTGGTACTACATTAATTTTCTGTTGAACATTCTATTAGCTTATATGCATTTTTAGCATCATAAATTAGCACCAAGATACTATCCTTTTTAAAGGTTTAAGAAATGAAGCTTGGCAGTTTCAAAGGGTATAAACTTTTGCTATTTAATAAGATATTATATATTTGAAATAAAATATTGAAATCTCTTGAGGATGTTGTGATGTTGGATTAAATATGCTACAACTGTAAGGAGAAATGAAACTTTATTTCCATCCTTTATTTTCAGGTATGTCCAAATTGCGTTTCAAGCCTGCTTACAATCCATATACTGAACCCAGCATGGAGATTTTCAGGTAATAACTTTGATTTTATTCAATAGGGACTGGTGAATGTCTTGCAGTCAATAACTTGAAATATAATCCTTTATTTGGCCAGTTATCATGAAGGGTTAAAGAAATGGGTGGAGGTTGGAAATTCTGGCATGTTTAGGCCTGAAATGTTGCTTCCTATGGGACTCCCAGAAGATGTTCGGGTTATCGCATGGGGCCTTTCTGTGGAAAGGTAAGAAACATCTATTATTGTTACTGGTATTATCATGCTGGAAATTAAATAACATTTTGAATCAGAATATTTCTTGTTAGACTTTAACATGCACGTGCAAATTTGACGTTCTTGTTTGACGAGATCATGGATTATATTAATTTTTTGTTTTCTTTTGAACCAGACCGACCATGATATTGTACGGGATTGATAACATTCGGGATCTTTTTGGACACAAGGTACAACTATATTTGCTTTGGGTGTGTGCGGGCTTATATAGTCACACACTATCTTTGATTTAAAGATTATTATCATTATTTTTTTTTTTGTTTTTTTGGTAAACACGTTCGATTTAAATTGGATTGCATTTTTTTGTCCCTTTGTTTTTGCAGGTGGATCTTGGTCTCATCAAGAGAAACCCAATATGCCGTATCGGAATTGAGTAAACTGTGGGACTTCTCTTTTCATACTCTTACTTTAGACAATTTTTTTATTTTTGTTTTCTTGTTCTGGGAACAAATTGAATATACTTAATTGAAATCAAATTATGTCAAGGAAACACCGGTTTTTCCGCACATCATGTGCTCCGGTACCCTATTTAATCAAAACTGAGGACAGCCATATTTGTCAATTACGGTGAATTGCATATTTCCCTGCTGCCCTTACTGGCATAATAATACTAACTTATCTTATAATGACAATATATTTATCAAACTTATTGCCCTGATATTTCAGAAGGATTTCTCTAAATCCTGCAACGAAATGCGTAAAGCAAGGCATTCCTTGCAACCAGATGGTGATTCAAATGCCCTTGAATTTTTTGAAGACATCCTTCTATTATGTTCTACCTATTTCAGATTTTTTATTTATTTTTTATTTTTCCAATCCAAATCTTTTTAGTCTTGAGAAAGATTTCCACAGCATGATCTAGGCAAGCAACATTGTACATACAGGCAGGATGTTGAGTTCTGTCCGTTCTTCTCTATTGAAGGCAATCTGGCGAATTTGAGCAGAGATGAAGCCTAATCAATGCCGCTGGTCGTGTATGTGGGCTCAAAATTTGTGGTTGCCTTGTGGCTGCTGATGGCTTCCTTAGTTTGAAGAAAAAGTCACCATGCAAATGGTGAAATTAGGTGGTGGAAGAAAAATAGGCTATGCATATCACTACTCCGCCTCTTAATAAGGCCAATTATTATTATTATTTTTTTCTGGGTTTTATATCATAAGTTTCTTACGTAAGTATTTTATACTTTATTTTATACTTATACCATTATTTTATACTTATACCATTAGGTCTGAGGGTGTTTTTAACCTACGAAATAGGCAAAGGAATTTAAAATCTCATGAACCTCATGGTGTAAATTTGAACCTCAGAGTAAGTTTCCATAGTAATAATAAATGGGTGCTTGAATCTAAGACTTTTCTAAAAATGAGAATATAAGCAATTAGATAAACATATTAATTAATATTTAATAATAATGTCATATTTAGCGGGTCTTTTACAAAGACTTATGGTGACCTTGCCATAGTTAGTGCACGTTTGGAAACACAAGCACAAGCATATAAAAGCACGTTCAGGGGTTATAAGCATGTTTGAGGGGTTGTTTGGCAAAATTTGCAAAAGCAGGTAAAATCACGTTTGGTGCTTTTTTCTGCGATTTGGTGAAAGCAGGTTCCCACCTGCTTATGATAGATCGTGCGATACCACGCTGATCACTTTCTCCTCCTCATCTCGTCTACACACCAGTCAAGTTCGCGCGGCACCTCTCCCCTTCCCTCATCTCGTCTACACACAGTCAAGACCAGTTGCACCTCTCCACCTCATCTCGTCTACAGTCAAGGCTTGGAGCTGACACCGTGCATCTCCACTCTTCCCCGACGTCAAACTCCCGCCGACACAGAAGCCTTCTCCCGCCGTCGACGCCCTGCAACACTCGTAAGTATAACTCCATAAATCTACCTAAAACTCCATAAATCTAGCTTAATACTCCATAGATCTGGCTTAAAACTTCATAGATTTGGCTTAAATTCATAGATATTTTATTTTTTCTAAGGTTTTTATGGATGATTTGGGGAATTTTGAAGTTTTTAATATTGGAAGTTACTGTGAGGAGACCAGAGACTCATAACCCCCTTTTACAATCTGACTCTGGCTCATATTGTCCAAATCCGGTTAACACATGCTTGTGCTTTTTGATCTATTTGTTCTCTGTTTTCTCTCTGTGTAGTTGATTAATCATGTGTAACCTCAAATGGGCATTATAGTTTTTGGTTAGTCTCTGTTATATATTTTTCTGGGGTTTTCTCTTTCTTTTGATGAATGGAAGTGTGAATTTTTTTTTTTTTTTTTTTTTGGTGGATATTTGTAATGGGATTTTGTTTATGGTACTAATTTTGTATCTGAGATTTGCTTGTTTGGAGTTTGTATGGATGATTCTCCTTTTTTTTTTTTTTCAACCTATAGTTGATTAAACCTGTTCAAATTAGAACAATTCGTTATTTTCTGTTCGTGATCTTATTGTTCATGCTTGTTAGAGGCCCTGGATACAGAGCGGTTTGGCATAAAGAGATTTGTGTAGCTGGACCAACTGATTCCAGCTAGTTGGGATAATACTTTTTTGAGTTTTTGTTGTAAGATGTGAGTCCCACTATCCCAGGATTGTTTTCTTTTACTTTTACTAAAAGAAGATTTTCTTAGTAGTGCCTCCATTAAGGAATTTTGGTAAAAGAAGATTTCCCATTATGAAAGTGAAGGATCTGTTCCATTAGATTTCTCAGTATTCAAGAACATTTTCAACATTTGGGAGAAACAATTAGTAGGCAATTTAATAATGTATTGATGGCGATGACTAGATTTACTTATGATATGATAAAGCCAAATGAGAATTACGATAAAGTCTCACGCCATATTCGCCAAAGTACGAAGTATTGGCCGTTCTTTAAGGTAATTTGGACATACCAAACTTTTATTTTGTTCTTTTATAATAATATTTGGTATATAGTTAATTATGTTTAATTTTTTTTAAATGGTAGGATTGCATTGGGGCATTAGATGGAACCCATGTTCTAGTCACATTGTCAGAGGATGAGCAAATTCGCTATATTGGTAGGAAGGGCTACCCCACTACAAATATAATGGCGGCATGCGACTTTGACATGTGTTTTACATTTGCATGGCCAGGATGGGAGGGTACTGCGCATGACACTCGCATATTTTTTGAGGCATTACGAAATCCAAGTTTAAATTTCCAAATACCACCTAGCGGTTAGTATTATGATTACATATAGATTTTATTTTCATTTTAGATTAAATAGCAGTGACTAATGAGATTAAATAATAATTGCAGATAAATACTATTTGGTTGATGCTGGGTATCCAAATATGAAGGGATTTTTAGCTCCATATAAAGGAGAAAGATATCATCTTCCAGAATTTAGACGTGGCAGTCAACCTCGTGGTCCTAAGGAAACATTCAACCAATCACATTCATCATTACGAAGTGTGATTGAGCGGACATTTGGTGTTTGGAAAGCACGATGGACAATATTGCAACACATGCCTAAATATGATTATGACAAGCAAATAGCCATCATTGGAGCATCAATGACTCTTCATAACTTTATTAGGCGAGAGACTATAGCTGATATGGAATTTCAGCCATATAATGATGATGATGATCACTTGCCTAGTGATAGAGATGACAATATTGATCAAGATTGTCGTCTAACAGTGGACGATAGTGAGATGGGAGCTATTCGTGATAGGATTGCTTGTGAGATTAGTAGATAGACTTTATTTTGTATTAATTTATTATATATAAAGTTGAATTTTGTTGCACTTATCTTTAGTTTAATATTTGTATGAAACATATTTATATTTTATAACTTAATTATAATTTTATTATAATTTTGTCCAATAGAATTTTGATTGCCAAACAAGCAAAAAAAAAAAAAAACATTTTTTGGAAGGGTAATTGGGTCATTTCAGTATTATAAGTAGCTTCAACAGATGTTATCCAAACAGACAATTGACTTCAGCTTCTGCAGCATAGCACTTAAAATGCAGTATCCAAGCATAATTGACTTTTGCTTCTGCAGCACTAAATGCAGTATCCAAACATAATTGACTTTTGCTTCTGCAGCACTAAATGCAGTATCCAAACATACTTGACTTCTGCTTCTGCAGCACTTGACTTCTGCTTCTGCTTCTGATTCTGCTTCAACAGCACAAGCATAAGCATATCCAAACGAGCCCTTAGTGAGGGCTTTTTCAAGCAGACGCGGGACATTGAGTTAGGATTATGGAGTTGGGATTGAGTGGTGGGATGTATATCATTACTCTTTTTATCTTCTAATGTTGGATTATACTTTTTATTTAATAAATTATACTTATTAATAAGTATTTTGATTAGATGATTTTGATCGTTTGATCTTAATTATATTTATAGGGTTATGATATATGTTTTAATAAATAAGAATGATTAAAATTATTAAATATATTGGAGAAAATTAATTTAGATGTATTATCAAAAACTAATAATTTTAAAATATCACAAAAAAGTAAAAAGTAAAGCGAAATCAATTTTTTAAATAGAAATAAAATATAATTAAGAAGACTGAGAGGGAGAAGTAGGTGAGATCTACAATAAATAAAAAGGTAAAATAAATTAAGGAAAATGCTACTTCACCCACCTTATTAGTTAGTATTTAATGTGTGGTTGATATCAATAAATGTAATATTTTCATTTTTTTTTCAAGATCATGAAGACAATTGGTTCATGTGAGTTGATTGAAAAAAGGTGGTGAAATAGCATTACTCAAAAATTAATCATGAAAATAGAAGGGAAACTTAAATAGGACCTACCTTAATAAATAACTTTCAAAGTTTAAATTTCATTTAATTAATTGGACCAATGATATAATCCCATATCATTTTAAAGCAGGACCAAAACCAATAAAAATAAAGGAAATGAGAGAATTAAGGAGAAAAGGAATTCTAAGATTGCTGCATTAACGTACTACTCTTTATATAACAGTAAGATATATATATAATCTAAGTCAGTTAAGACTTATGGTCATTGGATCATCTCATAAAATGAGACTTTTTTAAGTGATGATATGATCCAATACCCATAAATACTTAGTTGACTTAATCTAAGTCAGCTATAACTAATTACATTATATATATATATATATATATATATATATATATATATATATATATATATATATATATATATATATATATATATATTGCTTTTAATATCGAAAAATCAATGAATCATAAAGTACTTTTAATAAGTGCTTTTTTATGATTTGATTAAAACTAAAAAATGAACTTTTAGTTCTATTTATTAGGGATAATTTTGGTGAGTCTATCATTATATAATCAACTTGGATATATAATAAAGTTAAAGGAGTTCTCGTGTAGGGGAATGAAATGTTACTAGTCATAGAAGTATTTGTAACCTAGATAAATCTCTTTGGTCAATTTATATGATTATTAAAAAAAAATTAATTATATATACAAGAAAGAAAATAAAGTTGCAAATTTTTTAACTACTTTGAGACATAAGTTAAAAGTTGAATGAGAATGCTCGGCTTGGGTTTGCTTGGTGTTTGGGCGATGTGTTATGATCTGAATCATTTACACATCATTCAAGTTAAAATAAAATATCCAGATAATAACACATTACTCAAAAATATTCAAATCCAAACAGAGAATCCGGACTCGAAGTTAAAAAAATTATACTTATTACTTATTTGAGAAGATGTAATGAACACAAGTTCGGGAATAAACAAAAAAGCAGCAAAATGCAAATACCAGAGACTTTTGACGTTTCAAGGGCAAAATTATAAATAACAAGTCTGGACTAAAATTGTCTCCTACACTCGCTCCGATCCGCGGCTTAGCCGATGCGACCATACCTTCACTCAAGCAAAGGTACAAAATCCCAACCTCTCTCTCTCTCTCTCTCTCTCTCTCTCTCTCTCTCTCTCTCTCTCTCTCTCCTCGCATTCATGATTTTTTTCTTTCAAACAACCTCAATCCTAACTTCTCGCTGATTTTTGCAGAATTTTTTGGAACAGAGTATTGCTTCTGGCTTTAATCTTTGAAGTCTCAATTTTTCATGTTTGATTCGAAAGTCGAAGGTGAGACAAATTATTTTCTTTTGT
Organism: Hamamelis virginiana; assembly: GCA_017140935.1. Taxonomy (NCBI): domain Eukaryota; kingdom Viridiplantae; phylum Streptophyta; class Magnoliopsida; order Saxifragales; family Hamamelidaceae; genus Hamamelis; species Hamamelis virginiana. Next base: position 127,415 of record JAESVK010001359.1, on the reverse strand, counting down.
ATCGGAATGTTGAATCTTTTAAGTTGTAGTTGTTGCTTTAGTTTTTCCTCTAGTTGAAGATTGAATAAAATTGTATTTTGAAATCTTGTTCATTTTTCGGCGTATTTGGATTTTGGTAGTCTTGACTTTGTTAAATGTTCTTGTGTTAATGATGCGCGCAGACTGTTTGATGAAAATCCCCAATGATTTTGTTGATTAATTTTTCGATATTTCTCCACTCAGAAAAAAGAATAAGACAGTACAGACTTGATATATATCTTCTACCTCAGTTAATTGAAGATGAAAATCTCCCATCATACTTTATGTGAAAAAAACCCAGTGAAATATTGTGGTGTATATATATATATATATATATAATCCTGTCAGGAGTTTCAGCATATCAGTTTACTTCAGTTCTAATTATTCGTGTTTGAGCTGTTGAAACTTGAAACTGATGTCTGTGAGTGTCTAGATGTGTTTTGATGTAATACGAAATTGAAATTAATTTAAGTTGTTGGTGGTAGAGTAAAATTGAGCTGTTTGAAACGTTATGGAGTGATGAGCTATTGATCGAACAAGAAATATATAAATGTGGGGAAAGAAAGAATGAGAACAGTATTTGTTTTAGGTCTACAAGCGCACGAGTCATGAGTGCATCAATTAAGGTGCGGTTTTGTTCTTGCATTTTTCTTTTCCCAGTGAACACTTGAGCATTGTCTTGGGTTAGATATTGGTCCTGTTTGATGAGAAGGACATCTTTTTGGAAGCTACATTTAGGTGAGGAAATGTTGCTGCCCTTTCATTTCACTGCAGGAGGATCTTTCAAAGCTAGAGTAAATACTAGGGATTTTACATCAAACACAAGAAAGGGGGTAATGTGAGGTTTGTTTTTATGTTCGTGTTGTGCCAATAAATTATTCTTTATTTTCTGAAAGCCTGTCTCTTGAAATCTCCATTGTAGAAACCCTAAAATTTTCATGGCTTCCACCAAATTTTAGTTGTGAACTACAAGATTTGATGCATGATCATTTGCTTTGTCACAACATGTTGCATATGAGGTAGTTTTTGGCATACGGTGACATTATTAATTTGTATTTTACATTTTTTTAATTACATAACTCATCAATTGTAATGGATGAATTGGATGGGTTTTAACATGGATGGTATCTATGTATTGTTTTTTACACTTTGGTTTGTTATCTTGCATTGCATTTGATATGGCCGCTGTTGATTCATTTTTTCCTTTTTTCTAGCTCTTAGCTGCATAGTTGACAAAGATCGGGTTGGGATATGGGGCAAACATAACGTGGTTTTATTATAGGCATCTAAACTCATTCATCTAATTCAGATTGAGTTGCAAAACAATCTATATTATTAGCCAATAAATTATAGTTAGCTGTTTGAATGGGATTTGTCTAGTGTATTTAAATGCTGAAGTTCAATCTTATAAGAAGTGTTTCTGATTCACTGGTTCATCGAGCTAGTATAACTGCATGCAGTATGAATGAAGGTAAAATAAGGAAAAGTTATGAAAACTTTAGAAATAAAAAGAAAACCCAATAGTATAGTAAATTACTATAGTAAAGTAATTACTATTAGTAATACTAATAAAAGAGTTAAAGGGAGAAAATCCAATAGTATTGTAATGCCATTTAATAAAAGTATTAATGGATTAACAAAGGTTGATATGAAAAAGTATTAGTTCTTTTAGCATTTTATGCGTCATACTGTTTGATTGCAAAACCAGTGGTAGTACCAAGTGAAAAAACTGCAGCAACAGACACTGGTTGTCACAATTCAGTTGGCTAATCCAGTCCAGCTCCCAAATCACTGGATTCATCAATGTTGATTCGTTGACACTCATGCAACATGGAATTTTTTTTTTCAGGTTTTTCATCTCGTTCTGGAGTAGACATGATGAATCTTGCAGCATCACTATGCAGAAGAATGAATCTCAAAGAGCTAGTTACAAATGCTCCTGTTTACAGTAGTGCTATTGGTACAATATTTGAATTACTTTGTTGGGAATGTGCTTTTGGTACTTCATAAAGATGTTCTGGGTCTAATGTTTTCTCCCCCAAACCATTATACTTAATTCAGATGTATCTGAAGGAGGATTGAGTTTAATGTTCAGACGCTGGGCTACCAAAAAGACGGCGGGATCCACAAAGAATGGACGCGACTCAAAACCAAAGAATCTTGGGGTGAAGAAATTTGGTGGAGAGGTGAGAGGCTGTTGATTTCGGTGAAGTCATTACCGTGAGAAAGAAAAGTAAAATGAGGAGAGAGAATATTGTTCTGTGCCTTCCAAACAATTTTTTTTGTCCTTTATTTTTTGTTGATCGTTCTGTTCATCCTGCAGAGAGTGATACCTGGAAACATCATTGTTCGTCAGCGGGGCACCCGTTTCCATCCAGGGAATTATGTCGGGATGGGGAAGGATCACACCCTCTATGCTTTGAAAGAAGGCTGCGTCAAGTTTGAACGGCACAAGCTGAGCGGACGGAAGTGGGTGCATGTTGATCCCAAGGAAGGCCATGTGATTCACCCCCTCTACGCAAATGCCGAATCTCCTAAGCTGAAGACAACTGCTTAAGTCTCTTGTTAGCGAATGAATGTTGGATATTTGATGCAACTGTTGTGGATATTTGATGCCGAATCTCACATGCTTGTAGTCTCTGAAATTTTGTAGGTGATTGTGGTACTTATGGCCTGGTGGAGTCCATAGAATATTTTTGTATTTTCATTGCCTAATATGCAAAACTTTGCAGGCTAATAATTTAGTTTTCCTTAACATGAGTATATCAGTCAATGAAGCTCGTAGCTGTATATCAGTCAATGAAGCTCGTAGCTGTCTCATCTCAGCTTGTTAAAAGTAATATCAATTTGAATTTTTTTATTTGTTTTTTGCTTCTTTTCGCGGCAAAGGTAAGAACTTTACTATCTCAAAACTGACAGAAATTAAATATATGAGCAGTACTGCTATTATCATACAGAATGGGACATACTCCTTAGACCTCTGTTGCTTCCCTGCTAGTTGGAGAAAAAACCGCACTCGTCCATTCTTCCCTTTTCTTCCAAGCCCCATCACACAGGAATAATGTGAAGGCGCACAAGGCCTATTTACTTCTTAACGGGTAAGCTCAGCATTATTGTTTGGTCTTCGAAGCATGCCCCTTAGATAACATTCTAGTCCTTGCTTGCTTGCTGATGCTTCGATTGTTAGGTTTTGGGCAAATATTATAAACCATCCCTAAGCTATCTGTCAATACAACTGACGCCTCACAGTTTCGGATAGACTGTTCTGGGAAGGCAGAACCATAGAGGAAGACTGATATTATTATTTATTAGAGAGACTGATTCAGGAGGGGTTCAAGATCCTTACCCTCATGTTTCTTCAGAAATGTCCATTACTAACATTTAAGCATAGGTAGTCTTATTAATCAGATCAGGATACTATAGTTGTCATGGATAAAATGGATTCTTTCAACCAAAACAACAATGTATACAATTATATATACATATACACTAACCTAATTTAATATTTAGGTATATACATTTGAAAAAAATGATGTGATGTACACAAGAAGTGTGGAATTTGAAACTTCTCAATTGATTGTGAAATGAAGCTTCAATTCTCACTTCGGGAGGTATGCAATTGTTTTTCGCTTATGGAGCAATCAATAGTTTGCGAATCAGAGACAACAATCTCACTTTCAGAAAGATTAACTGGCGTCCTCTTCTCTAAGGAGCCATTAGTTGTTTGAGAATCAGAGAGAGTGTCATCCATGATACCACATTCAAATCTTCGGCGCCTTTCCACTGCAGCATCAACCTTCTGATCGAACTCTTCATCAGTGCTAGCCAACATGTAGCGTAGTTTAAAATTAACTTGGTTTTCTACCATAATCTTGTGTCTTGGAATTATCCGGCCATCAAGAGAATAGCTGAAAAACCTGCAGAAAGTTTAAACATGGCTAGTGTCAAGGGCTTAACAGACGGGGGGGAGGAGAAAAGCAAAACCACTACTGCAGTAGAAACCTGAAATTGGCCAAAAGTACGTGCTACAACATTTTCATTTGGTTTCTCATTGGAAAATACTACCACAATAATAAACTAGACGATGAAATTTCTAGCATCCTTTTAGGCAAAAATTGGTATACTTAATTGTGCCTTAAAGATTTTAAGAGCCTCAGCTAATTTCTGGGGATCTTGCTTTCATTCAATTTGAATGAGCCTTTTAATTATGACTGGGCTTAGATCATTAAATTATTTTTAAGCAAAAAAGAAAAGGAAAGCTTGATCATCAAATTAAATGAAAACTGGAATGGCTCCTTGTGATTTGATTTACCTTGGAAACTCAATGAGATCATCCAAAGGCCGGACCATAGTTCTCCGCAAGTAGCGGTACTTGGGGCGGAGGACATCTATATTGTAACGGAGGAGCATGGGGAAATCGGCAATCATCTCACCCAATATTCGAAGAGGTATGCCCAGTGAGAGGAAATACTTCACATTAACCTCTAATTTATTTACTATGCTGCATCCCAACAGCTCTGGTCCCAAGGCTATAACCTTTCCGATATCCCTCTGAGTGACTCCAGCTTTTGTCATCAAGAATATAACCTGTATGACGTTCCAATTTCATGCAGGTTACCAAGTCAAAATATTAGATATTATAATGCTAGAATAAAAATCTGTGCATAAAGAGTCAACTTTTCAAAAGGTGGAACCAACATAGAGATCTCTTGATGCAAAAATCATCCTAAATCCATCAATTTAAGCAAATGAGAGGTTACCACATAGATCTTGGAGGAGTAATAGCACCTAACATATGCTAAGGAATAACTACACATTAACGCAGTTTTCGAGAAGACATGAATTATCAATGATTGCTTTCCAATCCAACATGGTAGAACAGTTTTCCTTAGAAACTAGAGCTCTTTAAACATAATGGGGATCAATCATCAACTAATCAATTTTAGCCACAACTAGCTATCTGAGATTATGATACTAAACGCACTAGTGGAAAGTGGTTGCTGAAAGGCAGTAGAAGAACCAAGAAGGGAAAAAAAAAACCGAAGAGAAGAAGAGAACTTTTCCTTAGCTTTTCCTCAAGAAATGAAGTGAGTGAGGGGAAAAAAGATTAAAAATAAAATAAAAAAATACTAGCATTTTGTCTGAGTGCTATATGCTTCTAAGGATTCAAAGTCAAGAGAGCACATAATTGCCAATTATAAACATGGATGCAATATTCATGTCCACACAAAATGTAGGTCTGGTAAATCTTTCATTCAACAGCCTAATTGAACATAATTGAAAAAACAAAAAAGACAATGAAATGCTAAAGTTGGAGTCAAAATATCTTAATGTCTACCTAATTCGACATAATATATTCTACTTGGTACAGGTTGTCTAGGAATTAACACCAGAAGCTGTGAAATGAAAGAAATTAATATAATACACTGTGAAATGAAAAAAAAAAAAAAAAAAAAAAAAGATTAACATCGGAAAAGAACAAACCACAGGGCGGATTTTCTTGTAGAGGCTGTATGTTAGTAATGGAGGGAACTTGACAAGCATATTGCCAATGGAATCTTCTCGAACGCCTATGTCTTGTAAAAATCGTACCTTCACAAGGGAAACAAATTTGTATCAATGTATTCATCAAAAAGCTTGACAGAGACAGTGGCATTATTTAATATAACATAGTTTTGGTTTACGTTCAATGAATTCATTATATGTGAATCAAAAATAAATTTAAGAACTAGATATTTAGGAAGAAGAAGAAAAGTGAGTAAACTTGTTCAGAATCCAAATTGACAGCAAAGATCAACCAGATTATACAAGTTGCCTTTTGTGATATACAACATTTGCAATAAAATTCAATCAAACACACAGTACAGCTAGCAATAACTTACCTTTGGCACAATGGTTGTCTCCAAATCAACACAGTAAACCATCGGTTTAATGGTAAGTATTCTCCTCATACCCTCTCGGCAGATCCCAAGGTAGTAAAAATACTTAACTAGAGGTTTCCATCTTTCTTCAATGCTACAACCCATCAATTGTGGCTTAAATGCCAGTAATCTCCCAACATCTTCATTACTGAGGCCAAACTCCTTCAGATAACTAACCTGAATGAAAAAGAGCAACATCTCACTTCACAATTCTACGAGATGGTACGTGATTACTCAACAGCACGTCTTACTAAAGAAAACACTGCATTCTTTGGATACCGTTTGGTACTTGAGAAAAGTAGATTGTGGAAGTGGTTCTAGAATACTACCAGTGCCCTTGCATTCGTGTTGCCATTACTATTGAAGCAATTAATAATAAGAGATGAATGACAGGCATATGATTAGCATATATTCCAGTTCCAGAAAGTGACTACTCAATAATAATAACAAACTCATGTTCCTACACTTCATACGACCAAAGCAGTTATTTTCTATGTATCACCAATCTCCTGTTGCTCCAAACATGAGACTAGAACCATCAACTACTCAGATCTTGAAATCATGAAAGTGTACAGAGAGAGTCAGATACCTTTTGGTTCATTTCTTCCATAGTGAAGTAGCCGAGCACCTTGGGATAATCGAACACCATTGTGCCGAAATCCTTCTCATTCATACCCATATCTAAGTAGAACCCCACAAAAGACTTCACTTCCTCCATGCTGTAAGACAGCAGTTGAGGACATCGACTTATAACATAACCCATCCAATCTCTCCTAACTCCATTGCTCTCTAGGTACCCAACGATCTCTTCCAATTCTTCGGTGCTGCGCTCCAATATAGATTCTCCTGCTTTCATGAGTGCAACCCCAGGAAATCTCCCCTTCACATGAATTCCCTTTAACCACTCAATGAGACGTCTTATGGACTCGAGGTTTCCTCTTGACATGCATATGAGTTTCCCGATTTGGGGGTATGACAGGGAATTGTGTTTCAACCACCTGTAGAATTCCATAATCGCAACCAATATTATATATACAGATTCCCCCATCCCACCCTGTGGTTGAAATCTCAACAAATATAATAAGGCAGAGTTTATTCCCCTCATTTGCAATTAATTTAGAACACGGGTTAGAGAGAGAGATTCAATAGGATTTGAACCCCCCCGTTGTCCGCTCCATAATGCTCACGGGCTACCATTAGGCCATAACAACTATGGTTTTTTAACATAATTGGAAACTTTTTTGGAAATTATTGAGAATCGTTCGCAATATCTGAAACATTCATAAATAATTCAGGAATTATTGTACTATATTGGATGAATTCGGGTTTCATTCATTTGAACAAAAATACCATGACAAATTCAAGAAATTGTAACAATGCCATAATCACAATAGAATACATTACACAAACAAGAAATCATAAACTGAATCACCAACAATAAATTGAATTAAAACAAGAAATCTCTAGCGTTTTAGTCCTTTTACCTGATAAGTGGCACAACATTGGAATTCTGTATGACAGTCTTAGCGCGAATATTAAACGTAGATTGCGAGAATTCAGGCAAGTTCTTCATCAAAGCAGCTTCAATCATAACATAATCAATAAAATCAGGCAACGTAGACACCAAATTAGTTGAGTAAGTAATCCCAAACTTCCCCTTTCGCATAGCTTCCTTGAAAATCTCCGCCGTCACCTTCCGACGAATCTCAAGCGCCCGCATTATCATCTCCTCGTCGTCATTCTCACCTTCATCTTCAAAGAGTCTTTTCAAAGGCGGCAAAGAAGTATTTTCATCGTCATCAATAGGCGATTGTATATATATAGAGCCTGGAAATTGAGGAGTTCGTTTCCTTATCAGAGACATCTCCAAAAGCTTCACTTTATCTTCTTCTGGTATCGCATCTTCTTGTTCTTTAGTGTTTGGTTCTTGTAATTGGCGGTGAGGTGAGAGGTTACGGAGAAGAATGGCTGTAGAATTGGCGTTGTGTTTTCGGAGAAGTTGTTGTTCACCGGCGTTTGAGATGGCGGCACTGTCTTGTTTTTGTATAGCTTGCTGGTGCTGGTGGTTGCCGGAGGCGGAAAAGATGGTCGTGGAGAGGCGGTAAGCGGAGATTGAATTAGGGTTCCCGCAAGGTCGGCGGTGGCCGGAGGGATGGGTGGGTAGATGTGGAGAGCGATAGTGGTGTTGTGGACACGTCAGCATCTTTAGCAGAGAAATGGATAGAGTGGCGCGAATTGGGACTTCGCTCGATCATATATGATATGTTATTAATGGTTTGCTTGCAGGTTTTGATTGTTTGGCTGTGAATAGTTACCGGTTTACCCTATGCTTACTGTAGATTTTGTTCAAGGTGGCAAGGACTTTTGGTTTTTCTAGGGAGCTACTTTGAGTCTAATTGACATGGCTGTCATTCTAGGTATTTGTGCATGCATCCACACGGATTTTGGTATGGGTTTCTATCAGTCTTGCTCCAAGATGACGGTAATTTGGCTTGGTTGATGGGGGATGGAATTCAAGTAGATGAAATGGTTTAGTTTGTAGTTTTCTATTCGTTCTATGGTCTGTTCTTGGTATGTTCTATATGGTTTTCTCCGAGTGGAGATCTTCTGTCCCACTTTCTGTCCCCTCTCACTAAAGTTCACTTTGAAAATATAAAATTTTCAAGGCGAATTTGGCTAAAGATTTTCATGCGAAAAGTCCTCTCAATGAATTTTTCTTCCCAAAAGTCCTTTTGGTATGAATTGGACAAAAATATTCATCCTTCCTAACAACCTTCAATGCCACCTACACTCCCAACTCCCAATTCACTACGTCACACCCCATAGTTCATTGTGTCGGAACCCCGAGTTCCTATGCCGAAAATGCAGTTCACTATGCCGGACCTCAGATTTCCTACGCCGGACCTCGGAGTTCACTACATCGGAATTCTGAGTTCCTATGCTGGAATCGGAGTTCACTACATCAAAAAAAAAATCTCTTTCTTTTTTTTCCATTTTCTCATCAACCAAACAAAAAATTAATTTTCTTAAATGAAAATCTATTTTTCCTACATTTTTCAAATAATCAAACCAGAAATTAATCCAAAAAGAAAGAGCATCATAAATTTAAATATTGTTTAGAATATCTGAGAGTTCTTCCCAACTTCGTTCAGATCTGTTCACCGGAGAAGATCTAATTGCCAAAGCAGCTATGGAAAAGCTCTGGGAGTAGGGAACTCCGTAGCATGTCAAACAACCATGGAACAAGTGCAGTAGATCTTACAATTAGAAAAGAGAATTCATGTTACAAGAATGTTTTGGGTCCCTATGACATGAATTCCATCAGTGTTGGGGCTTTTCTCTGGTGCAAAGTTACTATGAGATTGGAAGCTTCGACATTCACACATCTTTCAAAAGAAACATGAATTTGATGTGCATCCGGAATCTTTAGGTTATACACCTTCAAATTCTTGCATTGATAAAAGATTAAAACTTGCATATATTAATATTTTCCTTCCATATCAGATAAGAACTAGATATATGTGACAAACATAACCATAGACTTTATGGCATGGTGAAAATTTTCACCATTAATTTCTTATGTTTTTGTTTGCAATAGTGACTGTTTAGATTTCGATCAATAGTCACTTTCTCTGATCGAGCAGAGAACCTCCATTGATTTTGGTTTCGTTTTGGGTTGTTGAATGGGAGGCGGATGGATGGATGCAAGTTGATTGGGTTAGGATGCGATGATCGCCGGACAATGTAGATGGAAGGAGAAGCAGATTAGAGAAAGTGACAGGGAGAGGGAAGAGAGAGTGGGGAAGAAGAAGAAGAGATAAGGATAAGTGGATCGTGTATAGATCAGGGGCAATTTTGTCACTAAAATAATTAAATTTTAAACAAATAAGACCTTAGGCATTAAAATTTATCTAATTTGGACTTTTCCAAAGAAAAAAATGTTTGGGTGGACTTTAGTCAATAAATATTTTTAAAATAGGACTTTAGGCCAATTATCTTAATTTTCAAGGTGGACTTTTGTGAGAGGGGACAGAAAATGGTATATAAAAAGTGGGATAGAAGATCTCCACTCGTTTTCTCCATCTTTGAAATATTTATTATTCTCATTTTACTTATCTTGCTTGCTTTGTGATTTAATTTTCTCACATAAGTTTTCAAGTTCTTTCTTGATTGATATATGTCGGTCTTCAATGTCCATCTGGTTCTTTAATTATGGATGATGTGGGTTTGTTTTGATCCTTCTAATATATTCTTTTGATAAATATTGCTCTAATTTAATTAAAAAAGTGCTTATTGAGAAAAATGTATAAAAACAAAATATATATAAAAAAAAAAAGAAAAGAAATTTTGGATCTCATCTTCTATGCATTTTGGTTTCATTATAGTTAAGTTTGGCACGGTTATATATGGAGAGGTATATTTTTTTTCCCTAAGTTCATGAATAATGAATATTCATAAAGGTTAAGATATTTTTTCTCTTTTTTTTTTTTCTTTTTTTTCACAGCAGCCAAATGGAGCATTTTGGCTCTTGATTGATCTTGTGATCACAAACATTATATTTTGCTGTGGGTAATTTTAATTGAGAGTTCTTGTGCGATTGCCGTTGGAGATGGGTATATACCTCAGCACTTCAAAAACTGAGGAGTTCTCCGAAGAAAGCGAGACTAACAGGGGTTAAATATGGTTTATCATTGATGCACGGGTGGCGAGCGACCGTGGAAGATGGTGGGAGCAATTTATCTTCTATTTTTCTCCTTTTTCCTTCTTTTTTTGGTTATCATGTGTTATTATCGTTTATTTTTCAGCAAAACATATGTTCATTGTTTTTTTTCCTATGAAAAATTTAGGAAAGAGACTGAGATTATGAAGCATTTGAAAGCTTTCAATTTGAAGTCAAAAGCAAGAACACAAGAGGTACTTTTTCTCTCATTGAGCATCTCTATTTTGTTTTTTGTTTTTTATTTTGTTTTTAAATGTTAAATGAGGTCCTATTTTTTTATTTTTTTATTGTATTTCCTTTTATGATACTAAATTATATTATTAATTTGGAGACTAAAATTTGTTCTCTCTCTCTCTGTCTCTCTCTCATTTGAGTTTGGATTTGGGCTTGTATTTTGTAAAATTGTGATTTTTCAATGGTTATACTGAATCAAAGGTGATGAAGTGACACCTTTGATTATTGTTTGTGATTTAGGAGTTTACAGGTGTTGGGGGTTTTGTTATTTTTAAGGATTTATTCAAAAAACATTTTTCATTGAATTTTTTTTTTTTCTGCTTGTGGTGATTAAGGTGGTATTTTTGATATTTTGAAGGGTTCTAAAGGGTTTTTTCATTTTTGGGTTTCTTTGTTTGTTCTGCTTTGGGGATAAAAATATCGCACTGAAGGTTAGTGTAGAAGACTATGCTTCTGATAATGGTAATTTTGAGTTGCTGCTGATTTTAGAAATTGATAGGTTTTTTTTTATCTTTTTTTTGGTCAAGATCCAGTGTTTCCTCAAAGCTGACAACCAGAAACTAATCACTGTTCGCGCCGGGTAAGCAGTTTTTTTTATTTTTTATCTCACATTGGTTTTAGTGTTGCATTGATAATGCACCTAAAAACTTTGGCAGGGGAGAAGCTAAAGCATTTCAATAATCCGGCTGCAAACAAACTTATTCTAAATTATGAAGATTTCGGCATTAGGTTTAATGGTATTTTTCTCATATAGTTGTATGTAGCTTGGGATGGCTTCGAGTTAGTTGTAAAATTTGGTATCACAAATGACACATCATTGAAGCAATTTATTTGGGTGGCAATGGCAGCTCAAGTGGCATACCATTGGAAATACTCTTATCAAGATTATCAAATGCCATTCTTTTATCTCATCTATGAAGCTATTAAGGATTTGTCTAATTCTAATAGTTGCAAATCAAACCTTAACTCCATTTACCAAGTACAACAAATTAAAAAAAAAAAAAAAAAGGGTAGGACGATAAAATAAAGGGAGTCAAAAAAATTGAGGGGGTGGATTCAAATTTTTTATAATTTATATGGTATAAAATGAATTTTAAAAAATTTGAGGGGGGCTATTGCCACCCCTCGCTTACACATGGCTTCGTCCATGTATAGAACTGTCAAATTTGGCATCTCAATTGACAATTGTCATTTGTGCCAAATTATATTTTTTTCTAAAAAAATGAAAAATGTCAAAATATAACATTAATGCACTGGAGCATATATGTACTAAAATTTAACATTGACGCCATTTAAAGTGCCAAATTTTGGCATTAGCATATCAAATTAATGGCATGAATGCATTAGAGATGTTCCGATGAAGCTCATCGAGGACAATGGTAAATATATTTAACTATATTAAGGAACTATACTTCTTTTTAATTTTTTCTACCTCAAACTAACGAGATAAAAAAATAAATAAAAATATTTTTTATTTTTTAAATTATAATAAACTATTAACAATTAATTAAAGTTCGCCCCCTCGCTCGAATTCCTGAATTTCAATGAATTATATTTCTTACCTATTTCAGTCTTATCCTATTATTTAACTAACACTGCATGCGAACCCTCCATCGAAACCATATAACACAAGACGCAGCTGGCACGTGCCTCCTCAGCCTAGTATGAAAGAAAAGATGTGAAGCCCCGTTTGGATCGGAGGAATCAAATAGGTCGGAATGGAATCCGATTCCATTCCCAAGCTGGCATGGAATGGAATCAGAAATTTATTCCATATAAAGCGTTTGGATACTGACTGGAATTAGGGGTCGGAATAACTGTCCATTCCATTTCATGTGTTTGGCAATGACAGGAATGGAATGGAATTTTCTGTAATTTTCCAATTTTACCCATTTACTCATCTCCAATGCTTTGTTTAAAAAAAAAAAAAAACGGTTTCATTTTCTTTTCT
>JAESVK010001359.1:92260-103622 GCA_017140935.1 Hamamelis virginiana | reverse complement strand
TATATATATATATATATATATATATATATATATATATATATATATATGTATGGGTCATGTTCCCCTTATTACCCTATTTTCACATATATGTTTACACCTCATTTTCGAATAGCATTGTAGGTCGAATATTTTTAAAAACCAACCGCTGAATTAGATACTTATCTTATGTTTGCCATGTATGAAAAAAATCGGAGTGATCCAACGGTTAGTTTTTGAAAAATAATGAAGAACTTTTATTTTTTTTATTAATTAAAAATATAGCAGTTTTTTATAGTGACATTTCTTAAAATCAACCGTTGGAAAATGAAGTATAAACATAGGTGTGAAATTATACATAGGTGTGAAAATATGGTGCAAGGGGAATGTGACCCTATATATATATATAGGAATTCTAATATTAGATGTACCTGATGTATCTTGCATCACGTGCCCTTCTCCACAGCCACCTGTGACGAAAATTTTTAAAAATTGACCGTTGGATTAAATATCCCTATAATGTATGTTATGTCTGCCAAAAATCATAGTGATTCAACGGTTGGTTTATGAGAAAACTGACTGCTAAAAAATGATAACATTTTAAAGAACAAAAAAGTCATAGTTTTTTAGCAGTTAGTTTTCTCAGAAACCAACCATCGGATCACTGTGATTTGTGGCAGACATGACATACATTATAGGAGTATCTAATTCAACGGTCAGTTTTTAAAAATTTTGATCACAGGTGACTGCACCTAATGCAAGATGCATCAGGTGCACCATATACATAAATATATACAAACACATGGAGTATTTAAGTTTTAGATGCCTTAAGATTTGGCTTCAAGGGAAGCATGGCATGATCTTTGATTCACTTGCCTAACATTGCATGGTGGGTTAGGTGTGTATTCCAGCACCAAAATTAAACTTTTCAATTTAATTTGAAAATTGAATTTGTTATGAGTTAAATAGTTTCATTGTCTTCTATATAGCATTCAAACATAACAGCCCCATGTTGTTATGAGTTAAATAGTTTCATTGTTCCATTGCCTTAGTACTACTCTTACAGCTTATTTTTCCAAAAAAAAAAATGCTTAAATGTGATGATTAACATCATTCGGCACAGGGAGTGGTGATAAATAAATTTTAATAAAATTGGTAATAAGATTCAATAATGTAATATCATTTTAGTTGCCACGGTTCAAATATAGTTAATAAATTCTAAAATGGTTTGGAACGTCAGACCACGCGATAATTACGTATTATATAAGTTTTAGGTGGTTGCTGTCATAAGTGGTCCCATGGTCTAGTGGTTAGGACATTGGACTCTGAATCCAGTAACCCGAGTTCAAATCTCGGTGGGACCTCTTTTTGCATCCCTTTTCTCGCGCAAGCAATTAATGCACCCACTTGGACTGCTCTTTATAGAAACACCAATATCTCGGCTACTAAACTAAACCTAAATTGGTCCCATATTCAAAGTTTTCTTTTTCTTTGGCTGTCATTTTCCTCTTTTTCAACCTTCTTTTTTGTTCACATGGTGAATTAATTCAACTGTTTAGGCGGCTTGTTATGGAAACACATGCAATTTTGCCTAGGTTTAAAAAAATCATGAACTTCTTGTCTTGTATAAATAAAAATACTATTCTTTTTGTCTGTCACGTATTTACTGTTGCGTATGATCATATAGAATTCACTTTCATGTAAGAGATATCTAATTCAGTCAGTTGTATTAAACAAAAAAAAAAAAAAGGTTGGTGATGTGTAAGACTAATTTCATGTGATATATAGGACTCAAAAATCACAGGAAGAATGCTCCAACCATGACAATTTACATTCCACAAGAGGACCGGAAACAAAAAGATCAATTAGACAATTACACATAAAAATTGCAGCTTGTTTTAACCTTAAACAAGCCTTCAAACAAACAAAAACCATCACTGCCGGCGGCACCCCTCTCTCTCTCTCTCTCTCTCTCTCTCTCTCTCTCTCTCTCTTCCCCAAATTCTCTCTGTGGAGATCCCCTCCACAAAGTAACACCACTGCCCTGCCAACGGCATTTCCCTTCAATGGGGCTGTGCACCTTTTAAACACTTCACAAGTAGGAACATAAATGGCTTGAGATCGCAACATTTCCAAATGCAAGAGTGTGCCTTGGGGGTACCAGCAAGCAGGGCACTCGAATGGGAAGCCTGCTGTATTATTAACAAAGAATCAAGAACAATCTACTTTCCTGCTAATCCTCATCTGGTCTCTCTACATTTTGCATGTCGGATGGTTCAGGGAATATCTCCCTGGATTGGCGTCTATGTGAGGATGAATGATCACCCCCGCCATTTTGGCCACTTCCCTGAGATCCGGTCGTTCCTGACTGTTTTAAACTACTGCCTCCTTCCAATCGGGTGGTAGATGTTGCTGGAATAGTCGCTACATCCGAAGAGCTACGCCAGCTACCGAACAGAGCAGCATTCCAAGACCCTCTAGAAGAGGTTGCTCTAAGCCTCGCGGAGCTGGAATTTTCTTCCCTTACGACCTTCCAAGGGTTTTCCAAAGCTTTGAGGATGTATCTCATGAGGGGCCGCCTTGAAGGCTTGGGATTGAGGCAAGATCTTGCTACTATAGCCATGGCCCAAACTTCCTCCAACAGATCTTCATCTATGATCAAGGATGGATCTACGATTTTCATCACAAGTTCCTTGTCGTATATACTAATGTATGGTAGTGTCTGTTCTAACCATTCCTTCATCGTGGCATCACTGGATGCGCTCATGCCAAGCTTACCTGTTACGAGCTCAAGTAACACCTTCCCAAAGCAGTAAACATCATAGGCACATACTGCTGTCAGTGAACCTGGCCATTTTGAAAGAAAACGAAATTTTAGAAATAACATGAAGGGTGAAGCATAACTTTGTATTGCATAAATCAAAAGGTCCCCCCACAAATGCCATTTTTAATAATTTTAAGCATTCCCATCTCCCAGTTTTCTATTATAGCAGACCCCTTTTGTTAAAAAAAAAAATGTTAAATTCATGAGTCAGCTAAGGAAAAGAGTTTGGTAAAAGCAACTACCATAAAACTGACAATCCCGAATCAATCAGGATCATCGAATTTGATAATTAAATTGGAAAAAGAAAAAGACCAAGGACCCAGTCATACAAATAGAACTAGCTTAGACGAATGTCCAAAAAAATTTTACCAACAAAAACCACCACTTCAAGATTATCCAAGAATAACTGTCACAAAAAACAACCCTTCCTAAAACTTACAACCAAAAAAGTGTCACCTTAAGGGACAAGTGCATTTTTAAGAGAACTTCCTTCACAATAACAAAAGCTTCTTCAAATTGTTGAGATACTCAATGCTCAAATTCCAATCCTTGAAAGTCTCCATTCCGGCCCTTGCCAATGAGGCACAGAAACCATCTTCCAAACTAGATACTGAACATTCAACAAGTAAGGAAATCCCAGATTTTACAAGCAACAACCCTTTGAAGACATAATTCAAACCCAAATCAGGAATCTAAAAATGCTCAAATGAAATTTTGGCTGGTTTAGTCTAATTCTCAGCAAATTATATTAATCACTTTGGCCCCAAAGATGATCCTTGCCAGTTTTCTTGGCCACATCCAATAAGGAGCCTCAACCAACCATGCCAGAATATCATCTTAAGATAGTTTATACTTCCTCCAGAATCTCCATGAAAACCAACTGTTCTCATCTTCCGACACAGCAGCCTAAACTTGCTTGTTCTGAAATTTTTAAATGGTAATTTTGTCTCCAATGGCCACAAGTGGCTTCCATTACCAAATGCACATTTTTTCATAGCTCAGTTAAAGGGCTGATTGTTTATCATGGAAGACACTTTAAACTTACATAGCAAGTATCACTAGTTCCCCCACCCCCCCCCCCCCCCCCCCCCTCCTCCTCTCTGCCACAATCAAATCTCCAAGATCATACTTCCAATCAGACACTCCACCCCAAAAGAATTTAGCATACCAGGTAAAAATTTACCGAAGAATAGTAGTTTATTGGTTAAGACCATTACAAGAGGATCAACACTAGCAATGCCTAATACAGGATGACCTATAGAGTCCTTTACAAGATCCACTAACCACACTATAGGAATGAAGCACCCATAATGTAGATTCATATTTTTAAGCCAGAGGTGAATTTCCGGTGATATGGATTGCTAAATAGCCGGATGCAGAGTAACAGGCTACTTAATGTCCAATGAGCAATAATGGATCTGAAGAACAGCATATGGCTAACACTACTCAGATAGGTCAATAAATAGGTAAAAAAGAAAACAAAAAAGGAATAAATTGTAAGTTTTGTACACCTAAGAAAATTGTACATACCTGATGGACCTTGTTCAGATGTCCTGCAAATTTTTAAGAAAAAACGAATGTGAAAACCTTAAATAAACAGAATAAGTACATAATAGAGCAGTGATCTTCACAAATATGTAAAAAACAAGAGGTAGATATAATTAGGTACTATGGCAATTATTTTGAATTTTGAAGAACATTAAAATGTGCCGGATGGGGCTGAATCACAAAATAAGGATTTGTTTCGGCGAATGGTCAGAAGCCAATAGTAGGCCACCTAAGTTCCTTTAGTAAAATCCGAGTTCAAGAAAAATAGTCAACCTTCATAAAGAGTTGAGTTCTGACAACCAGGTTTCATAGATAGTTAATAACAATACTCATCTAAATATGAGTGAACAACTTGGAATCGCACTTCCCCTTAATGAGGGTTGGTTCTCAATCTGCCAATTCAAAGAGAGCAGCACCCAGTTCATAAGGTTTGGTCCAGAAATTGTCTAGCAGTTCAGGGTGGAAACTTTGGAAAAGCTGAAAAGCCTAACCAAAATCTAAAAAATAAAAAGAAATGATATAAATTAAATTGCAACCTAATGAGCAATACTCATGATTAGACCTAAAACTGCCCATGAGACGCTATCAAATATAAGGAATACATACAAAAGGCAACACATAGCAATCTTGAAAGCAAAATATAAGATGTATATCATCAGGACCAGTAGCAGATAATGGATGGAAAAGACAAAAAAAAAATCATGCCCCGTTTAAATTACCAAAAGAATATAAAAAGCCAAACATAACATAATTTAACAAATGACTGAACACAAACTAAAGGGATAGTTAAGTATGCATAGATAATGATGATCCAAGTATGGTCATGGTTTCAAAATGTCTGAAAAAAATACAAATATTGATAGAATACTTACTGAGGCAACCGCAGCAACCTGGTAATCATGCTCTGATGAGTATCTCCTTCTTGAGCGCAAACCTCACTCAAGCTCCCCAGCCGAACTTCAAATTTGTCATCAAGAAGAATACTGCTGGCTTGAACATCTCTTCAATCACCAAAAACGACATGTTATTAATTGCACCACTAGACATAAAATCTTCTAAAGCAAGCAGGATTAAAAATTATTCAAAACCAAGCTAGTAAAGGATTCCTCAAGTGCACACATGAAAACATTAAATCCATTAAAATGAAATGCTCTGGCCTCATTTATGTGTTTGGGAATGTGGATTCCAAACTCTTAAAATGAGTCAATCTAGTGCACATGGGGACACACAAAGTAGCCAGAGGAAGGGCATCACAAAATTAAAAGCAAAGGTTGAGGATAGGGGAGATTTGAAACACAGGATCGACAGAACCACATTTGTTATACTTTGATTGGAAACTTACTGCCTCAAATTTTGCATATTCAGGAATAAGTATTCACTTTTTGTTGCTAACTTGCTAGATGTTTCATTCATAAAATGTTTTCTTTCTGCCTCTTGCCATCGCCCTTACTAGGGTTGAAAAAAAAAAACGGGAAGTTTACACCCCTAGCCCTGACATTTTGTTTTCCCAAACTTTCTGGTTTACTTCATAAGCCCTCTCAGGTTTACTACAAATGCAACTACACAATTTTCTCCATTGCATTAGTCAATTCAAGGCTCACTTGCTAGGTAAAAGATAGCAACCAGACACTTGAATATTGGAAATATGAAGAGTAAGTTGAACCCAAGAGGTTTTGGCCACCCTAATGGAAAACTTTTTCTTTTTCATTGTCTGATTTCATTATTGCTTTTTACATCTTTAATTGGAGAAATGGCACAAAACAGAAGCACAGTGGTATCCGATACCACACCTTCCATGAAGCTTCTCTTTCTATTCATTTTGACCAAAAGGGAAGGAATTATATCATAATCAAACATCCTTCATTGCTTATCAACTTGACATACACTCCCAAAGTGTAATCACTATCTCTTCCACTGCACTGTAACAATTAGCTCATGTGAATGCATGGACAAGACTAAGGTAAAAATAAGGATCACTTCCTATATGTTTTCAACATGCAATAGATAGTTTTTATCATACTAAATGGAAGCTACAAGGCGGAAAACAGAATGATTAAGAACTTATCCTATTGCTGAATACATGTACTGAAATAAATGGTCTCATGACTGGTCAATAGAACTTCACTCTATCTACATAAAAAGAGCCCCTTGAGATGTCCTTACTCTGGCCTTCATCCACCCACACTGCATGTCTAATTATTGAATTCAAAGCTTTGTGCTACATCTTTAGGTGGAACTGATATTAACTTCCACTAATGACCATAATTGTACCTTGGCTCTTGGGACATAGAATCAGATATCTACATGCATCAACTAATACATGTTTTGGTTTAAATCAATTCAACCATGTAGGAAGTCTAAATGCAACTTTTTTCCAACATCCAATATGCTCATGCACTTCTCGTCCAGAAAACAGGTTTCACTTTTTCGTTAAGCTATATGTTATTATTAACTGCTTAATAGTTACTTCACAATAACGTTGGGAATGACACATCCTCTCAAGAAATTATGCCAAGCCACAGTACCATCGGTTCAGATAGATAAATATGCGGACATGAAAATATGAAATTCTGAAGAAAAACTGTTCCAATTGTAAAGAAATTGACCAGAACCATATCTAAGTCCATGGTTTAGAAAGTTCTTTGCTTTAAAAAATAAATGAATAAGTAAATAAAAGCACTCATGAACACGAAGGTCCAACATTACACTAGACTAAGGGAAGTATATGAACTGATCGTATGGACAAAAAATGGCAGTAAGCAGGAGAGAAAGGAGTGAAACATAAGCAGAAGCTGAGTTCTAAAATACCTGTGTACAAGGGGCGGTGTACATTCATGATGTAGATAAGATAGACCCTCCGCAGCTCCAATTGCAATTTTCAATCTTGTTATCCAATCCAATGACTGTAGATTATCATCTTCCAAATTGGTTTTCCTGTACAAGGCATTCGACAAATCTCCATTTGGCATATATTTGTAAATGAGGAACTTCTCATTCTCATTCTCCAGGCAGTGCCCCAGGAAGGGAACGAATCTCGTATGTGAAACTTTACTGAAAAAATCCAACTCTAATAAGTATCCTTCCTTTCTAAATGACTGCAAATTGATTCTTTTGATGACTACAGCAACCCCACCTTCCAATACACCCCGAAAGAGATCCCCAGAGTGGCCATGTTTGATGAGGTTAACATCACTAAAATCACCCGTGGCTTGGAGCAGCTGTTGATAAGTAAATGCTTCTCCAAGACTCGAAAAGTTAATAGGTACTCCAGGAGGCGGCGGACTGCCCCCAGCAGGAACAGGCCCAACACCATTCCCTCTTTGATTTGTAGTACCCCTCCTACGGGCGCATAGGAGCAGCAAAACCAGCACAACTACCAAAAGAACAATAAACCCAAGTCCCCCCAAAACACTTGCCAATATGATCAAATTTCTGTGGCTCTTCCCTGAAGTTTCAGATGCAGGAGGTTGAGTGGAATTTGGTTGTCCAAAATTATCAAAAACCAGACCCCTCTCAGCATAGAATGATGCACATTCTGCCAAAGTCCTCTGATTCGACACATTTTGGAGGCAATTGCTATCAAGAGATGCATTACTACCAACGTCATTCGGAACCCTACCTTCGAAGTAATTGACAGACAGATCGATAGAACTGAACCTCCCGACTAGAGAAGTGAGACCACCATAAAACATATTCCGAGAGAGGTTGAATACAGCATCACTGGCATTGCCATTCAAGCTAAGATTGGCCAAAACACCAGTGAAGTTATTGCTAGAGACATCAACAAAACGCAATCCAGGCATCGACCATAATGCATCAGGAAGACCACCAGTGAAATTATTTTGACTCAGAACTATAGCCTGCAACCGATTTGTTGTATTAAACAAATTGTCCGGCAATGAACCCACCAAAAAATTGTTCCCAATTACCATTCTCTGCAAATTCCTTAACCCTCTGAGCTCCATAGGCAGCGACCCAGACAATGAATTGAAGCTGAGATCAAGGTCAACAAGGCTAGTGAGGTCACCGAGTTGAGCAGGTATCGAAGACGAGAGACTGTTATTCGAAAGATTCAAGAATTGAAGATTGGACAGTGACCCAATGGACGGAGGAATCGATTCAGACAAGAAATTCGAAGAAATGTCGAGAAACGAAAGGTTCCCAAGAAACGAAAACGAAGTTGGAATAGATCCAGTAAGCGAATTCTGCGAAAGATCAAGAACTAACAGTCTCGACAACTGACCCAGAGTCGAAGGAATGATCCCAGTAAGGCTATTATCAGATAAATATAAACTAGTAAGATTTGTTAAATTTCCCAAACTTGAAGGAATAGCATCAATGATTGAAGAAGAACGAAGATCAAGCACTTGTAGCGACTTCAGCTGTTGCCCAAACCAATCAGGAATCGGGCCGGGAAGCGCGAACCTAGACGCATTAAACGATGCCAACAGAGTGAAATTCGCAAGCGCATCGACGGCAAATTGTGGGTTTTCACTACCGAGTCGAGTTCGCTTAAACCCAGAAATGTTGAGTCCAACGACTCGGCCGTTTCCGCATTGGATGCCATTCCATTGTGTGCAAGGGTCAGCCTTCCTCGGCCAGTCCCTGCTTCTTAACCCTAACGACGATCTGAGTTCGAATAATGCTCTAAATTCAGTGAGTGAACTCAGTGGCGAGCCCTGTTCTAATGTAGACTGAAACAGTAAGAACAAAAGGCACAAAGCTACTACACTTCGCCGATCCACCATGACTACAAACATGATCTATAATACATCTTTCTGCAAACACTCCTCATTTATGTATATACGCATGTATATATACTCTTCTGTAATAGAGTGTATATAATAAACTAGGGATTTTCAATACACAACAATGCATTTTCTCTCTCTAAAACTCTCTCTCTGTCTCTCTAAAAAGAAAGTCTTACTTGAGAAATCTGTGTCTTGCTTCTTCCTCTTCTTGTCTCTCTCTCTATTTCAGTATTTCTCTATCTCTCTCCACCTACTACTACTCTTCCTCTCTCTAATTCCTGCAGTTTCTTCGGTTGACGAAAGAGAGAGGGCAACGATTAAAAAAACGAAAAAGGTAAGAGAACAGCAGTAATAATAATAATCATCTTAGAGAGAGAAAGTGAGGAGAGAGAGAGCTGATCAAAGACAGCGACTGACGTAACGGAGCTGGTTCAAGTACCCAACGGCACGAGCCAAGGCTCAGTCCTGGTCTGGTGTAGCCGGAGTCTGGACCACCTATGTCTCGGTGGGTTTTGGTTCCTGACACTGGAGCCAAATCCGGCGCCGGTTATTTGCCCATGCTTTGACTTCCGATCATCCCGCCCAAGACAGCTAAGCTTAAAACTACTCTTGTCACTCTTATATACTCTTTTTAAATCTTTCTTTCTCTCTCTAACCATTCTCCCTCTCTCTCTCTCTATATATATATATATATGTATATATATATATATGTATGTATATACATATACATATATATATATATATAGAGAGAGAGAGAGGGAGAATGGTTAGAGAGAGAAAGAGGAGAGATTTGTGTAATGGGAAGACAGAATTGGAATCAGTTTTTTCACTTTTAACAGTGGTATTTTATTTTTTTGGGAGCATGAGAGAGGATGGATTTATGTGTTTCAACGGTTTAGTAAGGAAAGTTATTGTACTAAAGACTAAAGAGGAGGGCTTTTACGTATTTTTATCTGTGTCATTTACGAAGGATTGCTTTTTCTACTTCTTTCTTGAAAAGGGCTTTTTATGAGGGATGGGAGAGAATTTGATGGAGTAGGGAAAAGTAACGTACTCGCCTGACCCTCATAGACACCTGTGTGTATCACGGGTGAATACTATTTTCATGCACCAATCCCATAATTTTGCTTTTGTTAAGGAAATAAAAGATTTGTATAAAATCTTAAGGTTGAAGTATGAAAAATAGGAAAGGAATAAAGGTATTGTATGTAGTGCATCATATTCTCTTATGAAGTAAGGAATTAAAAGGCTCTTTCTTCCTTTCAAAAGCAAAGTAGGGAATGGGGATAATGCCCATGACCCATCTTCATGTAAGGTTGAAGTATGAAAAATATGATTTTTTATTGTTTTTTCTTAAAAAAAAAAAAAAAACTTATTTTTTTTCCTATCAAAATAACCACAAATCTCACCCCAAAAATAACTTTTAAAACCCTATTGAAATAACACACATCTCACCTCAAAAGCAATTTTTAAAAACAATATCAGATTTTAAAAATAACTATCAATGTTTTGCATTATAAAAATTTTCGCTTTTTTGCTTTTAAAACTTTTAAAATGAAAAAAATGATAGTTTATCTAAACGGATCCTCAGTTATAAAAAATAAAAAATTATAAAATGTTTTTGTGCAAGTGATTCCTCTACTACTACCCAAGTTTAAAGACAACCGAACTTTTTAAAATGGACTCATAAAGATAAAGTTTAAAAGAATTTTGGTTAAGGAGAAACTATGGTAAGGGATTGAGTGAGAGTAGTTAATATTTGTAATAAGAAATAAAAATTAATTGGCATTCATGCAATGAAACTTTCGGTAGCAAGGAAAATTTGTTTTTGTTTTTGTTTTTGTTTTTTTAATCCAATGGTAGATAGCTTAGTGGTTAAGCAAGCAGAGCTAAGGGTATACCAAGTTCCTTGGTCCTGGGTTCGATTCCCACTAACTACTAATATTCGAGGCCATGGACCGCAACGTGCAAAACTTACTTCAGAAACCTTGTTCGATGCGCAAAATTTAATCTGATTCGCGCAAGCTAAAAAATTTTGTTTTCTATGGAATATAGCCAGAAAAATGCTATACATGTGATTTATACATTGTTAGAGAAATAATAAACTGTGTATTAGACATTAGTCTTTTCTTCTTTTTCCTAAAATATATATGTATTGGGGGAAAAAAAATCAATCATTATGGAGTAACTTATAGTTATCATTAAAAGTACTTTTGAATATATATATATATATATATATATATATATATATATATATATATAT
>JAESVK010001359.1:47084-67380 GCA_017140935.1 Hamamelis virginiana | reverse complement strand
TCCGAATTTTAAAACAAAGATAGATAGTATAGATATAGAGATTAACAGTATCCCAAATCCCACCGCTCCCATCAATTGGATTAGTTCCGGTTGGTCAACTTCTTAAATCTGATGTAACAACGTTATTTATAATTCGTATTGGGCTGCGAGATGGGCCCAAATGAATTAAAACAAACAAAACCTGAAACCGGCCGAAATGGTTCGTGGACAGGGGGGATTCATTACATCCCGCCGTCTACGCTCTACCTCGTGAATATATATATTTTTTTCATTATTATTTTCCTCTTTTTTTTTAATTTGTTATTTGGATCAAAGCCTACCTTGTGATTTTCAGCTCCTTTGGCCGCCTTTGGAGAAAAGCCAATTAGATATGGACATTCTCCGTGAAAGTATGTAGAATTAATTAAAATATATCGAGGCATAATTTGGATTAGGTTCGCTTAAAATTATTTTTAATTTAATTATTTTATTCTTTAATTACATTTAAACTATTTTTTTTTATATATTAAAATTTGTACACTGAAAATAATTATTATAACATCCCTTCAAATGATATAACATTGGTTAAATTAATTAATTTAAATTTAAAATTTTAAAATTTTATATTCATCATATGTGGGTCCATCTAAACTTTTTTTTATTGCCTCTATTGTCTCTCATTTTGATATCTTTTTCTATTTTTTATTTAAAAAATTAGTTCTACTTCACTTTTTTCTTTCTATGTGATATTTTGATTTTCTTTTTAATTGTTTTTTTAAGTATATATGCAACTTGACTCTCTCTTACCTCTCTAACATTAAGCATTTTCATGTATCTTTTCTTTGGTAAATTTAATTAAAGTCAGACGGTTAAATTATCTAATCAAAATAATTTATTTATATAATTATAATTTTATTAATTAATACTTTATAAATAAGTAATATTTATTTATTAATATTATGTGATTTGGGATAGGAGTATATTTTTATCGTTTGTTTAAAAATATATATATATATAAATTAATTATTATTTTTTTTTACGTCTAATTAAGCCTTCAATAAAAATATATTAATTAGTTTAAGTTGTTAGATGGAAAGAATAGTAATTAGTAAAAAATGTAATACCTTTTTTTTTTTACATTTTTTATGATAATAATATTCATGTTAGGTTTTTAAAGTTTAACTCTTCTCGTTGATTAGGATTGTGATTAATTAGAAATAAATTTTAAACTATTACATTTGATATCTTACTTTTTTTTTTTTTATGAAGTTGAATAAATTTATAGGACAAAAAGACTTATTAAGCAATGACAAATTTAAAACAGAAAATACTATCCGTTCAAAAATGGAAAATGCTATATCTCCTAAAAATGTTGTCTCAAAAGTGTATTTCAAGTGATGTGGCGGTTGATCTAATTCTTCTTTTTTTTTAAACAAATTTTTTAATTGATAATAAATGAAGGTTAGGATTGATTTGGGATGGTCTTCGAGGACAATTTTTTGGGATATATATAGCATTACTGTTCAAAAAAAATATTTATAAAGTGTATCTTAAATGATGTGGCACATGGATCTAACTTCTTTTTTTAAAACAGATTCTCTCAAGATCACAAAAATTAGGGTGATTTAGTCATAAGTCCTTTAGAATAATATTTTAACCCACTAAATCCAAACTATAACTCTTTAACCCATAAAGTCCTTCATATACTTTTAGGACAAAAATACCCTCCACTAATATATATATATATATATATATTTTGGGTAAGTCTCCATTAATTCAATTTTAGCAAGATTTTTTGGCAATCTTTCCCGCTTTGATAACTTTTTTATATTCATTAATCTTTGACGTGACTTTTTTCAACGATCTTCTCCCACCCCACAATTTATATTCACGCGTTGTATATATCCACTAATACATTTTCTTCTTCCTTTTTTTTGGGGCAAGTCTCTATTAATACATTTTTAGCAAGATTTTCTGGCAATCTTTCCTGCTTCGATAACTTTTTTATGATATTCTCCGACGTGACTTTTTCCAACTATCTTTTCCCACCCCACAATTTATATTCACGCGTTGCATATATATATATATATATATTCCCTATTCACCTATAAAAAAACAATGTTTTATTGAATATAAAAAACAATGTTTTAAAGTCCAAATCGTTTATTGAACCAGATAAGTGACTGGATTAAGGGTCAACCGAGTTGAACCGTGATGCCATCATGACGTCATAAATTATTTGTTTATTTATTTATTAGAATAAAAGCTGTAATAGATTCAAAATATAATTTTTTCTAAATGTTTGTACAATTAATTCATATATTTGAATGTATGTGCAATCATAAAAATTAAAAATTGAAAATTACTTTTGATCAATCTTTATTATATATATTTTTTAAAATACAAAATAAGAATATTGTATTATTAAATTAGGTGCCTTGGGTTTCTTTTTGCTATTTGGGATATTTTTAGACTAAGTTTCCTTTTTAGCCTTCTTGGCTTTAAGAGACTTTAAAAAGATTGAGACTATTTTAGTCATTTTAGTACATTTTTTTTAAAAAAAAAAGAAAAGGAAAAAAAGACCAAAACCCGGTCTGTTCTTTTAACCCGCCAATAAACTCGTAAACCTGCCGGTTAAATCGCTAGGTTGACCGATTTTTACTAAGACTGGTTTTAGGGGGTTGAATCACCTGGTGAGGCACCCGATTTCCAGTTCAACCGATTGAACCGGCCGATCCGATCTGGGTATGACAACATTGATAAAAAGGGAAACAAACTTACAAAATATTTCCTTTCTAATTTATCTCAAATTTGCAATTGTGATAAATTATTTAAAAATGAAAAAGGAAATAAATAATCACAAAAAATATAATCTTTTTGAATATTTTGGTGGAAAAATATGTCTTTAAAAAAAGGTTGTTGACTTCCAATATATTCGGTCAAATACAGAAGGATCTCTTGAGTTATCAAAAAGATTTTTAGACCTATTGGAATAACGATATAATTTGGAGGTTTATTTTGGCTAAAAAAGCCTAAAAATTATTGGTCCAAATTAGATGAGTAATATTAGGTTTGACTTTTATGAATTCTCTCCATATTTTCACAACTTTTCCATAAAATAAAAATACCAAATAGATTAATTTATTAAAAATACCAAATAGATTAATTTATTTTTTTATTACTTCGAAATTAAAATAAAAGAATGAAAATTATTAAGAAAAAGTATGCAATTAGGACAGATAGAAGGCCATTGAAGCCAGGTAAACTCAAAGCATATCCCCAATTTGATTTCGTCATTCCCCCCTAGGTCCCACCGTTACCCTCACAAATACTCATCACAAAACGACAGCTGTTCTCATTACAAAACGACAGCCGTTGCGGGCCACTCTCATGTCGATCTTCATGATGACTCGCGTACAATCAAAAGCGAAAGTCGTGAGAGACCCATATTTTTAGAGAGAGAAAAAGACGGGCTCAGCTAGGGGCAGATGCAGTAATTTCATCAACCATTAAGGGGTATAATTATAATTCACCTAAGAAGATATTTTGAGATTCCCAATCTACCTACTTCTCTAAATATCCAGTCTTTCTAGTCTATC
Source organism: Hamamelis virginiana (assembly GCA_017140935.1). Classification (NCBI taxonomy): domain Eukaryota; kingdom Viridiplantae; phylum Streptophyta; class Magnoliopsida; order Saxifragales; family Hamamelidaceae; genus Hamamelis; species Hamamelis virginiana. The sequence goes on along the minus strand of JAESVK010001359.1, from coordinate 63,802 downwards.
AATTATCACGTGATTGTGGGCCCTACCTTAACCCCTGCCACCGCATCTTAACCGAATGATTCAAACGGAAGGTTTAAGGATATTCCGAATAGTTATCTATCCGGATGAAGGATATTCTCCCAACCACAATGAGGACAGCTCAAAACCCGGATAAAGGATAACATCCAGGCAAAATGAACCTTATCCAAGAGAACAAACGTACACGCAACCAAACATAACCAAGCTCATTCCCCGCCTCTTGTAACCCTAGTTAATGTCTCTGAATTAACTATAGTTAGTGAATTTCAGCTATAAAACTAGGGTTTGGGCTTGGCATGAGACCTCGTGCTTTCTCAGAGGTGGGTTTCTTGTCCCCCTCTTTTCTCTAAATTCCTTTTCTGTCCTTTTTCTCGTAGGGTTTTTCTAGTTTCTATACCACCATCAATGGCGTCTGCAGAGGTTGAGTTCAGATGCTTCGTCGGAGGACTTGCTTGGGCTACCGATGACCAGTCCCTCGAGAGGGCTTTCAGTGCTTATGGCGAGATCCTCGAATCGAAGGTCCGTTATGCCGCCGCGGAGATCGGAACTGAACCGATACGGCCTTCTTGATCTCATCTGTTTTGTGTTATACTGATTCGATGACTTTCTCTTGATCTCTGTTCTGTTAACTATGTGTGATTCTGTTTTATTAATCTCCTGAAACGGTACGTCCATCTTCATCTTTTAATCAAAGACGAAGATCGATCGATTTTTCAGTGTCAGATTTTTATTTTCCTGTGTGCATATGTATATATACGTTTTGAAAAAATAGATCTGGTCTGATCTGATCTAATCTGATACGAATTGTGTTAATTGACTTACAGATCATCAACGATCGCGAGACTGGCAGATCAAGAGGATTCGGATTCGTCACTTTCGCGAGCGAGCAGGCGATGAGGGACGCAATCGAAGGCATGAATGGCCAAAACCTTGACGGACGTAATATCACCGTGAACGAGGCCCAGTCACGTGGTAGCGGTGGTGGAGGAGGTGGCGGAGGTTTCCGCAGCGGTGGTGGAGGTGGATACGGTGGCGGCGGCGGAGGTGGTCGTCGTGAAGGCGGATATAACCGCAGTGGTGGCGGCGGCGGTGGATACGGTAGCGGCGGCGGTGGAGGTGGATATGGTGGTGGCGGCGGTCGTCGTGAAGGCGGGTACGGTGACGGTGGATCTCGTTACTCCTCAAGGGGTTCTTCAGACGGTAGCTGGAGAAACTAGGATTTAGGGTTTCGTGATGGTTTATTAGGATTTAGGTTTATTGTGATGGTTTGGGTTCGTGGTTTCTCTGAGTTTATGTTACTTGTGCTCCTGTTATGGTTTCGTGTTCGCTCCTTTTTTTGATCGATGGTTCTCCTATGTTACCTGTTTTGAATCTCCGATAAAAAAAAATAGTGTTAAAAAAATGGAATGAAAAGAATTGTCAATGATATTTCATCCATCCGTCTGTGTCGTTCCCCAATTTTGTGTGATGCTGTGATATTATTGTCCGAGTGATTACAACTGAGTTCCAGGGTAACAATTGATTTGTCTGTTTGGATGCCGAGAAAAAAATGCGAATGAGGAACAGATTTGATATTTATTTGGAAGTTTTGAAGAAAGTAGATCTGATGAATTAACTTGCTCAACCTTGAGTTTTAATAACTGGATATAATTAGGTTATTTACCTTGTGATGGTGAATTGAATAGGAGAAAAGAGGGAATAGAACAATAATAAAGTTTAAAGGGGCTATTGTTTTTAATAAAGAGGTTTTGAAGTAGGGCTCCAAGTAGTTGAGTGCTCATGAGATTATTTGCTTTGTGTTGGTGAGAAGAAAACATCTGCGAGGAGAGAACAAAAGAAACAAGAAACGGTAATCAGTGAGAAGAAAGGAGTAAACTATGATTGATTTTGGAGAATTATTATTATTATTATTATTATTATTATTGTTTTTTAAGTAAGGAGATAAAAATGGAATGGATTTGTAAGTCAAGGAAAAGGAAAAGGAAAAGGAAACGAAAAAGAAAATAAATTTAACTAAAAATACAAATCAAATTAATTATCTTTAATTCCTTTAATATTTTTACTCATTTTTATGTATTAAGATATGTATTAAGATATATGTTGTAATTTTATAAAATTAATTAGAGTTAAAGATTGTATCATCAAAATATATTTTAGACAATTATATTTAATTGGATAAAATTTTATTGATAAGTATTGCTCATTTATACTATGTTTGGATTGATGGGCACGGTTTGGCTGCTTGTCATTTATGGTGCGGATTTTTTTTTTTATTTTGGCCTTTTGGTCAACGTAAATCAGGTGTTTTGAAAAACTGATCGTTGGATTGAATATTATTCCTATGTACTACATGCATGCCAAAAATCACAGTGATCTGACGACCGATTTATGAGATACAGACTGGAAAATTTTAACAGTTTGTATACAGTATAAAAAACTGTAAAAATTTTCATAGTCTGTATCTCATAAATCGACCGTTAGATCACTGTGATTTTTGGCATGCCCGTAGTACATAGGAATAATATTCAATTCTACGGTCAGTTTTTCAAAACCTTGATTTACATTGGCCAAAAGGCCAAATAAAAAAAAAATCCACACCATACATGACAAGCAGCCAAACCAAGTTCCTGTTTGGAACATAAGATAAGATTTTAAGGTGTAAATTTCAATACTGTCCTTACTTACATAAAAAGAAAATAAAAACTAAAGAAGGAAGAGAAATGGCAAAATAGTAAAATTATCCCACTTAAATCCTTTCTCTTCCCTTCTCACTATTTCTCTCCGATTTGGAGAGAGAAATGAGCCTCATTTTCTCTCCCGTCTCTCCCCCTCCTCCCCTTTCTCTCCAACTCTCTCAATCCAACCGAGAGAAGCTTAAAAAATTCTTCTTCTCTTCTCTTCTTTTCAACTCTCTCAATTCAAACATAGAGTTAGGGATGGCAATTTTTCCCGTCCCCGTGGGACCCGACCCACTCCTATAGGAGCGGGTTTTTTTTTTTTTTTTTTTTTTTTTTTTTTTTTTCCGAAGTTTGAGGGGTACGGGACAAAAAAAATTTGCCTCACCGGGGTACGAGGTGGGGACGGGTTTACCATGTCCCGTCCCGTTGCCCCCCCCCGGCGGGGATTCCCCATCCCCCATTCATTTTCATAAAAATAATTTACGTAGTTTGTATGGAGGTTCGAACCTGAAACCTCATTAAACAAATGTCTTATATGCAAATGCCTTACCATTAAATTATGTATAACCTTATTTTTCTAAGTTGTGATATATAATATTTAACCTTATTTCATATTATTTTATAAATATATACTACTTATAAAAGGTCAAATGTTGGAAAAAATTTTGATCGACTAAAATGATGAAATTTGAATGTATTTATGCAAAAACTTACATTTGCAGGTACTTTAAAAATATATTTTTTTATGCAAAAAGTTATATTTAAATCAACTTGTCTAGTCATGAAATATATATATATATTTAGAAAAACCAACTGTTTCATTTAGAAAAACCAACCGTTGAATTAGATAAACTTCATATAAATGTCGTGATCGCAAAAACTCATAGAGATCCAACGATGGTTTTTTGGAAATATATATACTGTGAAATTAGCCTTATACCCGTAACCTAAGTCATTCAATCACAATGTATACTAAGCACGAAGTTGCGTGAGGTTAGTTGAACAGAGCCAATATCCAATTATATTTAGAAAAACCCACCATTGAATTGGATAAACTTCTTATGAATGCCATACTCGCAAAAAATTAGAGTGATCCAACGGTCAGTTGACCTTATCCATTATAACAAAAACTACTAATATTGGTTTCATCTAAGCTGTGTGTCATATGTTTCTTATTCATATTGTACAAATGTTAATATGAATGTGCTATTTTGTAAAACCGACCGTTGGATAAGATGTTCCACATATAGACATTGTGCATACAAAAAATAACATAGATCTGAGTATTCGAGGGTTGGTTTTTGAGAAAACATTTAAATTGTTTAAACTTGTGTATCATATCGTTCTTATTCATATTGTACAAATGTTAATATGGTGGTACTATTTTGTGAAACTGGCCATTGATAAGATGTTCCATATAAACACATTGTGCATGCAAAAAATCACATAAATCCGACAGTTGGTTTTTAAGAAAAACATTTAAATTGTTTAAACTATGTAAATTTAATATAATAAGTTTTACAAGAATTTGACATTTAGAAAAAAAATGACCGTTGGATCAACATGATTTTTTTCATGCATGTCTTACATAAGTGAAACATCTCATCCAACGATCGTTTTTTAAAATGCCACTGTGAAAATTATTATACTTAGATATTAAAATTTAAGAATAAGAAATAAAAGAATTATTCAGTTATTCCTATCCAAAACTACGCCGTTTTAATGGTTTTAACAATTAAAACCCTAATTCCTAAACTATTTAACCTTCCATATCAGCTATTTAATGCGAAGGCATTTTAGTCGATCAAAATTTTTTTCAAAATTGTGCATTTTATAAGTAGTATAGATTTTTAAAAGAATATGGAATAAGGTTAAATATTATACATTACAACTTAGAAACATAAGGTTATACATAACTTAGTGGTAAGCTTTTTCCATAAAAGACATGAGGTTCTGGGTTCGAAACTCTCTACAAACTTGTATTAATTATTTTGATGAAAACGGGGCGGGGCGGGAAAATTTCCCCGTGGGTAGGAATGAGAGTTTTCCCCACGGGGAGGGGACGGGGAATGTAATTCCCCGTAGGGGCGGGGATAGGGCTACCATTCTATAACCCGACGAGGTACGAGGCAGGGATGTTGAGTGTTTTTCTTATCGAGGACGGGGACGGGGTAGCTGAAAACCCGCCCCACCCCATTGCCATTCCTACGCGCATTCTGGGGGGCTATGCTCGTATGTGTATATCTATCCATTATATAAAGATGCGAGTGTATATCTATCTAATATATAAAGAGCAGTACGTTGATGTAGTGATTCTAGAATTCTTTTCTTATTTTATTATCTTCTCTCTTTATCTCAATATTTCTTCATCCTTATTGGTTTTGATCTTACTTCAAAATACTATAGGATTATATCAATTGTCAAACTAATTAATTGAAGTTTAGATTTTAAAATTTTTTATTGGTGTGGGTTTCATTTAAATTTTATTTCTTTTTTAATAATTAATTTTTATTTATTTATTTATTTACTGTAGGTCTCGTCAACTTCTCTTCCCTTTTTAATTATTTTTATTTAAAAAATTAATTCCAATTTAATTAGATAAAATTTTATTAATAAATTCCGCGTACCTTCACAATCTCAAACAATTCAAAAAGCACCCAAATGGAATGATGACCGAATGTTTGAATCAAAAACAACCAAAGGGGTGTTTGAGAATCTCAAGTCAAACTCAAAAACCCACTTGTCTGAATTCACAAGTGCAACCCAATCACCTGTGAAGTAAGCCACGGATTAAAGGAAAAAAAACCTATCATGTGGAGTGGGTGTTTGAGAAAAACCACTGTATTTGCTTAAGAGAGAGAGAGAGGGTCATTCGACCGCACTTTTTGTTTCTTGAATGAGAGAGAGAGCACACTATCTGTGCAAAGACTGTCTTTTTTATTTTTAAAATGATAATTCTTTGCTTGGATTTGCTTGATGCTTGAGTGATGCATCATGATTTGGATCATTTGCACATCCTTAAAACAAAAAATAGAACATCCAGATCATAGTACATTACTTAAACATATCCAAACTCAAGCAGAGGATCGAGAAATAGTAGTTATTTTATTTTTCTCAGCAAATGGTTATTTTTAATAAAAAATAGCAAGAGACTTCCTCATGTTTGGAGCATGGTTTTGGAAGAGGTAAGTAGAAAATGATGTATAAAATTGTGATTTGAACAAATTCAAGTGAGAAATTCGTGACAGAATTGAAATGGCTATTAAAGGTATAAAAATGGGTTTTACCTGAAAACCTATATTCCCCAAATTCATCTTCGGAATTTAGATTTTCTTTCCTCATGTTTTCTTTCTTTCAAGATTTTCAATATTCGCAATTCATTAGAAGCTTAAGCTTTGGCTTTGGCTTTGGAGTTGGCTTTGGTTTTGGAGTTGGCTTGAGTGGACTGGCCGCAGAATTGGTGTGGTTTACACGAAGGTTCAAAACCCAAATCTCACCCCAATAAAAATCATAAACCCCAAGTGACGCTTAGTTTATTGGTATTTTTTTTTTTTTTTTTTGACTTAGACTCTTAGTGACTTTTTTTTATAGCCAAAATACATATAAGATTTGGAGTTACTGTTGATCACCCTTTTGATCAACATCTATTCATCACCTAGATCAATGCCTAAGATGCTTTCACATATTATTTTGAGGGGATCCAAAAGTCCTCATTTATTGAGCATTAAAAGATAAATATTATTTAGCAATAATCCTATGTTTCTCGCTCACCTTTTTTGCAATAATTACGATGATGCAACGGTTAATTTTTTATTTTATTTTAAATGTCACTGTAAAAAATTGTGATTATGTTATTTTTCAAATTATAATCATGATTAGCATTCTTGCTAGTCGAAATAATTACATAATATTTTTGCTGTCGTTAGTCAAAATGCTATGCACTTTAATTATACTAAATATTTTGTTTAGACAAAAATATTTTATTATTTTTTAAAATTCAAATTCAACTTTAAAAAAAAATATTTAGGAAATTTGGTGAGTTGGCAAAAATGCCTACTCTCTCTTGATTGTATTTGACTAGCCATTTGAAAGTTAGCCAAAACGCCTAGCCAAATATCTAAGCCAATGGAGTGCCATTTTTTAGGTTTGGCTAGACAATTTAGAGCCCGTTTGGATAAGCTTCTATTTCATATTTTTCTACTTTTAAAAGTAAAAAAAAAAAGGAAGTTTTTTATATTTTTTTTAGTGCAAAATTTTGGTAGTTAATTTTAAAAGTTGAGGTAGCAAGAATTTCTTGCTACCTCAACTTTTAAAAGTAACTACGAAAATTTTCACGCTCAAAATTTTCATATTTTTACTTTTAAAAGTAAAAAAATAGTAAGTAGAAGCTTATCCAAACGGGCCCTAAAATACTCAAATTTCCAATATGGTTGGAGATGATTTAAGAGGAAGAAAATCTCATCTACTAGAAGCCAACAGGTTGTATAATAGCATGATGATGCATGGCATGAGCTTTATTGGGCCTTACCTGTTTTAACTTTTAACTCAGACAATGATCGGATCTTATGGATGGATTGCAGGTGGATTAGGCCTCCTCTAGCCCAATTATTGGGCCTTACCTTTTTTTTTTTTTAAATAAATAAATAAATTATTAGTTTTTCTATGATTATAAGTTAAATTAGTATTATCTTGTAAAACTTTAAATCTACTCATGCCAAGGTCTAGGAAATAGAACATAAATATATTTAAAATTCATTAGTCTTATTAAATTAAAATAGTAAATTTATGTAACACAATGATCTGTGCTTTTTGTTTATTATTATTACTATTATTTTTTATAAATGATAAGATAAGTCTTGCCACCTGTAAAAGCTGATAGCTAATCTAATATATCAAATTACACTTCAATGTGCGACAATCTTATAAGCTTATATATAATTGTTGATGGGTCATACTTGATTTTTGAACTTGCAACCCACAACCCGCAACCCGCAACCCGCAGCCCACTCATCAGAGTGTGAAAAAATGATTTGTTCATCTACTATCAACTACCCATGCATTCACATAATTCAAACCAAAGTTTCATAAAAATTGCACCGAGGCTCGCCTCCGGGTAAGGTGGACCAAATATGCTCTAGAACTTAAAAAATTATGCAGGACTCTTCCTAAGCCTATGTCCATAATTAAGGTGGTGTTTGGCAAACTTAAGAACCTGACCAGCTGAGGATAAGTCTGTCTGGTTTTTATTTAGTGCTATTTGGTAAGTGCATTTTTTCTGTAGATCAATTCAATCATGTTCAGAAGAGAAGGCATAAACATAGTTTTTTTCAAACCAACTGTAAGTTGGTTTACATAAAAACTATATAATATAAAGAAATCAGAACTGGCCAGACCCAGTTTTCAAAATTCCCAAACAGGCCCTAATAGTTGTCGATCAGGGCCATACATTCTCTCTTATTTAATCCGGTAGATTTATAAAATCAAACCCTGTTCAAAGATCCTTTTTTTTTTGTTTTTTTTTTAGTAGGCTGTTCAAAAATTTTATATGCCTTCACAAGAATTTTGTCCTTTTCTTTTGGCAAAGCTAATCTTGGGCTTGGCCGCGCGTAAGGTGCAACTACATCCAGACCCTCAGATTACAAAGTTTGGGTTTGGGCCTGTGTTCAGCTTGATCTCAATTCAGTGAAGACTGTAAAGTTGGGCCTGATCAGACCCAGACGATGCTCACTTTATTCTCTGCCTTTAGAGATTAATCAATTTTTCTTTTCCCCCAAAGCAACAAGATGTCCGAGCTGTCACGACCTGACTAATCTAGTAATCTCCGCTCCCCACGGGATTCCACCGTCGCATGGGATCGTATAACACTCGGGCTACAAGCTGGAACTTATGATTAGCTAAGAGAATTTAATTGGTTTCGAACCCAAAATATCTAGATTTACAACTCATTTCCTTGCCGCCGAGTCAACTTTCGTTGTTTCTTTATAAACTAATCTATTCTCTTCAATTTTTTTATTTTTTTATTTAATTTTCTTACCGATTTTTCTTTTTGAGGAAAATTAATGAAAGGGTCTTTTATTCATACCACTAGCAGGATTATCACTTCTCTTTTTCAGAAAATATATTCTAACCTATATAAAATGAGATTTTATACTGTTTCATGTGTGAGAGAGAATATACTGCGAATAGGAAGACATTTTAAAAATGTGACCAATTTCATTTAAACACTGTTTGGTAAGTTAATTTTTCCTATAAATATATCCAGCTTTGTCTACAAAATAAGACAAACATTTCCTTTCTTTAAAAAAAATAAAAAATAAATAAATATTACCAAGCTTAAAATCTGTTTAAGGCTAGCTCATTTATCTTATGAACAAATTTGAACTAACCTTTTATCAAGTTGATATCAAACCAAACTCAAGTAGCTTAGCTCATCTCAGATGGTATATATCCTAAATGGGAAACTCTAATGCAGACTATTCCAAACCTAACAAATCCAAAAGAGCAAAAATTCGCAGAGAAACAAGAGGCTGCTACGAAAGACGTTGAACGTGCATTTGGCATGTTGCAAATCAAGTGGGTTATAACCCAAGGACCAGTACACTTTTGGAACAAGGAAGACCTTTGTAGCATAATGAAAATATGCATTATACTGCACAACATGACTATTGAGGATGAGCGTGGAAAAGAGTTAGACAAATGAAGTCCTCTGCCGAAAGAGACTATCTCCCATCCCACATATGACAGAGATCCAACAGTTCTTGCACGCATCAACTCTCGTCTTGCGAGAATTCGTAATAGAGGAACAAACTCTATGTTGAGGTTGGATCTCATTGAACATGTGCGGCGCCATTATGGTGATGAAACCATTTAAACTATTGTCTACCTTAAGTGTTTTTAAATTCTATGTAAGTGTGTTTACTTTCCTTCTATTTTTTTTTCTTTTTTTTTTTAAATTCTATGTAAGTGTGTTTACTTTAAATAATATGGATAGTTTGTATGCTAGAATCCATTAAATAATATGGTTTGTTTGTGGCACAAACCCGAATTAATGCGAATAATTATTGAAAATTTGAAATTAGTGACACAATTAATAATAAAGAGTCCTGATAATTTCTGAAACATAATACATATAGAAATTTAAATTAAAAGCTACTACATTAATTTGAACTAAAATCTACTTCCACTTGATCTATCTCGATTTCCCCCTTGTGTGAATCGTGCCAATATTTGATTTTGTTGTGCAATTAGCCATGTTCTTCCTGCTGCCGTAGGTATCGATTCTGGATTAGCCATCATAATTTCTTTTTCATACTTTAATTGTTTTTGCGCTTCTTTGGTTTGAATCTCTTTCTCGAATATTTCCTTTTGATCCCTTCGCATGTTGCTAATTTCATTTGCCAATAATTTTATTGCTTCTGTGTGATCAACGTTCTTCTTACGACGCCAGTTTTCGCAGCCTTTCATCCAGGTGGTCGTGGTAAATCATTTTGTTCTTCAATAAATGGTGCATTTTCATCATCTAGGTTGATGGAGCCTGCAGCTGAAGACGGTGTTGATACCGGAGTAGATGGATTAGAGGAATCTCTCATTTCATTGATATTTAATTCACCGCAGCTCTCCTCTTTTGATTTGATCTTTCTTTTCTAAAATCTTTTTCAGTGGTGTAGTAAAACCACTTTGGACTATTCTTGAGTATTAGCCAACAACCGTGAAATCTAAATTGGTGCCCCTCTTTGTCAAAAAATAATCTCATTGCAGCCCCATCCTATAAATAACAAATATTAAATAAAATTAGAAAACACATAATAATTAAAATATTTTTTAAATTTATAAAAAATGGTAAAATCAACTTACATTATTTATAACATCACCACCACTTTTTGGAGTCCTCTCAATGCGCCGCACACAACTTGAATAGAGATTAATTTCTTTTTGGATGTTGCCCCAACGATTCATCAAACCCACAATGTCTCTTTGTGTTTGACTACCCAACAATTTATGAAACTCAACTAGAATTCGATCCCATAATCTTTGTCTAGATTGATCAGTACCTATTGCTGCATCTTCTCTAATGTTGAGCAAAGATTGGCAAAGTATTTCATCTTGTTTCTTACACCAATTAGGATTCCTACCTTTTTCAAGGATAGTTGGACCACTATTTTGATCTTGCATCTTGGGAGGTTGGAAATGGCTACTTTGGGAAGGTTGTTGACATGAGATTTGAGATTGTCCGCCAAAAATTTGATCGCTAAATGAGGAATAAGGGTTATGTGAGTTAAACATATAGTGTTGGCGTTGGAATTGAAAACCAAATTGTGAATATTGAGAAAAAGCTTGAGAATTAAATTGTGCACTAGGTTGATAATTGTTTGGTTGGTAAAATGGATTGGTAGGATCCATGGTTGGAAATTAAAAAAAAAATATTAATGTAAAATTGGATAACGAAAAAAATTAAGAGAATAAATATGGTTAAAAAATGGAAGATTTTATATTTGAGGATAATGATAGAGTGCAAATTAAAGATTAAATGGAAAAAAAAAAATTGAGAATGATAGGAAGGTGCCCTTGTATGGTTAAATTACAAGGTATATATAAGCAAATTTTTAAACAGCTAGATGTTACCCAACGGTCATATTATTTTGGCCAGACTTATTATTATTATTATTATTATTTTGGTTCTTCGCCCCAACGGTCATATTTGAACGAATTTAAAAATGTAAAAGTGACCATGTCACACTTTAAGTAACTCTCTGACATTGTAATGTGAACACAATAGTGTTCAATTTAAAGTCTCGATTGGAAAACGTAAAGTGTGCTTTTTGCAAGAAGTCTGACATAAGGAGCTGCTGTAGTGTGGCATTGGAGATGCCCTAAGCACTACTAGCGGGCCTCTCTGGCCAACTGGTATTTCTCTCCCCTGTAAAGAGTAGGTCTAGGGTTTGAGTCTTTTAACTCTTACATTCTGTTTGGAACAAAAGAGAGAAAAATGGTGAAATTGATTCAATCAATTTCCTTCTTCTAAAGCACTTTATGAACTTTTTCTTCTTTCTCTTACTTTTCTGAGATCCCTTGAACTTGAGTTGAGGGAGGTTTCAAAACACAACCCACCCACCCCGGGTTGTGTAGCTTAAGGGCCCGTTTGGGTTTCTGTATAGTGATGCAAATAATGTGCCTTGAATTTTCACTTAAATCATTTCACATGATTATCGCTAAGCCTATGTTTGGATCTCCAAAAGAAGGTAGGAAAGGAAAGGGAAAAGCTTAAAAATATTGAAGAAAAGAAATTATTTATAAGCAATTTTAGCAAATATCTTTCCTTTTTCTCGTGCTTTCTGAGATCCAAACAGAACCTAAACTTTTGGATCATCTCTGCTCCATCCATCCTGTCCTTGAAAGTAACTTAAAGATAATGGTACTAGAACTTCATGCCAAACTTAGCAAAAGATATAACTTCATGAAAGTAATGCTATCAAAGATGATAAAATGAAAGTGAAAAGGCGAGAATATCTTTGGACGGGTGAGTTAGATATGATCCTAACCTTTGATATTGCATAAAGTGGCAGCTCTCAAGACTTAAATTTGCATATTGACATTTGACCCGCCAACAGCTTTCAACATTGAACCAAACTATGGCCTCTAGATGATAAAACAAAACTGTATTCAATTAATAACTGAGCGATTAGTATAAATCATGTGTTCTGCAATAACCTTTATTGAGAGATTCCTATTCTCTTCTTTGCACTATATTGAAATTTCAAAGCACAAAATGGAACACGCAACTTAATATTCTAACATTACTATCCAACTGACTCTAAAGTCATTCTGTTACACAAATCAGATAATAAATTTGAATAAAATCTGATTTTATGATTCTTGCAGCTAGGATTTTATCAATGTGGGGACAATTTTTTTTAGCTAAACGATAACAACCTATCCTTACCTTAGTAAATGAATATCGATGCATTTTTCATATGCTCAAATATGAAGTCTCTCTCCCCTAAAAGGGAAAATGTATGCCATTAGAGTATTTCCAATGCATTCATATCATTTAATATGCCAATGCCAAAATTTGGCACCTTAAATGGTACCAAATGGATCAGTGCCAAATTTTGTCACATATGTGCTTTAACGCATTAGTAATGGTATATTTTGGTATTTCTCATTTTTTTAAGGGAAAGTATGATATGGTACAAATGACAATTGCCATTTGAGGTACCAAATGTGGCAACCCTATATGCCTATTGCCAAAATTTGGTATCTCAAATGATACACCTTTGGAGCAATATTTATTTGGGTGCCAATGCCAAATTTTGACAATGATAGCTCAAATGGTATACCATTGAAGATGCTCTTAGACCAGCATGTCATTTGTTAGGTAGGGACACTTAAAAACTCATTAATAATATCAATTTTAATCTTATAAAATCTATAATTACAAGTGTTTAACCATATTTTTACCCTAAAAGAAATAGTTAGAGGAGAGAGACTCAAAGGCCACATCATGTATTGACCTAAACACCTATTAAATTTAAATTTCTCTACTTTTTAAAAGATTATTAAAACTTTAAAACTAAAACTAAAGTTTTAAAGGTTTTTCACAAATAACATAGTGGGGGCAATTTTTAAAATATTTAAAATTTCTAAATTTTTTGAATTATTCTCAAAAGGTTTTAAATTTTGGGTGGGGGCAGGTGCCCCCACTGCCCCACTCTAAACCTGGCCTTGTGGGTGCTCCTTAAACTGCATACTAAACAAAGTAAATAAGTAATTAGTGTGTTGGTTGTCCTGTATGAATTGAATTGTTTTATTGTGTTTTGCATATAATTTTGTGAATTAATTCAACTCCGTGAATGGAAAAATTCAAGATGATGGTAATCATCATCACAAATGAGAGTAGAACTTAAAAACAAATGCATTTCAAGAATTTCTAAGAATTGACCCCATTGTAGTGATGATTCTAATTTTTTTAAATGATCCCATTCAAGAATGTAAATCTGTACCTTCAATATTATGTAAATTACAATGGATCCTTTTGGACAACCAAACAAGACACTGCAGTTCCTGCAATTTTAATGATTCTACTTTTAGATATCAACTGCCCCATGGGTGGTGTGAATTACTAATAACAACTATTCTATTGCACAGAGATGCCATTTGTGGTAGTCCTACTATCAAGGACTGTTTTATGTTATTTCTGGAATACCAAGAAAGGCATTAAAATCCAGTTCTATAATATATATTAAATTCTCTAATCTTCCAATTCCCCCAGTGCCAGTGGCACACTGCCAAACCCTGTATATGTTGTTGTGCCTGTTCTTTGGTTTGTCATCTTTACTGCTTTTCCAATTAGATCTAGAGGTATGGTCTCACAGGGTGGATGGATGAAAGAAGGACTGTAGTATTGTGAAATAGCCACCAAATTTAATTTGGAGAATCATGGATGACAGAGTTGTCCAGTTCAAGATAATCATAACACATCTTGGTATATAAAAATACCAGTAAGCCTCCACATATATAAAATAAAATTCGTCTCAGGAGTACCAGAAAAATTTACTAGCATCAGGATATAGCAACAACAACAACAATAATAATAGAATTGTGTAGATGATCAAGTAGCAGGGCTTTATTAGTCTGGCATTATCATGATTCATGAATGTTCTCAATCCTGTGATTATGCATGAATGATAGTTCAATCAACTCTTTTTTCTACTAAGCTCTCCTAGTTCTCAACCTTAAAAATTATCTTTGTTCCCTTTTTGACTTTTTACACTGACAATTGTGTGATTGAAGTTACCAGATTGTAAAGCAAGAGCAAAATCAAGCATGGAAGCAACAACAATGAAAGTACTACAGGGTCCAGCTCACCTATGTATGTTTATTGCAAGTATGAGCATTGGTGGATATAACTAAAAAGTCATTAACTTCTACAGAGAGAACTCCTGTGCTGGTAAAAAATATGCTAATAGCTCAACAATTGGTAGTTTAGGTGGTTAGGGCATCACAATCCATGCTTCCAGCTTAGGTTACAAAAGCTATGATTTGCTCACTAGAATAATTAGTCATTTAAAATCAAAAGCACACATTAAGGAAAAATTTCATGATGAGGAACATTGTTCTATCCCTAGAAGTACATTGAAGGAATATGCGTCCACAATATATGAGCGAGAAATGCATTGACTTTGCACTTTTGTGAGAATGACAACACAAGATCAGCATGAGGATGCAAGAATCTATGCCCCCACAACATTTTGGTGTGGTCACGTTGAATCTTCCAACACTAGCATCGAGGTACGGATGTAAGCGTGTGACAGTCAGAATACAGTTTGGAAAACTGAGACGGTTTCCACCTCAGCATCCAGCCAAATTCTAGTCCAATAAACATCAACAAGATCTTTAAACAAGTTGATAAAAGAAATTTATGACACAGCCAAGATGGAAATAGTGTTGAATTATTGATTGGTGATACACCAAAGTGATAAATTTCCATCTATGCATATGTAATCACTTTTGCGCGGCTCATATCCTATATGTCAATCATATCTTATCCAATTATTGTAAGCCACAGATGCATTATCAACTTAGAATGCCTTTCTATATGGCTTCAATTTGTTTCCATAGAATCACATGTAAGAAAATAGATCCAAACATGCATACCAACAAATGATTATCAACATTGTAGGGAGGTTGTGAGATTCTCGCTCACAGGGGTGACGCGTCCTGCTTATTCTCCATTGCATATGTTTTCCTAAAGATCCTTCCCATTCTCTCTACCACTAAATCCACCAATTAAAGTTCCTATTTTCTAAATTGCCTCTTTATGTTCAAAGATTCCCACTAAAAGAAGTCTGTATGCTTTTGCATACTGATGTAGGGCCGGTCGGCCAGACCTGGGCGGTGAACTGTTACCCTATCGTATAAAGTTGTGAATTCGTTGATCTGAATCTTTTTACAGATGAAAATGTTTAATCTGGATGGCTCCACTAAGCACTCTTTGCATCAACCCTTTGAAACTCACAAAATAATATTTAAGCACAATGATTCCATTGAGCCATTAGGAGTTTAAGGTAACCCAAACTCTCCAACTTGTAAGGACGGACCACAGGCTGAGACAAACAGTCTTCTCTGAGAGAAGGAGAAAGAGAGGAATCAAAGATATTACTTTTAGTAGGAAATGGAATGTATGATAAGGATTCGTAGGAAGGTGTATCACAAAGCATCCCTTTTTTCGTACAGATTCCTACAAATTCGCAGAAGTAATTATCAGCCAATGATCACTGCTAGCCCCTTTAGCATGTGGCCAATATCCCATGAACATGACTTCTGCAACTTGACTATTGGGGCCACATTCACTTTCAGTTTCCAAATCTACTTCAGCTTAACTAACAATGACAATTACAGTTGGTATCTAATTAGAAACCTTCATTTGGTGGTGATAATCTAAAAATTATGAAGAAGAATTTGTGAAAATAACATGCAAACTTGTGGAGAGGAATATGGTTCACTGTTTAATGTTAAATGAAAAGAGTGATGGAACCAGTAAGTATGCCATTACCTAAACACACCCAATTCTCTAGTCTTAAGTGGAGAAACACGGTTCATTAAATTTGAGACTGCTCAAGTAACAAAACCAGATTCTAATACAGTAGCATTTCTTGAATTAATATTAATCCATCTTGCATTGTCTAATTCCAGACGTTTCTTCTTCATATCTTTCCACTTCTTTTGAACACCCCAATTTCAAAAGTCGGTTTTGTGGATTGTGGTACTAATAAATAGACTAAACTGAAGTCCACTTGTGAGATTTTAGTGAATATAGGCCTATAGGTTGGGGCTACTCTAACCAACTTGCAGCCTAAAAGCCATATGGTATCGCACCGCCATACTCTGATATTCTCTTAGACTTAACCATTCATTCCAAACAGATATTTAGTATGCCTCAAGAATTTGTCGTTTTCGGCGTATAGTCTGGATGTATGTGGGCGATGAAACTTTGAGCCAGAGATTTGGTAGGCCCACAAGTTT
>JAESVK010001359.1:0-47074 GCA_017140935.1 Hamamelis virginiana | reverse complement strand
ATATTCTCTTAGACTTAACCATTCATTCCAAACAGATATTTAGTTTGCCTCAAGAATTTGTCGTTTTCTGCGTATAGTCCGAATGTATGTGGGCGATGAAACTTTGAGCTAGAGATTTGATAGGCCCACAAGTTTATGCAGGTGGGTGGACGAAACTCCGAGCAAAGAAGGTGGACGAAACTCCAAGCCTGAGAATTGGTGACCCAGAGCAGTGACACGGGAGTGAGGGGAATGAAAAACTTAACTCTGATACCATGTTAGAAACATGGATCCAACTCAATAACTTAAGTTACCAAGTGGTGAGTATTTAGAACTTATTAACCAAGCTTGAGTGGTGTGAAAAACCAATGTGGGACAAATCTTTCAACATTTAATATGATTTCCAGGCAGTAGTTCCACAAACCTAATCAGGCTTTGTATGGTACTAGTCAGCCATTTGTAAGTTAAGCAGACGATTTTCAACTCGAAAAGTTTATGGTATGTAATTATTGCTCTCAAAGTTTAGAAAACAAACAGTAGAGATGCCGTTTATGCAATAGAAGAAAATCAGGTTAACAATGATATAAATAATTTCAAGGGAAAGGGCTTTGTCTGCATGTTTTCAAAACAACATAATGCGGTGGGAAAATGTGGGGAGAATCTGTATTTTCAGTCATCAGCTCATCATCTCATAGGCATCAATTGCTGGATGCAGATACAGTCTAGAGTTGTTAGTAGAACCTATAAGAATGTAGAAGAGAGAGAATTTTATATATGAGTTTGCATTAGACACCACACTTATAGGAAGTGGAAGCGAAAGGACATTCAAGAGACTTGAAACATATAATTTTCTTGTATAATCCCGTATTCTGGTCTGGAATGGGGCCTCTCATTGATGTTTTTGCAGTTAACATGGAAAAATGAGAAGAGTAAAACTCAACTGACCCAAAAGGACTCTCTGCACCTGGGCCAAATGAAAGATTCTATCACATTATTGCATTTGGCTGCCCATGACTGACCTCATATCGTTGGGATATGATTGTAGATCTTCATCATTATAAAGTATAAGGGTAAACCAGATATATGGGCCAGCCAGGATCAAAAAATTTGTTTGCCCAAGAAAAGAAAAACTTCAAATCACTTTTCTTTTTTCTAGAGGAATAACCAAAATAGCCACAAAAAGAAATGATTTTGATGCTTGATGCTAACTTGAGTAAAAATTGAAGAAAAAGTCGGTAACATTGTGAACCAATCTTTGTGACTCCAGCACACCATCCTAAAGTAACAGCTATGAAAAAGGAAGAGCAAAAAAATCACCTATGGATATCCTTGAAATATAGACATCTACCGTATTTTGTATTTCTTGATGTGTGAGTTGAATTTGCACCACACTTGAAAGGACTATATCCTCTCTAATATCATAAAATAATTTATTATCCGCTACCATTTACTGTTATTTAGTCCTCATTTATCAAACTTGCTTTTGCCTCATCTACAAGCATAGTTTCCAAAAATATCATATTAATATAGCCACTGGCCTAGATTGACATGAATTTCACATTAACTTCTGTAGCATTTTTCAACCATGACAAACATGGTTTTTGGAATTGATTTTGATATTTACCTTACTGATTTGACACAATGAACAGATCAATGATAACAAAGTGTCGGATTATATCATGATGTACCAAGACCCGGTTAAAGCAGCCACCAAACTTTTTTTCCCATCTTCTAATTACAGTCAGGATTGCTAACAGGGTTATCTTTGAACTTGGATAATATCAGATATTATGCAGTTAAAATTCAATATCCAATAGGGAACTCCCCTTGCACAAAAACACAACATTCTGGAAAGGGTCCCAACTGCTAAGAGAGCTGGCGACAATTGTTGACCTTTTCATAGAGAAAAACATAACATAATCATTGTACGGACTCAGCTGGCCAGCTAGAGAGCTTGGAATGTTGTTCAGGACGAAGTACACCCCTAAATAGATCCTGTAATGAAGAAATCACGAAAGGTATTCGTTTGATACAGAGCATGGATTCATTGTGGTGCACACGTGAAAATTTCTGTACGCCCACGTACTGGATTAACAATTGTTTAAGCCTGGGACCACCCACTGAGACATTGCGAGGAGGAGAATTAAAGAGGGAGAGGTAATCTGAATAAAATCCAATACAGATGGGGAAGCTTACCTTAGGATATCTACTTTGATTTTTCTTAATAGGGCATGCTTATCCTCTGAGGCTCTAACCCACCAAAAATTTCTTTTTATCCAGGAGGTAAGAAACTCCCATACACTAAACCACGTGAATTTTGCTAAACTAAGTTTATTTGCAAAACATGGAACAGCTTTTGTGGGTCCACAGGTTCTACAATTTTTAGTACTTCTAATGAGTTTTCTAATACGAAATCCACATGCTTATAACTTAATAAAGAAAATTCTAGCCGACAGGATAATTACGTAAAAGAAAGAAAATGACTTGACCTTTAATTTAAAAGGAAAATAAAATGAAAATAAAAGTTCTTGGGAGATACTGATTCTTATGGCTTGTTTTTGTTATTTGTCGTGCTGTATCTTGTGGTAGATCATTGAAATTCTACAATTTTACTAGATTTATAGGCCAACTGGCAGAACCCCCCCCCCCCCCCCCCCTCCCCCTCCTCTCCAGCTTATAAAGAGCAGGCATTGCCACCTCTTTGCACATATCATCCCTTGACTACAGTCTTCTCTCTTGACTCTCTTCATTCTTCTCCCTATCCTTTGCCTTCTACCTATTCCACTCCATTATCTCACATTACTTGAATCAACCATTCTTCTAGGCCATCCCCTCAACAGTGATTCTTATATATATTAATCTTTATCGTTTGCTCCCTACCCTTTTTCTAAAACTTGCACTAGAAATGGCATCCAGCTCAATGTCCCGCGGCTCTGGCTCAACTTGGACTGCTAAGGAAAACAAAGCCTTCGAGAAGGCTCTGGCCGTATATGACAAGGATACCCCCGACCGTTGGTACAATGTTGCCCAGGCCGTTGGTGGTGGAAAAACTGCAGAGGAAGTGAAAAGGCATTATGAGATCCTTGTAGAGGATCTCAAGATTATCGAGTCAGGCCGAGTGCCCTTCCCCAATTACAGAACAACCGGAGGGCGTAGCCAAGGAAACACAGGTGATGAAGAGAGGAGGTAGTATTGTAAAACTCCATTAACTAGAACAAAGTGAACCCATAGATATAGAGCTATATATCTCCTTCTACAATGGCCTTAAGTTCCCACTACACCTTGTTTTCACACAACACCATTTCATGTTACCCATGCATGATACTATACTCTCTCCATGTGTGGAATCCATAACCATTCAATATTAGCTGGCCTTGTTTCACCTTAAGCCTTAACCCGTACATGAAGGGGAGTCTATCAAGCCACAATTAAAGGTGGTTAAAGCTGAAAAAGCCAAAAAGGGACCATAACCCCAACTTCGGCAAGAATTTTATGGTTTGTACTTTTGGGCATTAGGCCACCTCCTCTCCACTTCTAGAAAACACTTATTTGACAAAAACATACCGACACAAACGCTAAGTTCACATAGCTCGAAATTTCAAATCACAATTCTACGGTCCTCCCTTCCACAAACCCATGTCTAAAAAGTCCTCCAAACCTTTTATCAATCTAATTTTAGCCGCCATGAGACCAATTCCACTTTTTGCACTTTTCACGTGGCTTTGATTACTATTATGTATTTCACTCATGTCGTGGCCTTCTTTTCCTTCATCCATTCATTTTCTTCTTTTTTTTGTCTCAGAATACATACATATATATAAATACATACATACAAGCATATGCACCATTGCACCCATAATTCTCATATATATATATATATATATATATATTAGTCATTCTATTATAAGGTCAACCTTACATAAGGTTATGCAAGGTCGGCTTCATATCTTTAATTTTAGAAGACAGTTCGTAAAACTGACCGTTGGTTTAGATGCTCCCACTTTGTAAGTCATGCCTGCAAAAAATCACAGTGATCCGACGGTTGGTTTTTGAAATATGTCATTGTGAAAATATGCAACTTATTTGTTCTTCAAAAAATCACCATAATTCTCATATATATATATATATATATACACACACAGGCGCTAATATAAGGTGCACTTGATGCAACTTGCATCAGGTGCCCTTCTCTATGGCCACCTGTGATAAAAATTTTTAAAAACTGATCATTGGATTAGATACCCCTATAATGTATGTCATGTCTGACAAAAATCACAGCAATCCAACGGTTGGTTTCCGAGAAAACTGACCGCTAAAAAACTATGACTTTTTTGTTCTTTAAAATGATATCATTTTTTAGCAGTCAATTTTATCAGAAACCAACTGTTGGATCATTGTGATTTTTGACAGACATGACATACATTATAGGGGTATCTAATCCAACAGTCAGTTTTTAAAAATTTTAATCACAAGTGACTATAAAGGAGGGCACCTGATGCAAGTTGCATCAAGTGCACCTTATATTAGCACCTCTCTCTCTCTCTCTCTCTCTATATATATATATATATATATATATATATATATTAGTATTATTTATCCAATAATCCAATCAACACCAAACTTTCTACATGAAATTTTAACAAACATCATGAATTCTGATAAACTAATACTGGATTTTAATTTGTATATTCACTTTTCTCAAATGCAGGATGAGGAATCTTAACCTCCGCTGAGTAAGGAACTGGAATCAGCCAAAAATAAAAGAGCCGTTGCTCTTCTTTGAATATTAATAGATGCAGTAGTAGTTCAAGAATCACAATCAGTGATTTCTATTATGCTCTATTTTCAGCTATTTTCGTTTAGCCGTCAAGTATATCGTCTCTTTTGTTATGAATGTATCAATGTATTGAGGAAGAAAACACTAACCATGTGCCTTCTACTTCCTCCTATGTTTCTACTGTACGTGTAAGAATTCTCTCTATCATATAATAGATGTTCTGTGTGTTTCGTTTATCAAGTCTGCATTTCTTCTTCTTCTTCTTCTTCTTGAACAATTAAGGGAATTGAAATTTAAAATATGAGATTAAACTGAAGAATTAAAGTACAACAACAGATATGATATAGGGTTTAAACATCTCTGACCTTGGAATCGAGAGGATCTGAAAGACTGAAACTGATGAATTCATCCAAAGCTATGGAGAGAGAGAGAGAGAGAGAGATTGCTGCAATTGAAGGGGACTGCGAAATAGTGAAGAGGCGGGAAATTTGTATTTGAAAAGATTTAGACAAGTGACGTGAGAATTTTAAAAAATTATTTTCCTACTGGACTGCACTCACACTCACTTGCCTAATACTCCGTACAAATCACCTCTCACGTGCTATCATGTGATAGGGATGAATGCTATTTCCCTTTTGGGCATGTTAAAAACACCTCCAATTTTTTTTTTTTTTTTTACAAGAATTTTTGCTGGTTAGAATATTTCCAAAAGACTTCAAATAAGGATTGTGATTAGCAAATTTGAAAGTTATCGAACATAAATGTTACTCTAATGGGATGCTAATCATACTCCCACATCATGTTTCTCTTCGATATGAAACCTATTGAAGCACAGTAATACCAAATATAAGAGCCACGGAGTGCAATAGAGTCAAATATAAAAAAAGC
Organism: Hamamelis virginiana; assembly: GCA_017140935.1. Lineage (NCBI taxonomy): Eukaryota > Viridiplantae > Streptophyta > Magnoliopsida > Saxifragales > Hamamelidaceae > Hamamelis > Hamamelis virginiana. The sequence goes on along the minus strand of JAESVK010001359.1, from coordinate 41,430 downwards.
TCCTATTTTGATACTGTAATATTCCTAAATATGAAAATAGAAGGTTCAAATGAAAGCTTTTCATCGCCAAAATTTAGTATTGGCATCCAAATATCTTATTCATGGGATGCCATCAGCCCTTGCTACCAAATTTAGGACATTAAATAGTATTTGCCACTTGTATCATATCATTTTTTTTTTCTCTCTCTCTTCCTTTCCAACCAAACACAAGTTCCTTTTCTTAGTTTTCTATTCATTTTGTGTGTCTTAAAGATAAATAAGTACAATAATGATTTAGTCCACATATGCTGATATAAGTTATGTCCACACGAATGCTATAGATTATTGTAGGATGCATATTTTGGAAAACTGACCGTTGGATTAGATATTGTACTCATGGATGTTGTGCACCCCAAAAATCATGGTGATCCAATGTTTCAAAATATAGTTATGAAAAATTGTAACAATTGAAAACTGTTACAATTTTTATTGAGAAACCAACAGCTGGATCGCTGTGATTTTTTTGGTGTACATGACATGTATAAGTATATCATCTAATCCAACAGTCAGTTTTTCAAAATATGCATCAGACAATAATCTTTGAATTTCATGTGGACATAAACTTATATCAAAATATGTGGACAAGATCATTACTTGAAAAAGTAGAGCCCAAAGTTTAGCCAAATTTGACTAAACTTTAAGCCAAAATTTGAATGCCCCTTTAATTAATGCATTAGAGTATACAATTTGAGAGTTTTAGAAAAAAAAAAAAAAAAAAGGCTTTGGCTTATGCGTTGAAGTAGGTCTAACACGTTAATAACTTTGGCTTAAATTTTAGTTTATCACATGGAATAATCTCTCAGGACTTTATAGAGTTATTGCAATGAATTTTGCCACGTAGCAAGAGAAATTCCCGCGGCATAATTTTGCCACGTAACAGGAGGAACACCAAGTACAATTCCTTGCATATTTATATTTTCAGAAATCTACCGAGTATGTTTTTATGCAAACGGTATGAAAAGATTAAAGCTACGTTTTCATATTTAAAGATGAGACGTGGTTATTCTTTACATACATGTCAATTTTATGAGCATATTCACATGTTTTCGTAAATTTTATATATTTTTTAAAATGGACAGACATTTAGAGAATCGACATGCCACACGTGACTATCCTTTCTTTTAAGGTATGCCTTCAATTATGCTAATCTCCTTTGTTTATGTACACTTTTCACTGTTTATCCACTAGTGAAAATTAGAAAATTAAAAGTTACGGAGCTAACCTAATGGTGAGGATGCAAGGGAATAAAGGGTTAGGATTAGACTAAGTCAAGGGGTCGAATCCCCTGCAATGTAATTTAAAAAAAAAAAAAAAAAAAATTGCAACCAAGAATAGGATCGAGAAGTGCAATGAATTTTAATGAACTCAATTCACTTATTTAGGATGAGAAGTTGCAAAATAATCATATTAAGGCTCAAGGACTACTGAGTGGCGCCCCTGTCACTGTCGGGCAAGGTGTGAGCTCAGTAATGAAGATTGAAGGATGGTTTGGCATGGGTGAAAATCAATTAATCAAGTTCATGAGTTTGCCCAAAAGATTCGAATCAAATCAATCAATCAAGTTCATGAGTTTGCCCAAAAGTTCATGAACTTTAGCACCTGCATCATATATTTCAAACACAAATCTTGGCTCCATTGTTAGATATTGATCTCTTGATTCAATGGTGATTGATTGGGTACCTTACTAAATTAGTCTGCATTACTCATATGAGCTTGGACTGATCAATAAAGGTACTATACCTGAAATTTAATTCCAAACATCTCTGTCATTAATTAAAACATACTCATCTAAAGTGACCAAACTGGAAACCATAATAATAAAATTCTGATTAGTTAGGCATACTGTAAATGATAGTCCATTAGTTCTGGGAAAAAAAACACTTATGGCCCTAAATGCAGGTACAAAGCTAAGGCATAAAGCTAATGGCCTGTCGCTGAAGGATTCAAGATACTCTAGTCGGCTACTATTGTTTTAAGGGGCAGAGAACTTTCGACTTCCTTAGTTTCAGAACTCCTGTCTGCAACAATCTTTGACATTCCAAACATCTGATAACGCATCCCAAACAATTCAATCAGTACTGAATATATACATATATATATATATATATATATATAGAGAGAGAGAGAGAGAGAGAGAGAGAGAGAGAGAGAGAGGTGGCCTGTATGGGCATGGAAGTGGGGAGTTAAAAACTAACCTTTTGGATGGTTTTCTTAAAGCAAGTTTTGTGTTCATCCATTGAAGCATGGATGAATTCATCAATGTGATCCCTAACATCCTGCAAGAATGTTGCATCATCTGACTTCTTCTTTCGACATGAAGTAACAGCTGGTTTTGTGGCAGCAGGGGTGGGTTGTGTTTCTTGTTGACCTTTTTGCACCTCCATCCTTGGCTATTTCATACAAACGTTATTACCTTAACAAAATAATGATACCCTAAAAGACTGATGATGTTACACCATTCCATGCATCCAATAATACTATTAACATCAAAAGATGATTCAGAAGATAAAACACAAAAGACTCAAGTACATGGAACTACTCTCCTCAGTGAGTGAAATAAAATTATTGATTCCACTCATCCACATGCATTGATTTTTCATATAAAAGATCTCTTGAATAAGACCACCAAATCATGGGTAACACCAACATGCATTATCTGACAATTGGCATTATGCTTCTGAAGATTGCATGCTTGGGCTAATAAAGTTATAAACTTAAGGGTTAAATAAAAGAGTGTAGAAGCCGTTAAATCATGGTTTACTTGTCAATCCTTCAAAGAGAATGTAGTATCTTAATATCAACAAAAGCCACAAAATGATTCATATTACACAAGAATCACAAAACTGATTAATCATACACAGTGGATGACTTACCCATGCCAAATGTGTGTTTCTCAAGTAAACTCAAAATATTCAAGGATAAAAGAAGGCCCATGAACTTTTTAAGCTAGAAACTTAAAGGGGTCTAAATTGAAAAAAAAAAAATGAAGAATTGTGTATATAAAACCACTTTTTCCCCCTTGAAGTCATGGTTTATTTGGCAAGCCTTAAAAAGAATTTAGATCTTAATATCAACGAAAGTTACAAACCTGATTCATATTACACAGTATAGGATGACTTATCAGCCGTGCTAAACAACTTGTGATCCTCAAGCAATCTAAGAATTATTCAAGAGTAAAAAGGCCCACAAACTAATTTGAAAAATCAAATACCCAACATAAAACACTATGTTTGACATGGTCAGATTCTAATGATATAAAGTCCACCACCACCACCACCACCACCACCACCAATGGCATTGCTGTCACCTATACTAGCGACAATACAACCACCGTCATCACCACCACAAGAATTGTTACCAAACAACCACCACCACAAACTCTGTAAAGGTTATTACAGAGTGTGTAAGAACTATAAAGATTAAATTCTCCATTATTGCGCCGATCATAACTACAGACACTTAGGAAGTTATTCCACAACCATAAAGTTTAACCCTGCACACAACCACCGCAATTTTCTCCAGGCCCTCAACTATCATTGGCACCACCAATAACACTACCACAAAAGCTGGTAACCACTGCCTAATCTTCTGCCATCGCCACAACCACCAAACTCTCTCCACTGCCATTGTTTCCTTAAAAATTCTCATCCCACAACACCATCAAAAGGCTAAATCATATTTTGGCTTATAAGCGGTATACCCAAGCAAAGTCCCATCCCCATGATCCTATGCTTAAACCTCAAGTGATTAAATAAGCTAATGGCGATAGTGCATTGTAGGCTGTAGCACTTTCTAATTGTAGGGTAGCTTTAACATTTAACTAAAAAGCTATCTAAGAAGAAAAATCCTCCAATGCATCAAAGATAAGCAAAGAGAAAAGGGAGTAAGGCTTTGCATTTAGTTCTTATTGCTCTATAATTCTCTATTTATCAAAACTGAAACCCTGAGTCAAGTAAGATAACTGAAAAAAAGGTTATCAGTTGCAGTACAGTTCCAAATTGAAATATTTGTCATGACAAGTTACTGGCCGTCTGCTATTCAAGAATACCATGAATGGGTTATATAGTTGCAGGACCAATTACAAAAAATTTAACTAACTGGAAATAAAAACTTATTGAACTCAATGATTAAATCAAAGGTAATCGCACACCAACTGCCTGATCAAATGTCACAATGTAGGAGGCATCACTAACATAAAATCAATGTCCTCTAAAAATCTTCAAATCACAGTATCTGTTTCACATCTAGTAGCTACTATTATATATGTGTGTGTGTGTGAGTGTAGTTAATACAAAATAATTCTTCATACATGGTTTAATTGGATCAAAAATTGGTTCCTTCGATTGCATTAATTAGCCAAAATTTTCTCAGGAAAACATGCAAATTATTGAAGAAAGTGATAGGAAGGCTTACCGTGATCACGACGAACAGAAGTAAAGAACAATTTGTGAGGGAGAGTGAGAGGCTTCGTTTTCGGACTGCGTGTTGAGTTTCACTTGGTCCTATTTATCTGTTGCGATGTGAAGAGGACGAACCGACTCAGGTATTGGCGGTAGATAGGATGTAGTGGAGATGAGACCGATTAAAGACAGTTTTGTTGGGAACGTGTCAATAATGTATTGGTTTAAATAGAATAAAGTGAAGGTGAGAGAAATATATTTTTGACTTTTGGAAATCCAATCAATTGGATTTCGACACATTTTGAACTAATTGTGGGAAGGAAACCGTATGATATTTACTCTCTGGCGTGGGGAGAAAGTTTGGGTGCGCGCCAAGGAAAAATCATAGCCGACGTCTTTACATGTGTTATCTTCCTGATTTTATTTCGTTTATTTTAAATAAATTACATTCCACGAACTTGTCACACCATCAACCGTGAGTTGGCCTGACGGTAAAAGATCATAAATCCAAATATATCAAATTTGAAATATAAAAGTCTATTATTGTTTACGAAAAGAGAAAATTATCCAAATCTCCTTAAATATTGAATTTTATATTAGTAGGCTCAGAACACTATAATATTTATTCATAACCTCCTTCAGGATTTTCTAAAGTCAACTTTAATTATTTAATGACAAATTTACTATTTTTATTGTTTTTATGGAGAGTTTTATTACCTTTTAAATAGTGTAACTGTTTTGCTGATATTATGGTAAATTTTTTAAAATTTAATTCAATTCAAATTTTGATTTTTAATTATGATATATCCGTTTATTACTTTAAACAAATAAGTAAATTTACCTATTTATATAAACTAGAAATAAATAAACGTATTTGGAAGTAAGTAAATTTACCTATATTTATTAACTAGAAATAAGTAAACTTATTTGGAAATAAGTAAATTTACCTATATATAAACTAAAAATAAATAAACATATTTGAAAATAAGTAAATTTACCTATATATATTAACTCGAAATAAGTAAACTTATTTGAAAATAATTAAATTTACCTATTTATATGTATTTAAATAAATAAACAAATTTACCTATAAATATAATTTAGAAAGAATAGTAACTTTATTTCACTTTTTTCTTTCACAATGTATGATTTCCCTCTATTTGTCCTCTCTTTTTTTATACTTTTTTTGAAATATGTTTTAGTTCTCATTTTCATTATCAATTTTTGACTTTTTGATAGCAGACTCACACGTTACAAATATGAATTTATATGTCTTTAAACAAATAAGTAAATTTACCTATTTATATAAATTAGAAATAAATAAACGTGTTTGGAAGTAAGTAAATTTACCTATATTTATTAACTAGACCTAAGTAAACTTATTTGGAAATAAGTAAATTTACCTATTTATATATCTTTAAACAAATAAGTAAATTTACCTATATATACAAACTAAAAATAAATAAACGTATTTGGAAATAAGTAAATTTACCTATACATATTAACTAGAAATAAGTAAACTTATTTAGAAATAATTAAATTTACCTATTTATATGTATTTAAATAAATAAGTAAATTTACCTATAAATATAATCTAGAAATAATAGTAGTTTTACTTATTTGGCATGTTGCAATGTGCTTCTTTCACTCGGACATTTCATCGAACATCTTAGGTGCTATTTCAGGGTTATGGAGGATTAGTATCTGCAAGGTAAGCACATAGAACAAGTCGGTGGCGTTTATGCATTTTGGTCCCAAACAACAATAGTCTACTATTGCTCCACTGCTCGTGATTAAGTTGGGAAGTGGGATTTGGTAGGATTGCAAGGCAGCAAAGTAAATGGAACTGTCCATTTTGACACGTTTATTTCAAGGAATTTGTCGTCGGCTGCAATGTTTTTCCGTCCGAGGATTTCTCATGGACTCTTCCACTCTCCGTCGAGATCGGAGACTACTTCTTGCTGCTAAACAAATATACTTCTGCACAACTCTCGTAACAGGGATATGATCCTTATTCGCCGCTTAGAAATTAGGCTGGAGCTTATCCTAACCATATTCGTTCCAAACTAGAAATGATAAAAAAATTTGAATTCTAGTAATTAATTGAGGGTATATATGTCAAATCAAATTAGATAGGTAAATATAAAATTTTGACTTTTCAGGAAGAAGTTTGGGTCTACTAACACTACACTAGGAGATTTTGGGTTATATCAGGGCAGCGAATATAGAGGGAGGGTAATTCCACCTATATTTCAAAAATAATTGAAGTTAGTTTAAAGTTTTGAAATTTTTTTAAATTTGCCCTAACTAAATTATTTGTAAAATAACATTAAAGTTACTCGCTTAATTCAATATTTTAAAAAGCTAGGGAATTTATGCTTCAAATTATTTTTGTTGATGTTTTTATTTGAAATATTTATGATATTTATGTGTCAAAGTTCAAACTATATTTATATTCAATGAAATTTTCCGTCCATAACATATTTGATGTTAATTTTTATCGAAATAAAAAGCACATTGCAAAGTAAAATGATACATATTTGTTAATGTTAGGAAATATTTGGAGTAAGTATAGCATTAATTAGATCATCTTATATGATAGATGCCATTGATGTATAAGCCACCCAATAGCTAAATAAAAAATTTAATAAAAATATTATGTTTCATTCAAAAATGAAAATATAATATTAATTAGAGGGCAAAAAGTTAAATCAGTAAAATTATTAACAACGTCATTGCATCGAGTTGATGTTAATAATAGGAAGGGGATGGGAGTATAATTTCTCAAAACATACAAGAGGTCCTTGTATTTTTAACAAATCTCAAGGAAGGAAAATGTAATTTAACCTATTTTTGTTTTATAAAAGGAATTCCAAAGTAGATTCCTTCTTTTCTTTTTCTTTTCTTTTTTTCAATAAAGAAAAACTTTGCAAGAAACTCAAAAAATATACACATTTTTAATGGTTCGTAAAAAAAAAAAAATTGCTACTTTCTCTTATGTTTTTATTTTTATTTTTTGGGGGTGTTTTCCCGTAGGTCAAATTTATAAATTTTCTTTATTCAAAAATTCCGCAATCTTTTCACTTTACCAAAAAAATCATTTTTAATAAAAAACAAATCAGTTTGTTTTTCAATTTTGTAGAAACTGATTATTTTGCAGATAACTTATGCATAGATCTGTTTTTTTGGAAGTACTTGGAAAACTGATGTATAGATAATTTTTTTGGACTTTTAAGTCAAATAAAACTTAAATTTGGACTTTTGAGTAAAAAAAAATTCAAGATGGGACTTTTGGATAATTTTTCTTTTTTTTTGTTTTACATTTTTTTTTTTCTTTTTCCTTTTTTTAATTCTTTAGATAAACAACAACTAATATGACATCAATACACTCTTTTAAAAATGTGAAAAATAATATACATCCCAACAGGTACTTCAATATCAACTTGCATCGACATGGACTGTCACATTAGATTCCTTAACAAAATGAATAGACTCATGAGAATTGGAATGTGGATTGAGACCAAAGTGGTGAACTAAATCACAGTATTCTTAAAACTATTACTTTGATGATGTGGTGCTAACATCACGATTCCATTTTTTGTTTGGTAATTAGAAATTTATTAAATGAAACTCCGAAAAAAAAAAAAAAAGGGAAAAAGAAAGTGAGAGAGAAAGCTTGTGACTTTAGCATAAGCCTTTAAAAGAAAAGAAGTACAACTAGTTGGGGAATCAAGAGAGATGAAACGTTCATTAAAGAGAGCATCCCATCTCACTTCCTGGATTTTGTAGCGTTGTAAAATTCAGATCGGACCGAATCGGCCGGTTCAATCGGTTGAACAGAGAACCAGATGCCTCACCGAGTGGTTTAACCCTCTAAAACTGGTCCTACTAAAAATCGATTTGTTTTGTAAAAACCGGTCTACTCGGTGGTTGAATCAGCTGGTTTACGAGTTTGTTGGTGGGTTAGAAGAATTAATCGGCAAGGTTTTGGTAAAAAAAAAAAAAAATTATTAGTGCGAAATTGACTAAAATAGCCCCAATTTTTTAAAAAATATCTTAAAATTAGGAAGGCTAAAAGGATAAATTAGTCTAAAAAAAAATCCTAAATAGCAAAAAGAAATCCTAAGCTCTTAATTTAATATTACAATATTCTTATCTTGCATTTTAAAAAAAATTATAATAATGATTAATCAAGAGTAGTTATCAATTTTCAATTTTGATGATTGTGTATACATTCAAATATATAAATTGATTGCACAAACATTTTAAAAAATTATATTTTAAATCTATTTTGCAGCTTTTAAAAATTATATTTTAAATTTATTTTGCAGCTTTTGTTCTAATAAATAATATATTAATGACGTCACAGTTAAACTCGGTTGACTCGACGGTTGAATCGATTGACCCTTAATCCAGTCACTTGTCCAGTTTGATGAACGATCCAGGTTTTAAACCATTGGGATTTGGTTCAGCACCCACATGCAGCCATGAATAAGAGGGCTGGGCTTCACAGAAGAAAGAAGACAACATTATCCTAAACTAAAGAGAGGGGATATTGCAATCCCTCCAAACTTTATGTCAACCCCAACTATTTATAATTCTTTAACGTTTTATGAAAAAATACATTGATTTTAAGAAAACTAGCCTCTCTACCCACTAGAAAACATAATTTTGAACAACTTTGTCGAAGAAATTTTTTCCAAAATATATCATTTAAGTTTACTTTTTGACCATTTATTATTTTTACAGAATATTTCGTAAAAAAATGCCAAAAAGTCTACTTAAATGATAGATTTTGGAAAAACTTTCTTCTACAAAGTTGTTCAAAATGATGTTTTCTAATGGATTGATCGGTCAGTTTTCTTAAAAACAATGTATTTTTTCGTAAAAAGGTAAAAAATCACAAATGGTTGGGATTGACATAGAGTTTGGAGGGGTTGCAATATCCCCTCCCAAGCTAAAAGCGCCGTTGTTTGATCGTGAGGCCCAATTTCAAGGTCAGAAATTTGCAACGAAACATCTAGTTGGATCCCATTGTGCAAAGCCCAGAACTCGGCTGAGACACTGTCCACATGACCCAGTCTCTTAAAGAACCCCTTGGCCCAACGGCCCAAACGGTTTCTAATAAGCCCACACCTAAAACGGTATCACCTGAAACAATTTCCCCCTTTTTATTTTTTAGTTTTTATTTTTTTAAGGAAAGTACAGTGAAAAGAAATGTCAAGTGAGCTACACCTCATTGCCAATTAGTAATTAGTTGACATGGGATTTGAATGAATTATTTTTCGAACAGTAAAATGTTAAAAGAACTGAGGGTCTAGTTTCATATTAGGCCATCTCCAATAGTGTAGGCATATCCATATCTGTATCCATTTCTTGGAAATGGATATGGATTACCATTGAAGTACCAAAAGTGCTATCCATATAAGAAAAAAAAAATATATGCCATGTCATCATTTTCACTACCGCGTCACAATTTTTCCATATTTTCTCAGTAAACTAACAATGAGCTCAAAGTAACTTAATATTTTTTATTTTTTATTATTTTACTAATTAATAATAATATTATTATTTTTGTAAATGGTGTTGAAGATGAAGGAATGGTGATTGATTGATTAAAAAACAGATCGTTTATCAGGAAAAATGAGAGTTGAAATGTAGGAAAAGATGGTTGAGCCAAAAAAGAGATATGGCACCATCGGAGATTTGGAGCACTTCTATCCATATTCCTATCAATTTTCACTTTTGTGATTCAAAAAATTGATATCAATCACAAAAAATGAATATTACCATCGGAGATGTTCTTAGGCCGGGCCTACTCTTTTTCTGCTATATGGATTTTATAAAAATCTGTTTACAATAGGATTTTTAAAAATTGCATTTATATCTTATTTTCAATATAAACCTAAATTGATTTACATAAAAAATGGACTTATTCAATATATAGCAGTAAATTAAAAATCAATCAAACTCATCTTTAGTATCCAAATTTTCATATTTGTTAAATAACCATTAAAAATTTAATCATCAAACATATATAAAATAATGTACCAAACTTATTATAACAGACCACACCATTTATATAAATATTATATATATAACCATCACAAATATTATATTGATAATGTGAAAAAAAATATATTATATTGAGAAACAATAAAACCATGTAACTTATTATATTATTTTGTACCATAATAAAATGATTTTAGTTGTAACAACACTCTTTCATGTGGATGTTATGGTGACTTTTTTTTTTTTTAATTTGGCTCAATCTTTTTTTGTCGGATCATAAGAAATAACAGAGGAGCTATGGTAAGGTACACCTAATGCAAGATACATTAGGTATTCTCTTGTACAGCTACTTGAAGTGCAAATTTTAAAACTGACTGTTGGATTACATACTTCTATCATGTTTATCACGCCTGTCAAAAATTACAGTGATCAAACAGTTGGTTTCTGAGAAAACTTGATATGAAAATGTGATAATATTTTAAAGAACAAAAAAGTCACAGTTTTTAAATTTATATTTTTAAAAAATCAACCATTAGATCACTGTGATTATTTTGACATACATGATAGATATATTAGGAGTACCCAACCCGATCCAACGGTTACTTTTTAAAATTTTACCGTAAATGACACTACAAAATATAAAAAACATCATGTGCACATGATAGTAGAACCTCGCTTTCATATGGTAAAGAAGTGCCTTTTTGAAATGCACGCACTGCACAGTCCTCGTATTCTCCCACAATTGTATACGATATTTCTATTGTGGGGGATATTTCCAAAGCCCCACTTTGAAGTTGGATTAGATTATTAGGATCTAGATTGTCACGGGGAGTTTGGCTGCATGTTGTGGGTTGTGTGGTCCGTGTGGATGCTCAGATTTAACTTTATTTGAAAGCATTGTTATTATTAATTAGTACATACTTTTTGGTAAAAATATTATGAGACTTAGAGATAATTATAAGATATGTATTTTAAAAAATTGATTATTGGATTAAATGTTATTTCTATGCATGTAATGCATGCTAAAAAATAGGGTGATTTAATGGTCGGTTTCTAAAAAATATTACTGTAAAAAGTTATAACAGTTTTCAAAGATCACAATTTGACGGTTTGTATTTTAAGATGTTGACATTGAATAATTGTGATTTTGGTATGCATGTCATTCTTTTAGAATATCTAATCCAACGGTTGATTTTTTAAGATATATAGGGCCCGTTTGGAAACAAAAGCAGAAGAGAAGCAGAAGCATAAGTAGAAGAGAAGCAAAATCAGAAGTCAGTTGCGTTTGGATACTCTATTTTAAAGTGCTTTTGGCATAGAAGTATTTAACTGCCTGTTTGGATATCATATGGAGAAGTTGCTTTTAATTATGAATTGACACAATTACCCTTGGCAATAAATTTAAAAAAAAATTATTTATAATTATAAATAAATATAATATGAATAATATAAATATAATTAATAATAAAATAATAAATAATATTTTATTTAAAGTTTAAAATATTAATATAAAAGGTAAGTGTGAAGGTTTATATATATTAATATAAAAGTGAGTTAAGGATGGGACATGGAATGAATAAAATTTGTTGGAGTTAATTGTTAAAGGGCAAAATGGGTATTTCAATAATTAAGGAGCCAAAAGCAGATTATGAATTCCGAAAATCAACTCCAAAGCATAATCAAATTTTCTGCCTTTTTTTTTGTGTGTGTGTGTGGGGCCCACTGCTTCTGAAGTTGCCAAACGGGGTAGCTTGTGCTTGTGAATCCCACAAGCAGCTTTTGTTGCTTCTGATTGTCTATCCAAACAACCACATATTCCATAATTAGTTTAAAATGTCATAATTGAAGATAGCATATCCAGTATGTATATTTATATATATATATATATATATATATATATATATATGAAAATGATTTTGTTAGCATATATTTACTTACTGTGATAATTTTCAGCAGTCACAGTTTTTTACACTTAATATTTTAAGATGTTGACATTGGATCGCCGAAATTTTTGATATACATTGCATCCATAAAAATAGTATCTAAACCAACAATTAGTTTCTCAAAATATGTATCCTATAATTATTTATTATTAGCTTCATATTTTTACTAAAACCTAAGTAAACATATGCTGACAGGAGAGAAATGATCTTATTATATTGACTTTTGTGAACGGTTGGATTGTTGATCAAGTCATTAGGGATATACCTTTTAAAATCGAATAATTGAATCAAAAACTCGATTTAACCTTCAATACAATGATAATAAAATTTTTTCCCCTTTAGTCGATGCTTGATTAAAAAAAAAAATAAAAAAATAAATTCTCACTTGGCAGTGGCACATGCTAATTCAACTAGTAGTAAATATATGTTGTTGTTATCTTTTTCAAACCCAAAAAGAAAAAAAAAGAAAAAAAAAGGATTTAAGTTATCTTAAAACAACAATAATAATTAAAAAAATAAAAGATATAATTGGTCGCCTTTGCCAAAATGAAATTACTTGGTCAATGATTTTGGACAACACCTTCTTAACATAAAATATTCATTAAATAAGGCACTGTTTGGATTTATTTTTTATAAGTATTTATTTGCTTTTTTAAAAATTTGCAATATGTAATTTTTTAGAAAATTTTTAAAAAAGCAAATAAGTATTTATAAAAAACAAATCCAAACGGTGCCTAAGTATCTCCATGAGCATATTGACTTATGATATAGTTAGCAAATATTGACTTAATCTAAATCAGCAAACACTTAAATGACCGTTAAATCATTCAAGTGGCCTAAATCATCACTCAAATGGCCGACATCTAACAGTCATTTTATAAGTGTTTGCTGACTATATCGTAACTCTCTTTCTCTCTCTATATATAATTTTATTATTGTGATGTGCTTGTTTGGGTGAAGATCTTCTCCTTGCCAAGTTTTCTCCTTGGTTACCTTGGCTAGCAATCTCATGAATGTTATGACTATTAAAAATCACTATGATCCAACGATTAGTATTTGAAATATCTGTATGCAAAAATTGTGACATTTTGAAGAACAAATAAAATACAGTTTTTCATTATGACATTTTTAGAAAATTGACAGTTGGATGATCATGACTTTTCATAAGAGGGGTATCTCATCCAACGGCCAATTTCAATGAAAAATTGTGTTTTTTTGTTCTTCAAACTGTCACAATTTTTGAAGTTAGATTTTTCAAAAACCGACTATTAGATTGTAGTGATTTTTGGTAGCCATAACATTCATAAGGAGCTAGAGTATTTTATCCAACGATCGGTTTTTTAAATGGAAGTGCACTTTATATTAAAATGAAGTTTTTATTTTTTTATTATAGGGGCAAAATGGGAATTTTTCCCCTCAAGTTTCAATGCCATTTAAAGTTCTAACTTGCTGCTCAATTCTCAGTCTTAGGATCATTAGCTGGGTGAGGCGGCACCATGAGATTGCTAGCCAACGAGAGAACTTGGCAAGTAGAGGATCTTCACACATGCTGGTTTACTGGAAAGTGTTAATTACTGGAAAGTGTTAATTAGTTAGGTCATATGCTGAAAATTAGAAAGCCCACTTTGTTGCAGCATTTGATCTTAACCAAAAAGGCTGAGAAAGGTTAGCGAAAAACAAAGGCCTAAGAAATGGAGTGGAGACCTTCTGTCCCACTTTTATGTCAAAGAGATTTTCAAGGTGAACTTTCGTGAGATGGGACAGAAAAATGATACAGAAGATCTCCATTCTCAGAAATAAGGTACTTCATTAGCAGCATCTTTGAGCATTCGAAAAAATTTCTCATACATTTAGCAGTGCTCTTATCAAATTTACTATGCCCAAATAATATGAGAATTTAGTTAATTATCTTGCAAAAGGGTTAGGCCAGCATCCTATCTGAGGCCTAAATTCGGAATCTGTCTTCATATATATTAACTAACTAATATCTAATTCCTAAACAATAAACTCAACCACAATCTCTCTCTCTCTCTCTCTCTCTCTCTCTCGGGCCTAATCCTTTAATCCTAAATCCGAAAAATCCATCCTAACCCCCATTTCATAACCCTAGATCCTAAATTATAAAATCTAAAACCTTAAACTTTAAACACTAACATAACATTGCATAATATCTAATCCTATAAGTTTATCATAAGATCAAGAACATGGATTGATGATAATTCATAAAATAAAAAACATATTAATCTAGATCTAATAGTCTACTCAAATCCACCCATAACAAATATCATTGTCTCGTAGAACATCAATTTCAATTCATTATATTTATGATGGTCGCATCTCATCCAATCGTAAAACACTTTTGATTTTTCATTTAAATTTTATTTTTTGATAAAAAAATATATTAAACCTCATAAAGCTAGCGAATGTAATTTGACTAAAATACCATGAATGGAATAATGTGCGTTTAGATAAGCTTCTACTTTTTGTTTTTCTACTCTTAAAAGTAAAAAGATGAAAATTTTGAGCGTGAAAATTTTGGTAGTTACTTTTAGTTGCCTCAACTTTTAAAAATAACTACCAAAATTTTGCACTAAAGAAAATATATATATAGATATATATATTTTTTTTCATTTTTTTACTTTTAAAAGTAGAAAAACATGAAGCAGAAGCTTATCCATACGCGCCCAATTATTTTTTATTTTTATTTTTTTTAAAGTATATATATATATATATATATATATATATATATTTGTTAGCGTGTCACCAATTTTTAATGTGATCAAACTCTATATCTTGTGAATCCATCCACCCTATTTGCTGGGACACGCTAACAAGCACCCTATAAGATAATATGGGACGAAGTTCACTTCACTCTAATTCCATTTATCACGGCGATCTAATTCAACAAACTAATTTATTAAATATAGATATTGTAACTGTTTTATAAATTCAATCATGCACCAACAAAGTCTATCAATATTAGATAATAATTAATTCCTAACAATACAAAAACATCTTTGTCCACGCATTCTAATTTAAAAATCAATTAGTTAGAGGCAGATGATACCCGCGCTCTACTCCGTTATATCCGTGCTCCACAATCACATGTATAAGGGCAAAATTTTTTTATTAAATTTTGCAGTTATACCATTAAATTTTTATTTAAATATATTATAGCATTCTGTACTTCCGTAGAGTTAGTTGCATAACATATTTTGAGAAATTGATTATTGAATAAAATATTCATCTTGTTAATGTTATGCTTGCCAACAATAGTAGTGATCTAACGGTCGGTTTTTGAAAAAACGGACTGCAAAAATTGTGTTCTTACAGTCATTTGAAATGTCATAATTTTGGCGGTCAGTATTTTCAAATATTGATCGTTGGATCAATGTGATTTTTGACCAACATGACATTCATAAGATGTGTATTTTATTTAATGGTCGATTTTTTAAAATATATTCTACAAATGATCCTACAAAAGCACAAAATGTCAAAATATATAAAATTGAAGATTTTTTAACACAAGGGCCAAATTAATCATCGTCGCCGTTTTGGAGCTACCCAAAACAAGCACTAAATCTTTGCAGAAGTCTTGTGTTTCACCAAATCTGAGATTTAGGGTCTGTTTGGGAACTTTGAAAATTGGATTTGACCGGTTCTAATCTCTTTCTGTTATATAGTTTTTTATATAAATCAGCTTACAGTTGGTTGGAAAAAAAACTGTATTTATGCCTTATTTTCTGGATATGATTGAACTCATCTACAATAAAAATGCACATACCAAACAGTACTAAATAAAATCCGGACAGGCTTATTCTCAGCTAGTCAGGTTCTTAAATTTGCCAAACACCTCCTTAGAATTGCCTACTACAATAAAAATACACATACCAAATAGTACTAAATAAAATCCAGACAGGCTTATTCTCAGCTAGTCAGATTCTTAAATTTGCCAAACACCCCCTTAGAATTACCTAGCTAGTAGACCAAAAAGGCCCTTTTATCTTAGTGTTGATCCAGGGAAGCGCGTATGCATCTACTGGATGAGGTGGTGTCTAATGATTGGCCAGTCCGAATGTTCTCTGGAGTGACCTGTCATTCTTGCCTCTCGCGGCTCTTGCCTCTTCCGTGTCGTGAGGCATGAACCGTTAAATGCGGTGGCATGGTTGGATACTGACTCCAATATGAGAGCAGAGATCCAGTTTCTCTCTCCTCTTTTGTCCTACACTCCTTGGTTATTTGATTGGTTGGGCTTTGTTTGCCTCAGCCGTCAGGTAACATGTTACTTCTTTGAAGTTGGGCTTTGCCCCCATTTGAAAACAAAAAACTAATAAGAGTTTCTCTCTCCTACTACCCCACCTACATTTTCTACTTTTTCTCTCTTTAGACTCCTTGGATGGTATACATGTGAAGCATCTCCCATTGTAAAATACAAATTTGGTGATCCATATCTATTTTTTGAATTACCAGAGTGAAAATTTAATATAATGGATCGGATTCAAACTGAATGAAAGATGATTATAATGGATCCGAGAAGATAATATGATCCAATTCGATTGGATAATATAACAAATTAAATATACATAAATCCAAAATTGAATTCATTAATAATCAGATATTTGGTTCGATAATCCATTATGCATATTGTATCCTATAATTTTTTAAAATATATTGACTTCTTATACTTTTAATTTTTGACACTTTTCAATGTTCGTCAGTCAATCATTTGATTTTTTTGACAGGAAAATAGCCACATGCATGTTAGTGATCTAAAAAAAATTATATTTTGAATTAAAATCTGTCATCTCATGGCATGTGGTTTTTGATTCACTTCATAATTCTCTATACTATACTTATTTTTTCCAATCCTACTGTAAAATAATATAGGCTCACTTAATTTTTATCTCTCACATAACTTCTCTAACCTTTCTCGTTTTGAGTGATATATATAAAATGCAACAATTCTATATTACCCGACACTTTAATTCGAAATTAAAAATCACCATGACGTTTCGTGATTTGAGTGGTGTGTGAAAAAGAGGGAAACGGTTTGAGAAGAAAGACCTCACCACTCAAAGTAAATCACATCAGAGTAATTTTTTATTTCTGATTAAAGTATCTGGTGCTATAATATTTTTCATATAAAATGTAGACGAATCTTAATTAATAAGTATATGATTATATCAACCCGAAATTCACAGTAAATAGACAGTTGAGGCGTTGAGGGATGGATCATTTGACGAGTGACAGTCAACAGGAAAAGCTGGCCATGTTTAAAATAGTACCACTTGGGTTTCGTACTTATGTGAACGGAGTAGTTTGTCGTGACACGTCAAATGGTGGGGCCACACTTTCTTTGTCCTTCGGCTTCACATGTGTTTGCTAGGGGCTAGGGCTGCCAATCGGCTAATCTTCATTTCACTATTTATTCTAGAAATTGAGAGAAGTCAACAATGAAGCACTTGGTCAAAGTCCACACGTGCGCTGACGTAAGAAATAAGAAAAATGCCACTCTTTTTTTATATATATATATATATATATATATATAGGGTTAATTGAATTTAATTAAAGTCAGTGAAAAATACAAGTGCTTAAATTAAAATCTTGAAATGAATGAGAATTTAAAATTTTATATTTTTTACTGATTTTAAAAAATTATTAAAAAAAAAAATTCATGTGAAGAGGGACGAGACCGGGTACCCTCTAATTAGGCCCCCTTTTCTACTCGATTAATTATCATCCTTTTGACTCTTTTAAGTGCACACCTAAGGTCGGTCCATTTTAATTAATTAATCATGTAGCAATTAAGATCATTTTGACCCATTCCATGACAAGCAAAGTTAAAGCAAACGCTGGCCATGAATGACTGCAGAATCCTACATTTGTACCAAACCGGGCCACTTTGTAATAAATACATGAAGGAGTTGGCTAGTTGTTGCCCTAATTAAATGGTGACACCCATACTTAATTACACCCGTAGGTACTCAAGTCCCACAAGAAAGTATTTAATATATTTGATAAATCATGTGTCATGCTTACGTGTCATGTCAAACCAAGCTAGACTGAATTAAACTGTGGAAGGTGTAGTTGTATGATACCATTCAATTGTTTTTGGCAAACGATATACATTAGTAGGTTTAATGGTTAGTTGTTAATAGGGAAGTTAGAGGAATAATGAATGGGTCATTTTTCATTCATGAAGAATAGAACCGATGATCTCATCCCGTAAAAGGAGAGACATGAATCACTGGACCAAAGCTCATATTCTTATAAATCAGTGCAATTAACTATTGAAAGAATTTTCTAAGCATGTGCCACATGTTAATTTGTACTACTTGTTGGAACTTACAAATATGTGTATGTGTTGAAAAATAAATACGAACCCCATGTGTGGCATATATTATAGATATATATCGGCCTCATGCTGACTTTCACGAAAAATTATCTCTCTCTATATATATATATCAACAAGTGGTGAGACTTAACATATCTTCTATATCGAATATATTCTAAAAATGTTTACAGTTTTAAGAAATGGTGAGGAATGTTGTAAAGTATATACTTACCCATCCAATTTCACCTATTTGTGAGTTAAATACACAATTTTATTTTTTTTATTTTATAAGAGAAATTCTATAATATACTCTCAAAATGTACACAACTTCAATATTAAATAATTTTATGAAGAGCACACACACCAATTTTTTAAGTTGTTTTGTATAGTCTAAATCTACGTACTCCAATTGATATTTGAGTATAGATTAGACTTTAAGGTCCTATTTGGAATAGTTTTACCTAAAATCATTTTTAAAGTTCAAAATTCTACTTGATAACAAAAGATAGACGATAATCACTTTTAAATGAGCAAAGCTATGCCCCCTAACTTTTGCTACAATAATTAATTTTAATATTAAAATTTTGATATGTTAAGAATTGGTTTGATCATAATTCTAATTAAAGAGATATACGAAGAAATAGTTCTTCAAAAGTAGTGATTTCAGATAAAATTAATGCAAACGGATCCTAAATCTATTTCGTTCATTCCATAATTTAGACAGTAATAACATACAATTCAAAAATCCACCAAATAATCATATCTACTTGGTTGATACGATAATTAAGAAAGTTAAATTCGATTTGAGAATTAGGACACCAAACAATTGAGGCATTAAATAAAAATCTAAAATTATGATACACATTACGCTACACATTAATGTTATTAATTAAAGAGATATACGGATAAATAGTTCTTCAAAAGTACTGATTTCAGATAAAATTAATGCAAACGGATCCTAAATCTAATTCGTTTATTCTATAATTTAGACAGTAATAACATACAATTCAAAATCCACCAAATAATCATATCTACTTGGTTGATAGAATAATTAAGATAGTTAAATTCGATTGGAGAAGGACACCAAACATGAATTGAGACATTAAATAAAAATCTAAAATTACGCTACACATTAATGGCATTGATCAAAATAAGTTGACATTGTCTGTCTATATATTCAAACTTCGGCATCTCTTGGCTTACGAGAGGTGTGCAGTATTGATCTAAGGTCGGTCCATCTTAAATAAAATTAAATATTAAACAATAAAGTCCTTGTTGAGTGATAGTTTGACTCTCCATGGTCAAAAGCGAAAGCTAGCCATTGAGAGGCAAAATTCTCCTTGTTTACGAAACCCACTTTGTAATAAATATAGTCGTTGGATGTTGGTGGTACATATATCCTCAATAAAATTTTCGGTTGGAAGCTAGATTTTTATTTATTGTACCATAAATAATTTGGAGTTCAGTAATGCTATACATCGGTATAATATATATACCGACGTTAATAACGTTACAAGAAAAAAATAATTAAGGATGACTCTGGAAATTTAATTATCGATGAATATTTTTGATAATTCACAGCATTTCATTCCTTGTAGCGATACCTAATTTGTAACGATGATAGCATTTTTCAATAATTTTACTTACTAATTTAGTATTTGGTATCAATATATCTCCGATCGAAACCATGTGAGATCATGCCCTATATGTGTTGATGAATAAATGGTTGGCCACCATGCTCCGAGAGATGAACAATTTCTGCTGAATAATTTATTACATCATTCAAGATTCTAAATGCAGCAAATCAAAGTACATCCGGCGTCCATAAGGATGCATGTTTATATATTTATATATTTTTGGACAAGAACCAAAATAGAATGTTGCGTATAAGAGATGGTTGCATGAGTGATGCTATACGTCCAAGGGCTTCAGTTGCTTTCGATTTTACTTGCATGGATGGGTGGATATAGTCGATCTTTTCAATTTTCATCATGATTCGTTGATTCACGCTATAACAATCGCTATTAGTCATGTAATGGAGTTCACACTTCAACATAAAAATACGGATATTTTTTTTTTAATTGTCTTGTTTCAATCTTGAAAATGAAAGGCAGAAAAAAGAAAGAAAGAAAGATTAGGATCAAGTAGTAAATTATTAACTTTGAATATTTTAGAGTTTGGTTTGAAAATTCTGAAAAATCAGATCAAATTAGGTTCAATATTTTATTGATCGATGTTTGGCTTTTAAACGTATTAGTTTAAAAAAACAATGTGTTAATGTTTTATTTTTTGTGCAAAGTTGATGAGAGTAGCAAATGGTAATAATAATAAAAAAGACAGTCAAATTCATTTTCACCTGACAAAATTTTTATGTTTGCCAAACAGTTTCTGACATGATAAAGTAGAATAAGGTAACCCCGAGGGGTAGCTCAGTTGGCAAGGGACCACGCCTCAAGAAGCGGAGGTCTTGAGTTCGACTCGTGCTAAACTCTTGGGGCCACTGGAGGCTTACCTGATCGTTAACTTCAGGACCCGGGATTAGTCGAGGTGCGCGTAAGCGGGCCTGGACACCCGGTTATCAAAAAAAAAAAAAATTTATTATCACAAAGTTCAAATGATAAGATCCCCTATCGAGAGATCCCTCTAGGTCAAATTTGAAGTCAACTACTAATGAGTGAGTAACTAATATACCCTTTAAATATTTACAGTTAGCATTTAGAGATAGGATTGATTTATTTTATAGGGATTATAACTATAATTCAATTTTATGAGAAGATTTTTTAAATTTGAATTAATTCCAAAACGTAAGGAATTAATTGGAAGGTGTTTGAATTTGAATCAATTTAGAAGATTATGAGCTTGGACCATGAGCATGTCTCCCTAAAAGGAAATTAAAGTAAATCTTATGTCTTCAATTAATAGTTAATACATGTATTTCTTGAACCTCTCTCTCTTAACTCTTTTTCCACACGCAACCCCACGCTTAATCTATAAATCTTCAATGGCTAAGTTCAATTGCATATCATATGACTCCAATCTCTAAATGGAACAAAGTTTAATTTCCTTACTTACTCATCTCAATTCAAACTACTTGAAATGAAGATCACGAGGGGGATGACAATTAATGCTGATTTTTTTTTTTAGCTTTCATAGTAAGTATTTATTTTTTATTTTTATAGTTATTTGATGTTATTAAAATGAATGAAAACATATCTACATGCTATATGTCATTGTGGATATACATAGAGATACATGTATCTCTGTGCTTTTTCAATCATGTTTGTTGTTAAAAGTATGTATGTACAGAGATACATGCGTCATTGTGTGTTTTGAGTTGATATTCAAAGGCAATTGTGTAGAGATACATGCATCATGTAGATCTCTATGTGTTTTTTTTTTTTAAGTCTTTTTCAAATATACATGTATCTCTGTATTATTATTATTATTATTTTAATTATTTTTCAGACATTCATGTATCTCCGTTTTTTTTTTTTAAAGCAGTTCAACGCTAAGTATAACATGTTTTTTTTAAAAATACATGTATGTCTTAGGATTTTTCTTTAAAAAAATCTTTTCCAGGGATTCATGTATCTCCAAAATTTGTTAAATATATATACGAAATTTGACTTTATGACTTTTTGTGTATTTTCATTCATGTAAACTTTTATATATATTCAAACCTAAATATGTTTAATTTTTTTTTAAAAATGATTTTGCTATATGAAAATCTTGCATGGATAGAAAAATCAAAATTTAAAATTTCAAAATTGTTTAAATAGGAGCGAGATTTTAGAAATTTAGATATAGCTATTAATAAAGTATTTTGGTAACCGCCAAATATGGAACAAATCCATATATGAGCAAATTTGTCTTTTTATGTACTAAAACTGCATATTCATGTATTACTAAAAACCGTAGGAACCTATTGATATAAGCATCTTATACATCCTGTTGGTATAAAACCTATATATATATTTTTCCTTTTCTATTGAAAAAACCCGCATGCCATAAATCTATCTCAAATATATCCCACTGCCAAGATGTGTAAGTAATAACCAAGATAAGGAAAGTGCACTTAATCTCATTAAGAACTTGCGTAGCTACCATTCCCAATTGTGCAAGTGATGTTTGATTTTCATATAGAACACCCAGGCAAATTTCTTGCTAAGATTTTGTAGCATATATTAATTCTGAGTTGCACAAACCTTGTTTGACTAAAAATAGTTTTCCAATTAAACCTGAATTTAGCCCCGCACGTACAAGATTTCTTAATAAGATTTTGCAGTGGTAATTGGTTACCTTTTATCCAGTTTTATATATATATATATATATATATATAGAAAAATGTTCTAGTGAACATATGCGCACTTTAAACTAAAGTAAGCAAAAAACACAAACTTGAATTGGAAACTTGAGATGGATCTTCCATTAAGTGAATGAGAATCCAAGGGCTTGTGTTATTTGCTGATTTTAGTTAAAGTGCACATAAGCTCACTAGATCACTTATATATATATATATATATATATATATGGATTCTCATTCAGTTAATGGATGATTCATCTCAAGATTCCAATCCAATGGCTTGTGATAAAAGGTAACAAGCAAGATTTCTAATGTGATTCTGTATATATATATAATCAGATTAGAAAGCTTGGTTGTTACATTTTATCGAGTAATAGAAAGTAACGTATTTAATTAGAGAGGCGGGACATTTGATCATATTAGAAAGCTTGATTTGATGACGTTAGAAAGCTTGCTGGTTACCTTTTATCCAGTAATAAAAAGTAACGTATTTAGAAAGGCGTGGCATTTCATCACATTAGAAAAAGCTTGTGAGTGACTTTGGGAACTGGTTGATTCTATAGTTGGTAGAGTTTGGTTTTTTTGGATTGTTTAAACTGCTTCATATGTTTGGTAGAGTGGTTTTGGATTGTTTTAAGGTATCGTAGGTAGGTTGGTAGAACTATTGAGGAAGATTTAGGTGTGGTGTTTCTTTGTTCTGATTTGTTACGTAATTGTAAGTTTAGTTATTGTTTTCTAATTTAAATTTTATCTCTAAATTGCACCGAACTGTAGGAATATAAACCACAGAAAGTATTATCCTCGAACCAATCTTACTAGTTCTTTGGTAAATAATAGACAAAATCTATAATACAATTTCATGAATAGTATTTTTGCTTTTAAAATCCTACTAGAATCTTTTAGAAAGGCACACAATTCATTTTAACCACATTGAGAGCACCTCCAATGGGGGTACTATATGATTTGCCACTGTCAAAAGTATTGGCAATCAAATAACTTGCTTCACTGGGGTGCCATTTGGAGTGTCAAATTTTGGCACATAAAATGAGACTTTTCATTTATGTCATGTTATATTTTCTTTTCAAAAAGGTGAGAAATACCAAAATATAGTATTAATGCATTGGAACACATAGGTGCTAAAATTTGGCATTAATGGCATTTAGGGTGCCAAATTTTGATTTTAGTACATCAAATGACATGAATGCATAGGAGATACTCTAACATATATGTCCATTTTAACTATCGTCCTTTTGTCATTTTATCTATTCTCTCATAATTAGAGCCCGAGTCTAATCATTGGAGAATAATCATGAAAAGACATGTTATTGTATAAAATAAAAAATAACTAAAATGGGTGGTTGAATAACATTTTTGCATAAATTATCAATATGTTCAATAAAAGTAAAAATAATACTAGTTTAATTAAGTGGGTATTGAGAAGATGACAGTTAGTCTACTGATAAAGTCTTGCGACGGTTAAGCCTAACCTAGTGGTGAGGGTGTAAGGGAGAAATGGTTAAGATTAGACTAAGTCAAGGGATCTAATCTTCTCCAATGTAACAGAAAATAAAAAGAAAAATAAAAAATTCTTGTGGTGGATGTACCAGAGAGACTTAGAGACTTGGATTCAAGTTCAGTGAGAGCTACCCTTCTAGTATAGCTCATAAGTTCAATAGAATTCTTGATTAAAAAAAACAAAATAAAAAAAAGAGGATTTTCTCGAAAAAAAGGAAGAAGAAAACTAGAAAAGAACAAAAAGAAATTCGTAATTTTTACGAATTGACTAATTTCTATATTTGGTTTTTGAAAAAATTGCAATGCGTTTCATGTTTTCTTTTTACGGGTTTTAGAAAGATCTAAAGATCAAATATATTTGAAATTGAACTTTGAAGTAATCTACCCAAACAAGGACCCAATTGATTATATAGTTTGGATTCGACGCAAGTCTCAATCTCAAAAGTCAAAGACGTGCAAGGAAACCGCAATGAATTTTCCGCCCCTTCTCTTGAATATGAATACACACCCCAAAATTTTGAAAATCATTTTCTTTTCTTTTCTTGGCTCTTTTTCTTCCATTCTTTCTCGCAATGGAAAAGGAGTGATTCCTTCTTTTCAGCCATTTTCAATAACTATACCTCTCTCTTTCTTCCAGACAACAAGCCACAGACAGGAGAGAGAAAGGAGAGAGAGAGAGAGAGAGTGGAGAGACGAGCGGCAGATAAGGATAGCAGACCGAACTCTCATAACCCCACTCTACTCTAATTAATTCCTTCGATGATCGAAAAACTCTATAAATACTTGACTCATTTTGTTCGTTCTCGTCGTTCATCTACCGATTCCAAACCCACCCCTCCTTAATTTCTTGATTCAAATACCCTTTTTCTCTCTACGTATTCACAGAGCTCCTCTGTTCACCGTATACACACACACACACACACATATTTATACACCCGTATCGCTCAAAACCCATCAAAATACGGTAAACATGACCACCGTTTCTGGGCCTCAACCAACCACCGCCGACGGCGGCGCCGGTGGTGGCTCCGATGGTGTTCAGATCCATCAGAGCAGAAGGCTCCCCGATTTTCTACAGAGTGTTAATCTAAAATACGTGAAATTGGGTTATCACTATTTAATAACTTATCTCTTAACTCTCTGTCTGGTCCCTCTCATGGCTGTCATTATTATCGAAGTTTCACAAATGAACCCAGAAGATATTCACCAGCTATGGCTTCACCTTCAGTACAATCTCGTCAGTGTCATCTCGTGCTCTGCTTTTCTCGTATTCGGATCCACCGCTTACATCATGACCCGACCCAGAACCATTTACCTCGTGGATTATTCCTGTTACCGTCCTCCTTCGGAGCTCAAAGTTGAGTTTCAAAAGTTTATGAAGCATTCGCGGCTCACCGGCGACTTCGATGAGTCGGCTCTCGATTTTCAGCGCAAAATCCTCGAGCGGTCCGGCTTAGGCGAAGAGACTTATGCGCCGGAGACTATGCATCAAATTCCACCGAACCAATCGATGGCGGCGGCGCGCCAGGAAGCCGAGCAGGTAATGTATGGTGCCTTGGATAATCTATTTCAGAATACTGGTATCAAGCCTAAGGATATTGGGATTCTTGTTGTGAACTGTAGTTTGTTTAATCCGACGCCGTCTCTTTCTGCTATGATTGTTAATAAATATAAATTGAGGGGAAATATTAGGAGTTATAATTTGGGTGGAATGGGTTGTAGTGCTGGAGTTATAGCTGTTGATTTAGCTAAGGATTTATTGCAAGTTCATAGAAATACTTATGCAGTTGTTGTTAGTACTGAAAACATTACACAGAACTGGTATTTTGGTAACAAGAAGTCTATGTTGATACCCAATTGTTTGTTTCGAGTTGGGTGTTCTGCTGTTTTGCTTTCGAATAAATCCAAGGATAAAGGGCGGTCTAAGTATAAGCTTGTTCATGTTGTGAGGACTCATCGTGGGGCGGACGATAAGGCCTTTCGATGTGTTTATCAGGAGCAGGATGATGTGGGTAAAACAGGGGTTTCCTTGTCGAAAGATCTTATGGCAATTGCTGGTGGTGCTCTTAAGACTAATATCACCACATTGGGTCCTCTTGTTTTGCCAATTAGTGAGCAGCTTCTTTTCTTTGCAACTTTAGTTGCTAAGAAGTTGTTTAATGCCAAAGTTAAGCCTTATATACCGGATTTCAAGCTTGCGTTCGATCATTTTTGTATTCATGCTGGGGGACGGGCTGTGATCGATGAGCTTGAGAAGAATTTGCAGCTTATGCCGGTTCATGTTGAGCCTTCCCGGATGACTCTTCATCGGTTTGGTAACACTTCATCGAGCTCCATTTGGTATGAACTGGCTTACACAGAGACAAAGGGGAGGATGCGAAAGGGGAACCGTGTTTGGCAGATTGCTTTTGGAAGCGGGTTTAAATGCAATAGTGCAGTTTGGGAGGCCTTACGAACTGTAAATCCATCGGCTAATGGTCCGTGGGAAGATTGCATTGACAAGTATCCAGTGACAGTCGTCTAGATCAACCGCAATTTGGTTAGAAGGCTCTCTATTCAGGAAGTGATACCCTTGATAGATTCTCTAGGCAGTTATCTTGTTCCCTTGTTATTGTCATCTTTATTTAATTTTTAACTATATTTGACCTTATGTAGTACTTGATCTCAAATATCATAAATAATGGATTTCACCATCTTTGTTCACATCTTTAGTATGATTTATGGGGCTGTGGTTCTTGTATTGTGATGCTTTGATAATTTTTATACGGAAAAACAGTTGCTTTTGTATTAGTGGGTGCATTTCTTCAAAGGCGTAAAATCATTTTCATCAATTTTTTTTTTTTCCCAACTGAATTTGAATATTTGAGTTAATTATTCAAAATAGAATTATTATACATGAAAAAGGATGAATTATCTACCAAGAATAACTATGATGAAGAATTTTAACCATGCTGTTCCACAAAATCCTGTGATCCTAATTTCAATAAGCATACAAGGACATACACTGAAAACATTTATAAATGTTTTCATTTCCACATAATTTTCAGATGCTCCCTCATGAAACAACCAAATAGCCCACCAGGTATGTGAACAGACTTTTCTTGGTAAGTAGAAAATTTCTTCGAGATCTTCTTATTAGACTCTTTATTAGCGATTCTTATGCTGTTATCTACATGGAGACACCATTTATACTTCATTATGTCACTGAATATCATACGTGCTTAATATAGATAATTTTACGACTTCTTGTTCTTTCTGGGAAATCTATTGCTACGATGCAGCTCAAATATACTCTGTAAGAAACATTCTTCATGCATTTTTTTGGGAAATATTACTATCCAGTGAATTATGATGAGATTTATTTTCTTTTAATATGTTGTCTTTTTGAAAATATTTACTCCCAACCGCTGCCCAACATGAATCATTTTTCACAGACAGTACTTTTACTATTTTTCCCCACTCCTGTGAGGCTCTGTTGCCTTACTTACCATTGCTGGTATCTCAGCTTAAATTTGATTGCATCCGTAAATTGTTTATTATCACATGGCTTTTCATTTGCTTCTAATGTATTTTTTCCCTTGACAATAAGCACATATAAAATCTTAATTTGAGAGAATTTTATGTTATCTTCAAGTACTGGATGAATGCGTCCTATACAATCAGCAGACATAAGACTCGTTTCGATTAATACAGTTGTGTTGTCATGTATTGTCTAATGGCTTGCCATTTGTTTTATTTCATCATGAATGTTAATAGAGTCTTTGTTCTTGTCATCCATATAACAGGTATGCTCTCCTAATTTTCAATTTAAATGCATCATCTACGTAGCTAAAGTTATGTTTTAGAATAGAATAACCTTAGCTAAAGTTATGCTTTGAATACATCATCACATTTATTGTAAAGATATGAATGCACTGTGTATGTAGTGAGTAGTTACTAGAATTGGTCTTTATCCTTTTGTTCTTTTCTCTTCAGCCATTATTGTTCTCTGCTTCTCTACACTTCATTGTGAGTAGTTTACTAGAGTTGGTCTTTATCTTCCTGTTCTTTTCTTTTCAGCAAGTTTTGTTTTCTCTTCAGCCATTATTGTTTTCTACTTCTCTCTCTTTCCCCCCCTCTCTCTCTGTGCAGTCCGCTTCTCTTTTCTCTATTGGCCGTTCTCATTTTTCTGATGCTCGATTGCTCGTGGATCTTTATTCTTTACCTTGGTCTTTGTTTGTCAGTCTTGTTTGTGATGTAGACTAAAAGGAAATTAAATGAGAAAAATTAAACTCTCTCTCTCTCACACACACACACACACACACAATGTGGAGGCATCTAGGAAGGAATATGCCTATTGACTATATTTGTCCCCTACATTTGCCATCTTTCCAGTTCTCTCCACTTTTGGAGAGATTTATTCATTAATTTGCAGAGGTCTCTCTGCTTGGATATCTGTTTGTCCATGGCTCTCGACACTCGACATAATTGAATAGAAAGAAATGATTTGTGGCTAATCCTAGTTTAGTTTACAGCTTTGTTGTGTTGTATTTTCAGAAGTCACTGCTGTTTGCTCTTTTATTTATTTCTTCTGAACAACTAAAAAAAGAAGGGGGAAATTTAAATTGTCTTTTCTTTGTTTAGGTTTTTTATTTGTTTAATGAACTTCTTATCAATGACTTGTTGGTCTGATGATCCAACGAGCTTCCCAGGTGAATTCAATTTGAGGGGTTCAAGCCACTCCTTGTTCCCCAAGAATAAAGAATTGTCTTGGGTGCTGTTGGATGGAATGTGTATTTATTTATTTATTTTATTATATAAGGGATAAAATATTAAATTGTCTTTTCTTCCTACTATTTTTACCATTCCTTCTCAAAACACCAATGTGGGTCAAATATTTTTCGAAACTCATTGTTGAATTAGATACATTTCAGTCGGATGTAGAAAACAGGATTGATGATCCAGCAGCGAGGGTCTGCTATCCCGTTGCATTGCCAATTCCACCTACGTGGAATGCATCCATCGGCTTGATTTGTTCCTAATTTTTATTAAATCAAGTGTAAGTTCGAATTCAAATTTTTTATGTATAGAGAAAAAAAAGAAGAAGAAAACAGAAGTGTGCTTCCAAGTGACCTCATATTGGGTGTGTGACCTGAGATTGAGAGTGTTTTCTGTTTAAGTCTTAATTTAATACTATAATAGATAACCAATCTCTAACCAAAAACTTTCTTTAATCCATAGTGCGTGAGATTTGAGGTGCATAGCTGAAGCTTCGCAACATTTGCCGGCGGCGTTCAAACTATAAAACCTATTAGGGTGCGTTTGGTCGCCGGTTATCACTCCCGGAAAAGCGGAGTGTTCGACTATACCTGCGTTTGGACCGGCCATATGCCCGGGAATGAAGATTACATCTGGAACGAGATGCCCCCAAAAGGGGGTCAATTCAAACCCCTCTTAGACGTGGGATTGCAAAAAGATGCTTGTAATCCAATTAATGAAAAATAAAATGACGAGCGTGCCCCTGATTTTTACTCTTGAAATTATTTTTTTTTCCACCCAAATCCCTCGTCTCTTCGAAGTTCGAACCCATCATCTCTCTAAACCCAAACCCATTTCAGCAGATCCCAAACCTTTTTCAGCCGCAGAAGAAGAAGAGAAGAAGAATAAGCAGCTGCAGCAGCCATGGCTTCGACGTCTTGCTTCTCTACCTAGTAGCTGCCGTTCATGCTGTTGGTCATGGCTGCTCGTGACTGCCGTTCGTGGTGTCGGCCATGGAAGAAGAAGAGCAGATCCGCCGCCGTCGCAGTCACTCGAAGTCTTACAGCCCTCGTGGAGCTTCATCAAATTTTTTTTCCCAGATATATTGTGTTCTTTGGGTCCATTCAATTTCTTTTATATATATATATATATATATATATATATATATATACACGAATTGGATATCCTGAGGGACGTCACTCATGAGCGACTCCATCAATCCCGAGGGATGCCAATGTGTGTGGTTTAGATTGTAAAATCAATTTCAAAGTTGCAGGCGCTGTCGGTGGAGCGAGAAAAGTAACTAAGTTAGATTGAGAAATACATTAAAGTTAAATTGGGAAATAGTTTATTAGATGAGACCTGCCACTTCTCACTAACGATAATTGGATTCCAATTATCGATTATATGGCTGACCGAAATTCTATGAAGTGAAATAGAATTAAACCAAGTGTGTTGATAACACAGAATAATAAAAATGATATGGCAAAATGAACAGATTGTTTTTAATTTCCAAATAAACTGATTGTTTTTATATTTTATAAACTTAATTCCCAAAAATATAGTTTATTTGGACATTAATAGTTATAATTATTTTTATAATTTTTTTTATTGGCTCGGTAATCACTTTAATATTCAGATAAATTGATATCATATCCCAACCATCAAGCCTCCCATTATGATATTTTGCCGTTCCCAATCAATAAATTGATATCATATTCCAACCAATACAATTAGTTAAAAAAAAATTTCAAATATTGCAATCACAAAAATAAAATTTAACTAGGTTTAAATGAGCACTAGACATGCGAATTATTAAATTTTGTTTGTATTTTAGAACTGTTCTCATTAATTTATTTTAAAAATTTATGTTCGGACATTATTAGTCACATGTGAATAGTACAAGTAAATGAATACCAAGCCCACTCATCTATATAAGCCATATTGATGCCACGAACTGGACATCTCAATCAAATACATTTTTTTTTACCGAACTATGAATCCAAGAAGCTATACCCCCGGTGATCTATATCGAAGTTGCGGTCGTATATGGCATCTTGATGATGACTTTAGTTATTCCTTGAATCCGCGAGAGCGGCAATGCGAGGCCACACTTTCGAAAATGCGTGAGGAGTGGGAGTATCGGGTACATGAAGCTCAAAATTTAGTTGAGGACCTAAGCCATTGGGGGGCTCCTATTCCACTCCGAAAAGCAATTACACTCCCAAGAGGGGACTTTGCTGAACTTAGACGAGCACTTAGCATCATACGTGAGGAGAACAATCGTATGGCTGCCCGAAGATACCGCTATTATTTTCTAAAAACAGCGAGAGATAATGCTGATGCAGAAGGTAGAGAGTTATCTCAAGAGCAAACTAACCAAATATTATCATGCTCTGAATTTCCATCTGATACCCCCATGTCCGACGAAGATTCGGATTGATTAGTATTATCATTTGTATTTCTAAGTAGGTAGTTTATCTTTTTTCTTGCACTAATTATGTACTTTTACATTATTGCACTTTAATAAAAGTGAGGCTAGTTCGAAAAATTGAAATATGATAATTATATATTTATAACTACCTTTCAAATATCATATTACAGATAGCTGATGCATATAAAATTAAAGTAATACATTTCTAGAAATTTAGTCTTCATCCGATATGTAGGTGTCGGAAAGGTAGTACGATCTCTCTGTTATTTCGTACATTTCTGCGCTAGTTAAATCCCTCCCATTATCAGCAGCAACTTCACGTGTAAGATCTATTATGTAATACCGACATCTACGAATCAGCATTCTATTGTTCTCTTCACGAATTTGAATTATAGCATCCACGTAATTATCTACATTTCGACGTTCCATAGTCAACGAATACCTACGTGGGATTGGTGCATTCAAATTACGTAAATCTTCAACAAGTATCTCTGACTCACGTACGTGCCGCGGCCATTCCCTTGTAACAGCTGCATAAAATTCACGTCGATCGGTTCTCCACCATTCATGGTACGTATTCAATCCTCCCAATAGCCACATCCGACCACTGTTCTTAATTTCACTTACTGCTACTTTTAATTCATTCTCCATTGCGTATAAAGCGAAATAAAATAACCTTACTCAATTATCAGTGTCGACCTTGACAAAAAAAATATTTGGTAAATTTTAATAAAAATAAAAAAACAAAACAAATAGTAACACTTGTTACCATAATATGAAATAAGTCTAACTGCTTGCCTATTATTAAGATAACATTTCATTATGCACATATGAAGATTAAGAGTATTCATTTTTTTTTTTTACGGTTATAAGAAAAAATTAAATGGATATTCACATACCTATCTCTTGATTTGGAGATGAGAAGATTTCAAACTCAGAATGATCCGTTTGCTAACTTGGGTTTTTCCTTTCCTTTTAGATCTCGCTCTCAACCAATCATCTGAGAGTAAATAATAATTGTTATTATGGAGTTTTGGACAAAATATATAAATGCCTCTTTAATCATTGTATCTAAAAATTGAAACCATATTAAATTTGAAAATAAATAAACAAAACAATACTAAACAATAACATGCGACTCACTACCAAATTCGAACCTTGGATTGGAATTTGCTTTCAATGAGTTGAAAATACTTTCCAAACTCACCCACTATGTATGTCAATATATAGCATAAATTGGAAAGGTTCATAATTTTTTTTACATTTGTGGATTACACCTTTCTAGTAATTATTAGTGGCACCTTCACATGTTAAAATCACTATTGCTTTACGAGATTCTCATCATATCTATCACGTGTATATATGAAAGTATCTTCTACTCCACTCTTGTCCTGACATCTATTTTTTGTCACATATTAAAAGATAAACTTTTCAGTCATATATCCAATAATTAGGTCGATTACACTTCACTTTCAATGCATTCATGGGTATGAGTGCAGGAAACTGTACTTGTCCTAATACTGCATTGTACTTACTATGTCATGGAGTTTTCATGTTACAAGTCTTTTTTGTGGACACGTGATTTTGAGGAGATCCTGTAGGTATTTGTAAAGTGATATGAATCCACTGCTCCCTCAAATGCATTTTGAACTTCAATAACTTCTAATGTCCAAATAAACTGTGAATTCTTATATATTTGTTTTTTTTTTTTTTACTATAATACCCCTCTTACAATATAAAATTATAAATAATTTTCAAATTTATATATACTCCACAATCATACACATATTTCCCTAAAATTTTACATAATCCCCCTCATCGAATTCAGATACTAGAATATCTAAATTTATTAAGATTTAAAAATTTATTTATTTCAAAGTCTATGCATCATATATTTAATACTATCTACTAAGAATAACTTTTACATTTATTTTAAGTCATTCATTATGACCTTGATATCTTTATTCACAAAATTCCAAGACCCAGTAATATATTGCCCATAATAATATTCCAACAAATATATATTTTTTAGTATTTTAATTTTTTTTTTTTGCTAATAATGACCTTATGTAAAAAAATACATTTAATTTCAAATTAATAATATTTTGTATGCTCCTAATTGTAAATCTTAAAATTGATTAAGTGAAATATACAAATTTTTATTTAATTATTTTTATATTATTTATGGATTTTATAAGTTCATGGTTTTTAATTTTTGAAAAATTTTCCTTCATATTTCTACATTTTTAGCTAAGGTTGATTTTAAATATTTTGAATCATGCTAGAAACATTTTGAATATTAATAATAATTTTTAAATTCACATAACTATCAGTAAAATCTTAATTGGAAAAATTTGAAATTGTATGTATCATAATTTAAAAACTATATACTAATATTAAATTTTAATTTAATTTTAACTCATTCATTTTGACCTTCATATCTGTATTCACTGTATTCCAAGACCTAGCAATATGTTGCACATGATAATATTCCAACAATTTTATACTCTTATCTAATGTATTTTTTTTTATTTATTTGGTTAAAATTACATTATCTATTATAATACATTTAATTTCAACTTTTTCATTTTTTATATACTCCTATTTGTAAATCTTAAATTTGATTTAGTCAAATATACATAGATTTATTTGAAATTTAATTATATTTTTTATGGATTTCATAAGTTCATGTTATTTAATTTTTTTATTTTTTCATTCATATTTCTATATTTTTTGCCCTCGTTCATTTTTAATAATTAGAATTTGTTAGAACCATTTTGTTGATTGCTTATAATTTTTAATTTCACATAACTATCAGTAAAATCTAAATTTATTTATTTGAACTTGTATGCATCAGAATTTAAGAACTATCTAATAAGATTAAATTTTAATTTTATTTTAACTCATTCTTTTTGACCTTCATTTCTATATTCACTGTGCTCCAAGACCCAGTAATATGTTGCCATGATAATAATCCAACAATTATAAAGAGCTATCCATTTTATTTTTATATTTTTTTGGTAAAAATACCATTTTGTAAAATTATAGTTTGAATATCAACTTTGAAATTATTTCTATACTCCTATTTCTAAATCTTTCAATTGATTAAGTCAAATTTACAAACATTTAATTTAATTATATTTATATTCTTTTTGGATTTTTTAAGTTCATGTTATTTAATTTTTTAATTTTTTCCTTCATATTTCTTCATTTTTTTCTACCGTTGATTTTTAATTGTTTGAAAATGGTAGAACCATTTCGAATATTAAATCAAATATTTAAATTCACATAAGTATCAGTAAAATTTAAATTTCATGCTTTTTGGTGATTTTTACGTTATGTTAAAAATTAATTTTACTTTCAACTTTCAAATTGCTTGTATACGCCTAATTGTAAATCATAAAATTGATTTACACAAATAGAGATAAAAAATTTATTCCAGATATTTATTACATTAAATGATTTTACAAGTTAGCCTATTATCGATAATAGGCTTACCAGTATCGATAAGCCTATTGGCCATATTTCCTTTAAAACACTCTTCCTCATATTTCCTTTAACACTCTTCCTCTTACCGATAATACCACTTACTTTCATTTTACCCTAAATTAAAAAATAGTTAATGATGTGTCCAAAAACAAAAATTTAATGGTTTTAATTTAAATTCTATTTAATTCCTCAACTAAAAATTAGTTAAATATATATTATATATTAATTTTTTTTATTTAACTCAATAATTTAAAATCATTTTATTTTATAATTATTATTTGTAATTATAGTATGAATAATTATAAGTATTAACGATAAATGGAACCCAATTATCGATAATGCTAAGGAGAGTAACGGGGGCCAATTATCGATAATGCTGAGGAAGTGAGGAGAGTAACGTATCATGCAGTTGTCAATTATCGATAATTATCGATAATGCTGAGGAGAGTGGCATCTCACGCGGTAAAGGCATGGAGATAAAAAGGTTGTGTTAGTTGAGGAAATTAATTCCCAAACTAACCTACTTTTCATTTACCACGTAACCGACAAACCCTGCAACGTTCAGAAGTTACTTTTAATCAGAGCCGTTTCTCCAAGCTGATTTTGGGATTGACGGAATCTCTCATGAGCGACGTCCCTCAGGATATCCGCACTCTATATATATATATATATATATATATATATATATATATATATATACAGTCATTCTATTATGAGGCCCACCTTACGCAACGTTGCGTAAGGTCCCCTCCATATGGCCAATTTTATATGACAGTTCGTAAAACTGACCGTTGGATTAGATGCTCATCTTCTGTATGTCATGCCTGCAAAAAATCATAGTGATCCGACGGTTGGTTTCTGAGAAAAATGACTTTGAAAAAAGCTGGAATTCAAAGAATAAAAAATGGCAGTTTTTTTCTAATTTTTTTCAAAGTCATTTTTCTCAGAAACCAACCGTCGGATCACTGTGATTTTTTGCAGGCATGACATACATAAGATGAGCATCTAATCCAACGGTCAGTTTTACGAACTGTCATATAAAATTGGCCATATGGAGGGGACCTTACGCAACCTTGCCTAAGGTAGGCCTCATAATAGAATGACTAATATATATATATAGAGACATGATAAGATAAGGCTGGCCTTACGCAAAGTTGCGTAAGGTCGGCTCCATATGGCTAGTTTTATATCACAGTTCTTAAAACTGACCGTTGGATTAGATGTCTCTCCTCTGTATGTCATGCCTGCAAAAAATCACAGCGATCTGACGGTTGGTTTTTGAAATATGTCATTGTGAAAATACGTTACTTATTTATTCTTCAAAATATCACCATTTTTTTAACGGCAGTTATTTCAAAAACCAACCGTCAGATCACTGTGATTTTTTGCAGGCATGACATACAGAGGAGGGGCATCTAATCCAACGGTCAGTTTTAAGAACCGTGATATAAAACTAGCCATATGGAGCCGAACTTACGCAACTTTGCGTAAGGCCGGCCTTATATATATATATATATATATATATATATATATGGGCAATTTCCATGAATAATCCTAAGTTTCCAAAATATTACGCATACGAACCCGATCCAAAATTAATTACGCAAATATTTTTTTAGGACATAAATACCTTCCTCACATATAGGTATTTACAATTTGACTATTGAAATGATTTAAAATTTTTTTACGGATGAATTAAAAAAAATCGAAGAGTCACAAATAATCAACACAATTCCCAATTTTGTGTATAATCCCCAATCCCCAATATTACAAAGGATCACAAGAATTACAAATAATCACCAATTCCAATATTACTAAGAATATCCAATAGAGTAGACAATATTTGATTGATTTGATTTTCTTGGAAAGCGCAAACTGAATGAATGACATGCATGATGTTGGCGTGACATAAAGTGGATTGGAAATTCTTAACAATATTGGTGATTATTATATAAATTGGGGATTGGGGATTCTATTTATTTTTGGGGATTATACATAAAATTGGGGATTTTGTACAAAAAATTCGAGGGGACATTGAATGACCCGCATTAAATGCTGACGTGACATAAAGTGGATTGAAGATTCTTAACAATATTGGTGATTATTAGATAAATTGGGGATTGAGGACTCTATTTATTTTTGGGGGTTATACATAAAATTGGGGATCCTATACAAAAATTCGGGGGGCATTGAATGACTAACATTAAATGTTGACGTGACATAAAGTGGATTGGAAATTCTTAACAATATTGGTGATTGTTAGATAAATTGGGGATTGAGGATTCTGTTTATTTTTTGGGATTATACATAAAATTGGTGATTCTGTACAAATTGATCAAACTTTAATTTTAAGGATAATTTCATCCAAAAAAACAATAATAGGTGTATATCCGTAATATGTTTTGGATCGAGTTCGTAGGCGTAATATTTTGAAAACTTAGGATTATTCATGGAAATTGCCCATATATATATAATCCTAATCTTTTGTTTTATTATTATTATTTTTGCAATATTCTGATTTTCAGTTTGGGTGCTGAGAAAATGGATGAGGAAATGATATGGGAAGAGTTATAATTGGAATTAAACCATTTGACATGTTATTCCCATCACACATTCTTAAACTAACCAAACAATGGAATGAGTTTTGGCAAATCCCATTCCCAAGTAATGTGATGCCTGGAAATGTGATACTCGGGTGTGGCAACCAAACTCACCCTTAAATGGATCAGATTTCAATACTTGACCCAACTCCCCGATTAATGATATAATTCTTCCGGATCTAGCTAGTATGCCGGTCTTTCGTGCATTTTTCATGTGCAGGACACTACACAAATAATTGTTGAAAAGGGGAAAATTTTTATTGAACATTAGCTTTGACTCAATGGTTCATGTATCTCTTTTTATGGAATGAGGTTTCGGTCCTTCTTCCTTAACAACTAATCACTAACTGCTACTATACTGATGTATATCTTCTTGCAAAGAAAAAAAAATGGGACAACATATTTAAGTGATACGTGGCCATAGAAGGCCAACCTATGATTAAAAAGGTCCGAAGTGGGCAGAATCTCGAAATCCCGATTTGTTAAGACTCGAACTTGGGAGGTATATAAAGACTCTTAAAGGTAAATCTAAAATCAAAATCTATTTGCCTCCACTTAGTGAGTCTCCATTTTATTTTCTAAAAAAATATTTACTTGATTTCACAGTTAGTATCCTTAGCTAACACCACACTGGTATTTCAAGACTTGCCAATAGTTTTATTTCCTTCTCTTTGCAAGATGCGATGGCCACTCTTGTTGGATTATTTTTCGCATTGATATGATAGTGATCTCCCGCAATAATAATGCTATCAATGGTTTATGGATTTTGCAATAATAACAATTGATCTCTCTCTCTCTCTCTCTCTCTCTCTCTCTCTCTCAAAATATAGTAGGATAAAAAGAAGAGACTAGTTAAAGCTACGGAACAATTAAGGCCCCATCAGCTCCTCAAAGGACTGGCCCTTTTGAGGTGTGCGTTTGGGCTTTACCCTTATATACCCAGCACTGTGAGTATATCGTGTGTGTGTGTGTGTGTGTGAGGTGTGTGTTTCCTTTAGTTTGATAGAAAAAAAATGAAGTACTTGTATAGTCTTTGTCCTACATCAATTAGTTAGTGTATACGTTGGTTGTATTTAAGGCCCCATCATCTCCTCAAAGGATAGGCCCTTTCGAGATGTGTGTTTGGACTTTGGTCTTCTATACCCAACAATGTGAGTTTAGTGTGTGTTTCCTTCCATTTGACATAAAAAAGAGAGTAAGGAAATGACACTCTTGAAAAGTCATCAAAAATGCCATTTGGTGTTGCTATTGTCAAATTTGGGACCATCAACC
Organism: Hamamelis virginiana; assembly: GCA_017140935.1. NCBI lineage: Eukaryota > Viridiplantae > Streptophyta > Magnoliopsida > Saxifragales > Hamamelidaceae > Hamamelis > Hamamelis virginiana. Next base: position 2,352 of record JAESVK010001359.1, on the reverse strand, counting down.
ATGGCAAAAAAATGTGTTCTAATGGACTACCATCCATGACTCCTAAATTTAACAATGGCATCAATGCATTCCATTATTGGGAGTTTTCCCAAATGACTTTACATAATATTTTTCTTAAAAAATCTAACTATCCATGAGAGATAAATTAGGGAAGGCCAAATATGTGAGGAGGGGCTCATACTTTGACACCATATATAAGACTCACAAATATGGGTATGGAAGACTCAAATAGAAGCTCTTTGTTGGAGATGCTCCAAGAATCTAAAAGACCCATTTTTGCTAACGTATTGGTGTAGTGATTGCATTCCCAAAGAGCATTCACCAAATTAACAGTCCCAAGGCTTTCTTAATACTTTAACAGGCCAGGGTACTGATAATCATCAATAAGAGGCTAGCCAATGTGATTCACAATCTGTTAAGATGGAGTGGAGAAGAGAACCGGATAGGAGGGACCAATTTTCCATTATTTGGTAATTTAATGAAGAGAGAGATGGAGATCGAGGTTAAAAATCTCTAAAGCCCACATTTTCTCCTCTCCAAATGGGAAAAAAAATCAGTTTTGAGAAAGGTGAGGAGGATTTAAGAGAAAGGGGAGGTCTACTCGATCTCTAATGAGTCCAATGGATTTCATTATGAACAAAAAAGTAAAAAAAAAGTGAAAAAAAATAGAGACAAGAGCAAAGTTGTTTAATAAAATTTTTATAATGAGATACTCATTTTGGTTTTTTTTCAATAATATATCAAGGTAAAAAATAAAGAAAAAAAATCCTCCACAATCAAAGTTTCCAACTAATATGGGGGTTCTTCGAACCACACTAGAAAATCTCCATGAATCCAGTTTGCAATTGCATCTATTAACTAGTAAAGAATCCATTAACATTGGCAATCTTGTAGAGTTAGGTGGAGTAAAAGATTAGGGCTTGTTTACTTCGTGAAAATTTTTGCAATTTTCATTTTCATTTTTAATAAAAACAAAAAACGACCTAAAAAACACATTTACTTGTAAAAAATGAAAACTATTTTCAAGAAAATGAATTCAGTTTTTAAGAAAATGTGAAAACATCAAAAAGACGTTTTTTGTATTTTCACGAAAACTGAAAACAAGGATTATATCGTGGCAATGCTTATAAATATAGAAAAAAAATATGTAGAGCAACTGTAAAACCAAAAAAAAAATAAAATAATAAAACATATAGAGATAATATATAGTTTTAGTAAATGCATTTACACTATTTTTAAATTTTGAAAACAGTTTTAATTTTTGCAAATTAAACACATTTTCTAAATTTGGAAAATTGAAATTGAAAACTGTTTTTAAAAAATTTTCATAGAAAATAAAAACTGTAAAAATTTTCATGAAGTAAACAGGCCTTAACGATTTCCACTAGCAAGGTGGGAGTTGAAATCGTGCATTTGATGGGATGGAGATATTTGCAAGAATTGTAATTTTTAAGAATTTTTGTAAAAAGAATAATAAAAGTTTTGTCAAATGTCAGTTCCCAAAAAATTGAGGATTCTAATCCTAAATTTTGAAGTAGGGAATAGGCCCTAAAGTAAAAGGCATTGTTTTAAAATTCGGACCGTTCATCGAATCGGAAGAGTTACCGGGTTAAGGGTCAACCGGTTCAACCGTCGGGTCAACCGGATTGAACCGTGACGTCATAAATATATTATTTATTTATTTATTAGAATAAAAGCTATAAATGATTCAAAATATAATTTTTTTAAAATGTTTGTACAATCAATTCATATATTTGAATTTATGTGTAGTCATCAAAATTGAAAATTGAAAATTGAAAATTACTATCAATCAATCTTTATTATATATATATATTTTAAAATGCAAGATAATAATATTGTATTATTAAATTAGGTGCTTGGTTTCTTTTTGCTATTTGGAATTTTTTAGACTAATTTGCCTTTTTAGATTTCTTGGCTTTAAGAGATTTTAAAAAAAATTTAAAATTGGGTCTATTTTAGTCATTTTAGCACCTCAAAAAAAAAAAAAAAACCGATTTTTTAACCGGGTTAACTGGTTCAACCGCTTGGTTGACCGATTTTTGACTTAAACGGGTTTTTGTGGGTTAAACCAACCGGTGAGGGGACCAGTTCCCGGTTCGACCGGCCGGTCCGGTCCGGGTTTAATAACATTGGTAAAAGGAAAAAACAAAAAAAAAGGTACATTTTGCTTGGTGAAAGTATAAAAGAAAAATGCTTTATGTTGTTTCACTTTTTTGAAACTGCTAGGAAAAATTTATTTAACCTTCTTTTTTAATCTTTCTTGCATGCATGTTCAATATGAGATAAGTATTTTGAGAAATTGACCATTTGATTATATGTTCTACTTAGAAA
>JAESVK010001358.1:456467-466923 GCA_017140935.1 Hamamelis virginiana | reverse complement strand
TGACAAAGCTAACCCTAACATGCATACTCACATAAAATCCTAACTAAGTTAACCCTAATCACATTTAATCACATAAAATAATAATAGAGCTAACCCTAACATGCATTTAATCACAATAAAAGACACCCTAATATGCTTACTAACATGCAATCATAATAAAACTAACTCTAATCATACATATGACATGAAATAACAATAAAACTAACCCTATCATGTTAAACATTCTCATATCAAAAAGAAAAAGAAAAGAGAATCCATCTCATATGAAAATCAAGAGGACTTACATCATAGCATCATAGACTTATGTAAGAATTCATGAAACCGAAAACATAGGTTAAGGATTTACCTTTCTCCCTCCTTCTTGGCTACCTTCCTCCAAGCTCCTAGCCTTGAGTTCTTGCCCCTTCAATGGTGTAAAGATGAAGGTCCAGATCTGTAGCCTCCTTCTCCAAAAACCCTAAAATTCTCTCTTTCTCCCTCTAACTCCATAATGCAGTATATATAGAGTTAGGGTTCAAATCCTTGAATGGTTAGGATTTAATCATCTAAAAACGATCCTAGGGCTTAGAACAATTCCTCCTAGGGTTTGCAAGCTAAACCAAATTCGAATTTATCCCAAAAAATCAAGTCAAATCGGCCAAAATAGGTGAAATTTTTCAAAATTGCAAAATGGGTACGAGCATGCTGGTGGCCGTCCTAGCCTGGACGGCTGGCCATCCTGGGCTGGACGGTTGGCCGTCCTAGCTAGGACGGTCACCATAGTTACTTCCCAAATTTCCTTCCCTAATTCTAGGGTTTTCGAATTTTGGCCATATTTTGGTCAAATCTTATCTAAATTCGATGGTTCAGGGCTCAAAACGACCGTGTTTTGATTCTCCACATTTTTAGAATGTTTTTAAGTTAAAATCAATTGACCATGGTCAAGGGTTTTAGCAAAAAGCTAGCCAATTGACCCGGTTGTGCCAAAATTGGTCATATGACCATTCTTTGTTTTGTAAAATTGATCAATTAGGCTTGCACCACTTCTAAAAACATGGTTTTAATATGAAATTGGTTCTTGACAACATGTTTTGAGAATCTTTCATTTTGGTGAAAATGACCAATTCACGGTCGATTTGAACAAAACCCTAATTCAGCTCATCCTTACCCGTGGGATCGATTTTGGGAGAATCTATCCCAACCATTCAAAGGTTCAATTGGCACTCCAAAAACACTCCCCACATCCATATAAACCTCATGAGACAGTCCGTTTCGAATTCGGAGGTCATTCGGAAATTATACGAGAAAAAAGACGAAAATGCCCTTCAAGTCGCAAAAACCCTAATTACCTATCGAGCTCTCATCAGAATGCTATGAAAATTTACAGGGATGTTCTAAAACACTTAAAAATTCAAATGCAATACAAATTGGTTGATTCCAATCCAAATGTACACATGAAATAATGAATTGTCCTTTTCCTCAGAAAAGGGCAATTTAGGCAATTTGGTCTTTACAAGGCCAATTCCTCACCAAATGATCAGCTATTCTAGTTAATCATTTGCATGAACATATGGTAGAAATAATTGGTAAAAATGGGGTGTCCACACCACCAGATCATCAGACTTCCTAATATCTTTCAAGGCTTTTTCCAGGGCTTCCACCTTACTACTCAACAGTATGGGCTCAGTGGAAAAGAAAGCGGGAGTCTTGGGCTTAGACTCTTTTTCTAGATCAACAGGCTGAACAAATTCTGCACAAGGCCTAGTGGGTTCAGTGATTGTTTTAGGCCTAAGGAAACATTCCTCTTCATCAACATTCTCAAACAAGGGATTAGTACGGGCTCGCATCTTATCTTCTTCTTCTTTCTGGTGAACTAACTCTTGAACCACTTTTAAGAGTGCCTCAATCTTCTCATCAGTCATCTTTCCACTGTTTCCAATGGCAGTAGGGGTATGATCTTCATTACTAGACATCTTTGAATCAACAGGTAAACCCTTAAATAACCGACCGCTAGAATCACGACGCCAAGCCAGAATGCTGGGAAAAGGAAAAGGTTTGAATCAACTAAGAGCTTCCAGTGTGAAAAATGATGAATAAGGATAATCTCACATGCTCACAAAATTTTAGGCCTAAAGCCTACAGATCAACCTTCTTATTCTATCTTATGAAAAATGGGCCTAAGGCCTGAATACGAATCTCATTCTCACAGCTCACAGCTTACATCTCAATCTTACCACAGGCTTTATATCTTCTGATATGGGCCTAAATCCCATATCCTAAACTCACAGCGGATCTAACTTTTGTATCCACAGGACATGGGCCTAAAGCCCAGTCTCATATCTCACGTCTTCTCCTAAGACTCATAAATCAATACCACTATTCGGGCAGCATAACATTACAACAGGCCTAAGCTCATGAACCTATAGGGTACTAACCTTCATTAGGTACCTTGACTCTTTGAGGATACATCCCTTAAGAGTTTAGGGCATTTCATAAAGGTTTAGTCCTACAGATCCAGGTCCTAGTGGTTCTACACATTTCACAATCATGGCTCAGACAAAACCGGGGGTAAAATCCGGCAGCATAACATTACAATAATGTGCTTAAAAGTGAGTAGGGTATGTGTCCTACAGAGACAGTCTATATGGACTAATGCAAAGGGTAGGCTGAGTGTCCCTTACTCGCTCGGTCCAATCGATATACCTAACCACATGTGACATCAGGAATGCCGCGTGGGTCCAACAATACGTGATTGGTCCGTTTGATATACCCGAAGGTACTTGGCAAGAAGGGTGATGGCTTTCGCATACATGGAACCCGAGAGTCAAAGAAACCGGGCCCAAGGCTAGGCTCATCGTTGGCTATAGCATACAACGTCCTAATCATGCAGAGTCAATGCGCACACAATACAGGAATTGAAATCACACAGTCATACAAATGCAAGTGATTGATTTTATTAATTAAGAAATTGAAAATCCCAAAAATAATTAATTGGAGTTTAGCCCTCGACATCCCCAGTGGAGTCGCCAGTCTGTGAACCAGCCAACCTGGATCGGGAGGCCCTCTCGTTCACTCTTGGGGGGTGTTATCTTGAGTGGATTGTGGATGATGTTTATCCATCTCGATTTATCCTTCTCTATTATCCTTCTCTATTATCCACATTTATCCTTCTCTATTATCCACTCAAGATAGGGTTTTTGAAAAAAGATAAGAGTTTATAAAAACTATGAGTCGCCACCTTATTTTTAGGGAACAAGGAAACCACAAAAAGAGTTTTATTTTCAATAAAACATTGACCCCATATTTTGGAAAAGCATGGTTTTTCAAATCAAAGTTGGATTTGGGGGCTAGGTTACGAAGTGGGAAGGTTCCAAGGAACTCCTTGTAGGCACCCACCTCGCCCTAATTAAAGGTCTCCTAATTAAGTTTGGGCTTTATCAAAATCTTTTCAAAATAATCCTAGTATATCTAATCAATCACAAAATATGAATAATAATATATAATAATAATAATATATAGTACAAAAGTATACACAATCCTAAGGGTCTTAGGAGACTAGAAGTCAACCTAAGATTGGACTTGCGTCCTATTGACTGCCTACGTACCTTATCAATTGCTTGACAAAGATCAAAGTCCACGTAGTTCGATTACATAGGACTCTCCTATTGTAACAAACCACATAATCGTAGATATTCTATCTTATCTTGGACTCTAGCTTCGAGAGTTTGAGTTGGATCAAAACACTTAACATGAGAGATGGAATTTCATTCCATTTTGAATTCTTTCAAAATCACTTTTCAGAATTATTCTCAAAGTAGAATCCTAGGTAAAATAGAACTCTATTCTTAGTGTAATTCTTACAACAAAGACGAGTCCTAAGTGGGGTCAAGTGACCCGCCTAATCCTAAGGTTTTTAGCTAATCCTAGGTTAGTCTAGATACCTAAAACACTAAGGTATGCATGCTAGAATTTCTGGAAAATAAATAAAAAATATAATGAAGAGTGCAAACAATGCATGAAAATGTCCTAAATGCAAATCTAAATTAACTATGTGAACCTAGGCATGTTTCTATGTTGATTTTGGCCTAAAAATGAGTTTTAGTACACTTTTAGGTTACTTTAAATCCATTGACAGATTTATAAGTAATCAAAAAGTGGGTTTAAAACCCATAAAATAAAAGAATAAAAGAAGTGAAAATGACCTAATATGCAACCTAGTATGCATACTAAGCTATCATCAAAAAATGTCATTTAATCACAAGGGAAGGGACTCACCTTTGCATGCTCCCTCGAACACATTTTTATATATCAATCAAACATCCCAAATGATAAAAATAAATCATTATAAAAATAATACTAATGTTTAACTTGAATAGACTAACAACCTAATATGAACAATACAAATCTATCTTTAAAATACTAGCATATGATTTATAAACTATCCTAACATGATTACTAACCTAAGAGACTTAAAACATGCATGAACCTAACTCTTAATAACAAATCCTATAATGGTATGATAATATAAGAATGGAAGAAGAAGAAAAGAAGAGAGGGAGAAATATGCATGTATATTAAAAAAATAAACTAGCCTATTATGCAAACTAATATAGAGCCTAAACTATGCATGTTAATAATAAACTATATCCTATGTATACTAATAATAAACTAAACCCTATACTAATAAAAACCTAACCTAACATGATTAAAAAGAAAAAGAAAAAAGAACAAGAACATAAAAGAAACTACTAACCTCTGCCTTCAAGCCTTCAAGCTTCAAGCCTTCTCCTCAAGCTCCAAGCCTTCTCCTCAAGCTCCAAGGACTCCAAGGAACTCAAAGACTCTAAAACTTAAGCTAGAGTGCTATGGGGGAAGCTTGTGCAATTGCTCAAGCCTCTACTCTCCAAGCTAGCTCTCTAAAGCTTTTACTGTGTCCTCTAATTGATTTCAGGGCCCTCTATTTATAGGGAGGCCTGAGTTTGATCAATGGCTGAGTTTAAATATCCTAGGAATGATCCAAGGGCTCAAAATCAGTCTTCCAAGGTGTTCATACTCATCCAAAAGCCCCCATGGCCGAACTGGACACATGGCAGGGCTTGGAAGATTCCTGGCAGGGAAAATACTGTGATTTTACATTTTTTGGCGAAAATAGACCGATGACCATCCACTCTAGGACGGCTGGCCATCCTTAATGGACTGTTGACGGTCCCTAGGTGGACTGCCATCGGTCTTCCATTCCACTTTTAGCCTATTTTGACTTTCCTCAGCCTGTTTTGACCCGGTTTCGGCTTTTTCGGCTTTTCGGGCCCGTTTTAAGTCCAAATTTGACGATTCAAGCGCCGAAACGATTGTGATTCGATTATCCATTTTTTAAGAAGTGTTTGAAGTGAAAATGCATTGACCAAGGTCAAAGGTTTAGGAAAAATTCGACCGATTAGCTGTTTAGAGCCTGCTGGGCCCAAATTAGGGTTTTGAAATTTGCTAACCGATTGCTTTCGAAATCATTTCTTCTTCTTGAAACAAGTTTTAAAATGTTTTAGAAAAGTGTTTTGAAGCCTTTGAAGGCTTTAGTTTGATAAAAATATCGAATCCTGGTCGCTTCCGGTCGAAACCCTAATTTGGGCTTTGAAAGGGCCTTTCGAGCTTTGAGAGCCAGATGTGAGCCAGAAGGCTCAACAGGCCTTGCCACTGATCAACTTAGCTACCAAACACACTTTAAATATCTATGTCAAAGCCTTGAGGCCATTTGAAACAAGATCGACAGTCATTCAGGGCTTTTGTGATTCAAAGGACAAAACTGCCCTTCAGTCACAAAAGGCCTTATTTTCTATCAAGTCTGGCTCAGCATGTCATGAAATTTTGCAGGGATGTTCCTAGACTCTCTAAAAACCTAATGCAAAAAGAACCAACTCAATCTGACCTAAAAACCTACATGTGATAATGACTTTTAACCTACTACTCACAAAGGGTAAAACTGGCAACTTAGGGTTTTGACACCCTATTTCACCTCTAATCATAGGCAACCATTCATGACCATACTCATGGTCAAAAATGGATGTCTACAGTATAGGGGATACCTAACCATAATGTGAAAGTTGAAAAGATATATTATTTACTTTATAGGCAAGGTGCGACCTTTTCAAACTTAGAAATTGGTGGTTCTCATCAAACACCCCCGACAAACATAAATAAATTTGATAATCTATCAAATAGTCCAGAAGTGAAGGTGAACAATAGCCATGAGAACTTTAGGTAAGATTATGTGAATCATTAATTGACATGCACTATGCAAACTTGTTACCTTACCAGATGTAGGCTCTGATTCTTCAAACAGTGTTCTATGTAGTCCTCACATGGAAAAGGGTGAAGAAGCAATCAATGAGGAAACAAATTGGTATAATACAATGTCCTCCAAATACTACAATTATTGAGTTATAGAAACATATGTAAATATGCGCTTCTTGTAGGTACACATCGGACCGTAGTGACTTTGTATCTTATAATCATGGGACTTCGTTAAAGTACTATCAAACATCTGATGAAAGTGTTGAGGAGGCAAAGTACCAACCGACTGTGATTTATCAAATTTGCGATGCCCCCAGGTATTTAGTGGAACAACTTAGACCTCTATCTAAGTAAGACTTTATACCTAATACTGATTTAGTATTCTATTATTCTAACAAGGTTTTGCAATTATTATCATTTGGACATGACTTGTCATATAACTAATATAATGCTATAAATACAATCTATATTAAATGCATTGGTCCTCTATAGGGATGGCAATTTTCCCCATCCTCGCCCCGACTCACCCTCCCCTATAGGGGCATTTTTTTTTTTTTGAAGTTTGCAGGGTACAGGGCGGGGATGGGGCAAATAAAATTTGCCCCGCCGATGAAACCCGTCCCCGCCCCGCCCCACAGGGATTCTCCATCCCCGCCCCGTTTCCCACCCCGCGGGGATTCCCTATCCCCGATTCATTTTCATCAAAATAATTAATACAAGTGTGTCGAGAGGTTCGAACCCAAAACCTCATGCCTATTATGAAAAGGCCTTACCACTAAGCTATGTATAACCTAATGTTTCTAAGTTGTGATATATAATATTTAACCTTATTTCATATATTTTTATAAATCTACATCTATACTACTTATAAAAGGCCCAATTTTGAAAAAACTTTTGATCGACTAAAATGCCCTCGCATTAAATGTTAATGACTCTTTTACCCTCTTACAATATTAATTACATGAAGTTTATATTTAATTCCTTTTTTAAGAGTCATATTTTCAATTAATTTCCTAATTCAACAAGGTATCAACAAAGTTTGTTATTTTTTTAGTGTTTTGAATATTAAAAAAAAATAACATAAAAATTTATCGAATAAAGAGAGAACTAACAATAAATTTTTTGCCATACTTGCAAAAAATCATAGTGATCCAACCGTCAGTTGACCTTATCCATTATAACAAAAACTACTTATGTTAGTTTCATCTAAGCTGTGTATCATATGGTTCTTATTCATATTGTACAAATATTAACATAGGGGTGCTACTTTGTAAAACCGACCGTTGGATAAGATGTTCCATATATACACATTGTGCATAGAAAAAATCACATAGATCCAACGGTTGGTTTTTGAGAAAACATTTAAATTGTTTAAATTTGTGTATCATATGGTTCTTATTTATATTGTACAAATGTTAACATGGGGGTACTATTTTGTGAAACCGACCGTTGGATAAGATGCTCCATATAAACACATTGTGCATGCAAAAAATCACATAGATCCGACGGTTGGTTTTTGAGGAAACATTTAAATTGTTTAAACTATGCAAATTTAATATCATAGTTTTTTCAAGAATGTGGCATTTAGAAAAAAAATAACCGTTGGATCAACATGATTTTTTTAATGCATGTCTCATAAGGAGAAACTGAACAACTACATATTGTATCATGTAATGCAAGATATTAATGCTTGAATGCATGTAAATTTATATGTACTATGTGTCCGTGTGTATACAGACTTTGTGTGTGTGTGTGTGTATATGCTTAGCACCTTGTTGAATTAGGAAATTAATTGAAAATATGACACTTAAAAAAGGAATTAAAGATAAACTTCATGTAATTAAAATTGCAAGAGGGTAAAAAGGTCATTAACATTTAATGCGAGGGCATTTTAGTCGATCAAAAGTTTTTTCAAAATTGGGCTAAGTAGTATAGATTTATAAAAGAATATGAAATAAGGTTAAATATTATATGTCACAATTTAGAAACATAAGGTTATTCATAGCTTAATGGTAAGGCCTTTTCATAATAGGCATGAGGTTCTGGGTTTGAACCTCATTGCACACTTGTATTAATTATTTTGATGAAAACGGGGCAGGGATGGGGCTACCATTCTATACCACGGCGGGGTATAGGGCGGGGATGGGGAGTGTTTTTCTTATCGGGGATGGGGACGGGGTAGCAAAAAACCCGCCCCACCCCGCCCTGCCCTGCCCTGCCCCATTGCCATTCCTACTCCTCTAACATGATATGCATGGACAAACAGTTGCCAAGATTGCAGTTCGGTAAGAGGGACATTCCAAACGAAACTGGTAAAGCACAAGTCGAACATGAGAACAACCCATCCTATGCGTCCCCAATAAAAGTAACTGATGATGAGAATAAACTTTCCAATGTGGCCCCAATATTATATGAAGATGAATATACTGACATGTATCCGTCCTCGCATGATGATGGTGCAGATGAAGACTCCTCATCGAATGATGAATTTGGTTATGATGTATTTGGATGTGATTGTTGGCCCAAAATATACTCTAGAGGGGGGGTGAATAGAGTATGGCAAACTTTATACAATAAAATCTAATTTAATTTAAAAATAATTATCCAAAAAAAATCTAATTTAAAAAATTGATTCAAATAAATTTGAATGAAGATGATTAAGAAAAGAGTTTGAATCACATTTAATCAATATATATAGCAAATAAATAAATGTAATTGCAAGAGAAGAGATAGAGAGATTCAAACACAAGAATTTAACGTGGTTCGATCTCCGTCTACATCCACACCTCAAGAGCCCCGTCTTGAGGATTTCACAATCCACTATGGATCACTCCTTCAAGGTGGAGAAACCTTTACAAGTTGTCTTCTTTCAAAGGTGGAAGACACTTACCCACAAGAGTTCTCACAACCCTTACAATCTCACTAGTTTACAAAAAGAATAATGAGAATACAAAGATTAGCTCCTTCAAGAGTTGATGATTACAACAATGAGCACTCACTAATATTTCTCAAGAATTAAGAACTAATATTGGCTTAAGAGAGAGAGATTCTCAATACATGAATCACACACCAAATGATGAACAATAATGGATTTTTAGTAAGAGTGTGTTTCAATGTGTTTTGAGTGAATGACTAACTCATCCAATACTCATTAAAGTGGTATATAAAAGCTCTTGAAAAGATATGGATGTTAGAAGAAAGAATATAGCCGTTTGGTTTGTAAATAACTAGTCGTTATGAGTTGCAGAGAAACATTAGTCGACTGGGACACAAAGATTAGTCGACTAGAGCATTTTAAATACACTTATAAATTGAGTTCGGAGTCGATTAGTCGACTGGCCTAAAGTGATTAGTCAACTAGAGAATTAAAAACATAAGTTTTGAATTCTGGGCACGATTAGTCGGCTAGAGACTAAGGATTAGTCGACTAAGAAACAGTTAGTCGACTAATGTTAGGTATACCATATGTATATGTTGGCTAATTCGACTGACAAAAGCCAGTGTTTGTGATTGAACTCAAGCCAGTAATCCCTGAAAGATTTGTGACTGCATCAAGCTCGAAAGAAACGCATCTTCTCGATAATATCAAGTGCTCAAGCTTGTTTTGCAATTCGTTTTGGTTTTAAATTCCTAGGAAGGTAAGTTCGACTTAAAACCTAGGTTGTTTATATGACCATAGGTGATACATATTGCCCCAATCACCTAGGAATGATCCTTAAGTGCATATAGGTCCTTTTTCATTGAAAATTATTCAAAATTGGGCTATGGCACATTTTGGATCGATCCGGCATTTTATGTAGGATCGATCCTATTTGTGTTCTGCACAATTGGATCAATCCAGCTTTCGTGACCGGATCGATCCTAGTGGCAGAGGAGTTTGGATCGATCCGGCTATTTTTGTAGGATCGATCCACTCGTAAGTTTTGACCTAATTCTTCTAAATTTCGTGGTTTCTTGCACTTTTTACTTGTTTGAAACCCTAGGTTTTCACTGCCACTATAAATACCCCAATACTTAGTCTATTTGGGTGTGTGAAGTATCTTGAAAAAGCTCCCAAGTAAAACCCTAGGTTTTCTCTAGCTTTTTGCTTCACTCTTGTTTCAACTATGCATACATAGTCTTTTAGACTTGCCTTTATCGCCTTATGCATAGTTCCTTATAGCTTAGCTATACAAAACCTCAATCTTTGAGT
>JAESVK010001358.1:433705-456457 GCA_017140935.1 Hamamelis virginiana | reverse complement strand
TATGCATACATAGTCTTTTAGACTTGCCTTTATCGCCTTATGCATAGCTCCTTATAGCTTAGCTATACAAAACCTCAATCTTTGAGTATGATAAACGGTGGAGTTCCGTTGAACGGTGGATTTCCGTTGGCATCGTGGATTTCGGTGCGTGGAGCTTAGTTTGTGGATTCAAACGGTGGAAATGCTGTGAAGGCTACGTGGACTCGCAGGTTGCTTGTAAAAGAAAGGGATTCTACTGGTTTGTGGATTCAAGCGTCGATGTTGGTAGTTTTACCTTTCTTGTACTATGGTTATTCTTTCATAGTGATTTCTGTGCTCCCGATGTTTTTTACCCGTTAGGGTTTTCCTCGTATATCTGGTGTTGTTCTGTGTGATTGTATGTGTTTCATATTCTGTCAACTGAACGTTTTAATGGTTGGGTAATTAAAAGTAACCTTTTCATTTAAGAAAAAGTTTCCTCAGAATTTCAACTAATGACCAAGGATTAGTCGACTAGCTTAAGTTTTCATGAAACATGCCTTGCAGTTAGTCGACTAGTCATGAGAGGTTAGTCGACTAAGGCAGGCCATAATTCAATTTTCATGAATTTTAAGCTGCACTTTGATTTTAAAATAGTCCAAGGTTATAAGAAAAAGTTTTGACAAATCAAAATGTTTTTCCCAATATAAAAAGAGGTCTAAAGGTCAAGTTTACTTAAGCCAATATAGTTTTAATCCTTTTTAAGAGATTCACAAGAATAAGTCCTAAACACAAAAACATAAGATACAAACAAAGTCTTCAAGTCTGGTGCTAGGCTTCATAGGCTCGTGGATGTCTTCATCTTTGGCTTGAGCAAGTCATTAATGTCCTTAGTGAATATATGACTATCCATATTCACATAGGGCACATAAAGATTTGCATAAGCTTTATAGATGCTTCAAGTAAGGTTGATTCTTCATTGAAGCTCAAATCCTATTTCTTATAATCATGAATATAATATGAAGATTGTACAAGAAACATATGATAAAAGATCAACAAAGATTAGCCAATAAAAACTTGAGAGAAACCATTAAGAGGCTTGACATATATGCAATATGTTCAACCAAGTATTTGTATGCATAATCATACTACAATGTTTGTTATCATCAAAATCATACAATGGGGTGGAATAATACATTTATCAATAATGGATTGAAGCCATAGGGCTAACAGTGATAATGCATTTGCTGATGGTAGACTTGGTGTAGGGCGATCATATGGATTAAAGAATGAATTCTTAGAAGCTGTTCGAGATCATGACATACTGCAGAACATTTAATTTAGAACTAAGTACTTTACTCCATCAAAAGTTGGCATCACTTGTATTGCAAATGATTGCCAATGGGGTATTCATGCGTCGAATTTGAATGGAAGATTCACAGTAAAGACATACTATTCGAAACACACTTATTGCATTACAGTGTGTGGTTCTGATCATAGACAAGCCTCTTATCTTTGCATCGCAGGGAAGATAGAATCTGTATTTCGTCGTAAACTTTGGATGAGTTGTAGGTCCATTCAAACTTATATGATTGAGAATTGGAGTGTCCTGTCATGTACTACCCCAGCCTGATTAAACATTATGCATGCACTAACATAACTTTTTAACTTTCCTGGACTCTACATTCCATGCATGAATTCCCATTCTAGATCTACTAACGAGCTCTGATACAATTTTGTAACACCCCAATCTGACAATTGTACCGACCCTCCCAGGTAAGTCGACACGTGTCAAATGGAGATACAACTTGTCGTGCTCATTTATATTGATAGAAATAAAATATAATATAATAATATGATATGAAATGTCAAGTGCATACGCATGCCCAACGCGAATAATATAGACAAAGTCTACAATACCAAACATAAATGCCAACAACCTTGGCACATACGATATCAAATACTTAATAAAAATAGTCCAAGCGTATTACAACACAAATGCAACTAAGATGACCAATGCAAGACAGCCCAGAACACTTCTAACCCAAATACAACCTAAGTAGAGTTCCCTACAGCCGAACTCCTCCCAAACACCGGTGAGTCTGCTATATAAAACACAACATGAGCTTGGAATGCCCAGTAGGAATACAACCTCAATCAACAATAATAATATTGATACAAGGAACATATAAATAAAGCAGTTCCTATCCAGTTCCAATAAACAATTGATATGGTGTGGGTTTAGTTTAGTTATAATCACAATTCAAAATCCATCATTTCCAACCTTTCGAATACCAGGCTCACGGACGTATATTAGGACATTGTTATAGGCTAACAAGCCTCCGGTACAACAACAACCGAAACCGACCACTAAGGGGTCTGACCTCTCGAGGATATCGATCAATTACCTTACACACGGTCAACTGTCGAGTCACTACGGAGCTATAAGATTCGGATCCGCACTAAGGCTCCACCCAGGACCATGGACCCTTAAATAACCTCCCTATATACCAACCGAGCCCAAACCATGCATAACAACATAATATATAAACCATTGCCAAGCAGGCATAAAAAAGAGTAATGAATGGAATATACATATCAAATCATCAATTCAATAAAATATATCCGTCATTCGCAGCGAGAATGAAGTAAGCAAACCATATGCCATCATTGTATAATCATAAACAATCATAAACACACCACACCAATATTTATAAATAGTTATGTTCCTCGCATCATAATCATTTCATAAAACAGTTCATATTTGTAAAACAGTCCAGTATATCATGAGTGTAAATCACATATTATCATTGTTAGAGAGGTTTAACATCCTATCATATTTTTTTGGTAAATAACAACCTACCTTAACCAGACAAAAAGACCACCTATCAGTGTCCTATGAGATGCGAGCTAACCAGTGAACGAATAGTCCTCGAGACTATCTTAATCTGAAAGAAAGACGATAAAGACATACATTAACCCTTGTATAAGCAACTAAACCTCAAAACCAGAAACTAGACCACACGAGATTTCCGTACATATAAAGAATGCTCAAAACGGAGACTGAATGCAAAAGTTATAAGTAAACGAAGAATTAGAGAAGAAAGTAGGCAAGCAAAGCCCATTACTAATAATGCTATAAGCCATTATCAGTAATGGCTATTTGCGGCTACCCAAAAAAACCCAGCATTATCGATAATGCTAGGAAGCATTATATTATTGGTAATGGAAGCTCTCTACCCAAACTGAAATTAACCATTACCGATAATGCCATAGGCCATTATCAGTAATGGCCACCTCTGCAACACGGATCCTGTTGCGATTATATGTGTAACGCCCCAACTTAACATCCGTACCGACCCTTCCGAATAGGTCGACACGTGTTAAGCTGAAGATACAACTTGTACTGCTCATCCGTATTTCCTCACAAGATACAAGAATTTCATATATATATTAAAATGACGTTGAAAGAATGTAAGCATGGAGGATTCGTAGCATAAGACATACAATGAAAATTTTATAAAACAAAGAATCCTTTTATCACAATCCATCAGGAAATAGAAACAAGTATAGGATCATGAATATACATCAAGAACAATTATTTAACAAAATAAATAAACTTATTTGATTGCCTTTTGTTGTAAACTCGAATCGCATCCTAGCTTCAAAGTGTATGAAGCCTCCAAGGTATCCACACGAACCCAAGATTCTTTAAGCCTCTTGCAATTGATCAACGCTTGAGCTAAACAAGGTGGAGAGGGAGAGAGAAGATCACAGCCATAAGGAGAGCACTTCTTTAGGTCACGACCATCATGGTGTGAATGTGATGATCACTCTTCCTTTAGGGTTTGGATGTACTTTGTGCTAGCATGCACCCTCACCCTTATATTAATAGACAAATACTAGGGTTTCTAAAATTGCAACTTAGTCCTCCTTAATTAACAATTAATTAAAGAGACCACGTAAGTTACATAAATTAGAAACTAATCCCTCTCCTAACTTAAAGAACTCACTTGTGTCCTTTTGTGTGTGACCCTTTGGGTTCATCCCAACCTAGCAGTGGACATGGACATCTCAATATCCCCCAAAATAGAAACTTTCTATTTTAAGGTTCAATTGGAACAATTCCAATTTTTCCCTCATTGATAACACTTAATCAATAGGCCTTCACTGGTCATGAGTGACATCTAGCAACATATCATTACGTACCCTAGTTGTGGGTGAATAGCAGAACTAAAATGAACCCTTCATGCTACTTAATCCTTCATCCCCTAATGTTACTGTTAAGATAATCAGGCATGGTTATAAAGTCAAACCCTATCTTAACAACTTGTTATATGTTCTACAAAATATAATTCTCAATAAGATGAACCCGATGAAACTTTTTCACAGTTCACTTATCACTATGGCCATAGATTTCAAACTGAGAATTATCTTTGTGAATGAACCCTGACATTCTCTCTCATCAAAGATGAAAGTGATGATTCCTTCTTGTGCACTCATTTACCTTCATACATAATCCTACTAAAGCCAATGAGTACCGATTACACCCTGTTGGTTAAGGATGTACGAGATACTATCAAACCATTGTGGCATATGCACAAGATAACTATGGTGCCTCAAGTCTAAGGATTATCAAATAAATGGACGTAACATAAGAATATTCTTTTGACTTAAACTCCATAAGAATATTCTTGCATAGCATGTTCAGTGTATATGTTCTCTAACATGCACCCAAAGATTAATTATAGTGTCACTACATCGATATGAAAGACCACATATCTTTCCTTTGGAGCTAGTTTAAATTTGTGCTACTCTTAATGGTTTATAAATGTCCACTTTAATAAACCTATGAGTATGAACTTCTTTATAATAAATGTGTATGAGAAATACAAGTCTCCTTATCTCAACAACTTGAGATACATATTTCTCTCATCATTTATTCATGGAGCTTATCATATATATATTTAAATTTACACGACAAGTTGTACCTTCAAATTAATAGAATATGATATTTACATGCCCTTTAGGATTGGTTTTAGGGCATATCTTTAACAAACGTGTCATGTCCATGCATTATGTCCCAATCGTTATACATAGATATATCCAATAAATCAAATAACATTGCCAACAACCCTAGAAAGTAGGCAAATCAACAATCATACACCTCAAAATGCTACCGCCTATGTCTACCTGCAAAATTTGCTGCATAAAAGCAGGAATGAGCTTCAACTTGCTCAGTAGGAATAATATAACATTTACCAATTATTAACAACACAATGATATAGGGAATATTTATATAAAGTTCATAGTTCTAAAGTTTAACCATTTCACAAATATTGACTTAAAATCAAGATTGTAAACATTAATGTAGTTTGAAACACATACAAATATCCATGGGTAATATGTCAATATTTCACAACATAAATAACAATTAAGCTCATGATTTAACCAATACACATTTCCTTCACGTTGGCATGGGAATTTTCTCGGTACCAATGCTATTCCATATATTTCATGAAAGATGAGTGTTCTCCGAACTCTTTCTAATACTAATCCATATATTTCATGAAAGAGGAGTGTTCTTCAGACTTTTTCCAATACCATTCCATATATTTCATGAAAGATGAGTGTTCTCCAAACTCTTTCACATTCATCACATACCCAAACTACATCCAATCTAATCATAACATAAACATAACTACAGCGACCAATGTCCATTGTAATGAGATTAGGGAGCAAGCTCATGCTTAACCTCTGCCACACATGGTAACAAAATATCCAGAAATTCAGAGCCTAAGCTCAACAGTTATATAAAACATATCTTTTAAAACAGGAATAAATCATTGCATATGGCATATAACTTTCCAATCATTGTTTCATAAAATAAATATCGTTTAAATACAAGTTTAGAAAGTCATTTCGTATGCCATTATAATTTTATAGAAAGCAGTTCACAAGGCAAGTCTCTTTCAAAAACAAAATACATTTTTACGCAGTTGCTTGTGAATATCATTTCTATTTCCAATATTCAATTTAGTCAAAATCTATGGAAATGGATAGTTAGAATATCTCATGATTTTTCTCATTTATAAAACAGTTTAGAAAATCAAACATGTGAGTGTAAAACCAAGTATTTTAATTGTATTTATATAAACAGTGTTATGATATGCCTTTGTAATATTTCAATTGAATAATTAAAATAAAGAGCTTATTCCTATGTTTGTAAATACGTTATGTTCAATATCAAAAGAGTTTATTAAGCAATGGGACAAGTTCTCAAATCTTTGAGTACTATGCCTTGGTTTTCATTTCATAAACATACCACATAGTTTGACAGTTCATAAAATAATATATTCCACGTACCCATTTGACAATACAGTAAAACAGTAAAGTTCATAAACAGGTTATATGTCATGTTGATCAAAGGAAATTCATAAAGTGTACGTTGTTATTAAAGGAGTTCTTAAAACAACTATATCATTACTAACAGTACAAGATTATTTATTCCTACCACAATGCCACAGTGTTTCCAACCCCTTGCGGCTCTACGAGCCTCCCAAATGCAATGCTCAATGCACCCACAGGAAGTGGTCCTCCAAAGAACCTTCCAAACTGGATACAGCAAATAATGCAAGCATGGAATCACAATAAGGCACAAAAGATCTATCACTTCAAAAGTAACATGACTCACTTCCCAGAATTCCTCACACACGACCAAACAGATTCAAACCTCAAAACGCTAAACCAAACGCCTTAAAACCTACCATACACATTCTCGAGAACGTTTCGACAGCACACATTGAAACCCATGGCCAAAAGCTAAACGAGTTAGAAAAAAAAGGTTAAAGAATACAAAATAGCATCCAAGAGGCGAATCTAGTATTTCCAAAATTTTACTTTCAGCACAAGGAATTCTGATAACAAAACCAACATAATTAGAAACTAGACTTCACAAGCTTTCCAAGCATATCAAGAAGACTTGAAACGGAGATCGGTACAAAAGTTATGCTTAAAAGAATAATCGGAGAAGGAAAGAACAACTGCAAGGGAAAAAAAAAAGGAAAATAAAACAAGTCTATCGATAGGAGCCACATTATATCGATAGGCACACATTTCCTATCGATAGGTACCACATTTCCTATCGACATTTCCTATCGATAGGTACCACACCCTACCGATAAGAGTAGCACCCTATCGATAGGAACACCTTGCAGCCACAAAATTTTGTAGATCGAGACCTCCCCCTATCGATAGGGAGAGCTGCCCTATCGATAGGATTACTCACCAGTGCCCAGAAACGAGCAGCAGCGATACCCATTTTCGCAAAACCCTTTTAACACTTCATTAAACCTCAAAATCCAACCACAAAACTTTAGATCTGACATAAATAAACCCAAACTACAATAAATCCACAAGAAAAACAAAGATCCAACGGTACGATCGAGAGATCCACAAAGTTTTAGGCATAAAACCCACATAAACCCAAAATAAGGCATAACATCAAAACTACTCCAAAACTCTCCACAAAACTCTCAAACCCAACAAATCTACTCTTATTTTCCCTCCCATAACAAACTAAAACAAACCAAACCTCCAAAAACCCAACCTTTCAACTTGAAACCCATAAAATGGGTTTGAGAAGAGATGAAGAAAATGAAAGGAACAAAAAGGAAAATGCAAGCTTACCTCCACCGGTGATGCGACGGCAACGGCGAACTCAAACGAATGGCGACGGCACCTTCGCTCTATCTCCTCTTTCTCCCACTCTGTCTCTCTCTCTCTCTCTCTCGGCACCCTCTCCTCTCACGGCCAAAATGAAGGGGAAATGGGGTGGTTTTGGGTTTAAATAGGAAATAGCAAAATCGTAAATATTGCCAAGTTTTTTTTTCTTTTTAACCATTAAATATTCATATAAAATGGAAAATAAAAACTTGGGTTATTACAGTATGCCCTCAAAAGTATTATTTTCTTTTTCATGTTTATAATAAATGATTTATTCATGAGTTGAATATGAATCTTCAATTACATTGAATATGATTTATTCATACAAACGGAGATTTGTATGAGAGAGATATAAATCATACACCTTGTGGTTTAAATAATAATCACAACCAATAATGAGACTAGGCATCTCATTTGTTAAGGTTGTAATATAGCAATCTCTATTTAATAGAATATGAAATCTCTAATATCGAAGTGTAAGTCTTTGAATTGATATACTAGTGTACTTGGTGCACTGAGGACTATGGGAATCTCATTACATTAAATTACTATCCCTAGTAATGTGAATCTCTTAAGTGCTAATTACAATTGCTCTTAATCCTGAGATAAAAATGAACTCTAATTCTTAGTTACTTTGATTTACCAATGAGTAAGGTCTCTAAGATCAACACCTCGGTATCTTGGGTAGCTAGGATTTGGGATTGAGAGAACATTATTAATCAATAAGGAATCTATCA
Source organism: Hamamelis virginiana (assembly GCA_017140935.1). Taxonomy (NCBI): domain Eukaryota; kingdom Viridiplantae; phylum Streptophyta; class Magnoliopsida; order Saxifragales; family Hamamelidaceae; genus Hamamelis; species Hamamelis virginiana. Next base: position 448,037 of record JAESVK010001358.1, on the reverse strand, counting down.
TCTCTTGCTTGAAGAGAGTAAATGCTCCCTTGTGATAATTAAATGTTTAATTACTGAAACTGTGCAGTCATTTTAGTAAAAGGTTTGCTAAAATGTATTTAGTAATTAAAGGATTATTAATTAGGTCATAAGGAATGTAAGAAATAAGAATATATATTTTGGATAGTAAAGGTTTACACTTTATAATATATTCTTATAAGCATTAGTTGATAAATGGGTATTATTATAAGTATTTAGCATTATAAGGTTTTATTTATAAATTTCTAAATTGGAGTGCAATAATTATTATTTAGTGGAATTAATAATTATTTATTGGTCATTAATTAAAATCAAGAGTTGATTGATTGATTATTGACCAATAGGAATCAAATTAGAAATTCCCTTTGGTCCCACTTCTAGTCCTAGTTGGAATAGGAAAGAGGGAGAGCAAAGCTATAAAATGAGGGAGAGCAAAGCTATAAAATGAGGGGCCGGCACTTTAGTATTAGCTTTCCTCTTGATATTTTTTGAGAGCACACACACTCTCTTTCTCTAAAGTTTCCAAGGATCATAGATGTGAAGACACAAAGGAGTGGTCAACCCCTTCTTCACCACAGTCTCTACAAAGACTCAAAGGTATGTTCTTCTTGATAAACCATTAAAAAAACATGGTTTAAATCTGGATTTTTTTTTTTAAATAGCTTCCACAAGGTTTTGGAAACCTACAGATCCGAGCTGCTATATGGTTTCCCTCTCACCCAACCTTCATCCAAAATACATTAAACCTCAAATACAACCTTTAAACACTTATATCTACCCACAAGCAGCCTCAACTAACCGTGATCTACCATTGAAACTCAAAAATAGAAGAAACCCACAAGGATCCACCATAAACAAGTTTAAAACCCATGCATGCAAGCATCCAACACCTCAACTCCTCAAATTCACCATCCCAACCAACAATCCAACCCCAAAGCACCCTACAAACACAAATACACAACCACAAACCCAAAACCAAACCTTCAAACCCTTCAAATCCGAGAATACACAAAGAAAAGGAAAGAAAACCCAAACTATACATGAAATAAAGCTTACTTTCAACACCAAGAGACAAAGTCCGGCGACTTTTCCAGCAGCAACTCTGGCGACCACCCTCTTAGCAGCTCACGGCCACTCTCCATCTATTCTCTCAAACTTAAAATATGAAGAATGAAAGTAAAGGAGCTGCCTTGGGTTTATAAAGGAATAAGGGATATAATCGGTATTTTAAAATTGTTTTAAAACATTTTAATTTCCAAAATAACAAAATCTTCATTTAAAATGCAAAAATAAAGGTTTTGAAAGTCCAGGTTATCACAATACCCTGGCATTGGTCAAAGTTATGGGGTTTTAACCACCAATCCTTCTGAGTCACTTAACTCAGTCTTTTGAAATGCTAGGACATTCCCCATTGTTAAACTTATTGAGTTCACTTTGGAGAAAACGGTTCAAGATTGGCACAATAATCGCAGTGAAGTACGTAAAAGGAAAGGACCATTAACTCGAAAGGCTGATAAAAGATTGCGCAGGGTGAGCGACATTGCCCAGGGTCACGAAGTCTATCAATTTGGACAGTACGATTTTAATTTTTTTTTTTTGGAATACCAGATAGGGTCGATCTAGAAGAGCGCACCTACACATGTCACGAGTTCCAGACGTATGAGCCACTATGTGGCTGCGCCGGCTATTTTAAAATCTGATCCATACCAATATTGTGATGCTTCGTACTCGCTGGACACATACCGTGCTACCTATGCAAAGAAGGTTTACCCCACACTTGACCATCATCAATGGGAACCATTACAGGAAGATGTTATAGTCAATCCCCCTCTGTCTGTTACACAACTCGATCAGCCTAAAACCGTTAGTATTCGGACAGAGTTCCATAATGGTCCTACTACTCGCTGCACCTACTGCAATACATTAAGTCACAATTGGAGGATTTGTAAGAATTCCCCACTCCAATCAGTTTCGTAACCAACGCAATAAAGCTTTCCTGATCCTATGTATTCGTTGTCTCCATGATAAGTGCTTCAAGAGTGTTTTGGTTTGCTACTTTCTCCTGTGTTTTGCATCTTCTTTATGACTAAATGTTGTAGATACCTTTTGGATACACTTCTCTGCTCAATTGTTTTTATAAATAGTCAGACCTTTTCATAATTAAAGGTTATTATACCACGTACTTTGCATAAATCTGCCGAAAATTCAACTTGTGACTTATTACCATGTTATTTCAATATACCATAATATAGGCATTCCATAAAGGTGCACCTATTTATTTATTTTCTATTTCAATTTTAAAGGTGCACTTCTCCACTTATTTTAGCCTACCACTCCAACCTTCTACACTTATCCATGTGTTTTATTGCATAACTCATTGTCCATCATATTTCTGAAAGGATTACATGGGAAAAACGCAGCGGAAATAGAAAACAAAAATTTTCTCCATTGTAATCATCCCAAAGATGAACTCAAACGATGCAAACGAATCATAACAATTAATTAAAAGCTTACTTGATTCCTTTGAGGTTGTCCTCGTAAAACCTCGAGCTCCAAAAGTATGGAAGCCTCCAATGAAAGTCCACATGAAACCTAAGACCCCTTGAATCCCTTGTATCTTCTCAACACTTGAAGAAAATGACAAACTAGAGAGGGAAGAGAGAGAGATGGCTAGAAGAGAGGGCACACCCTTAAGTTGCCAACCCTAGGGCTTTCTCTTCTTATTTATAATTCTCTTCTCTTTTAATGATATTTGGTTACAAGTGCTAGCTTGACCAAACATCATATAGTATAGTAATATCCTTGTTATTTATATTCTTAATCCCTTTAATTATTAACCTTTAATAACAAGGATTAAGCTTATATAAATTAGAATATTCCCCTCCCACAAATTCAAGAAGAACACTTATGCTCTTATGTGTGTGACCCATTGGGTTCACCCCAACCTAGTAGTGACAGGGAACATCTCAATGTTTCTCAAAATAGAAACTTTCTATTTTTGGTTCGATTGGAACAATTCCAATTTTGCCCTCAATGATAACACTTATTATTAGGCTTTCACTATTCATGAGTGACGTCTAGCAATGTATCATGACAAGCCCTAGGTGTGGGTGAATATATCTGTATAAATGAACCCTTCGTGTGATAGATAATCTTTTACCAATCAATGTCATGATTAAGTTAGTTGGGTATGGATTCATGTTAAACCCTAACTTCATCATATGTTAACTATTCACCAAAATATAAACTCAATTACGTTAACCCTTGAAAACACTTTTTCTCAGTTACCTTCTACTTTGGCCAAAGACTTTATTGAGTTATCATTTGTGAATTAACTATGACATTCTCCATTTGTTATTAAGGGTGGTGATCCTTAATTGCACACTCACCTATATTCATGTACAATTCACTAAAGCCAATAAGTATCGATTACATCCTCTTGATCAAGGGTGTACAAGATACTATCAAACTCTAGGAATTCATACATAAGATAACCAGTGGTGTCTCAGGTATGAGGATTACAAATGTGACTATACACATGAGCAACTTATGACATTCAAATACATTTCCATAAACTGTACTCATATTGGTCACGTTCAGTCTACTTGTTCTCTAACAAGCACCTACAGGTTTACTATAGTGTCTCTACACTTATGGCACGAGACTCACCATTCTCCCTTAGAGATAGTATAACCTGTGCTAATTTTAATGGTTTATTATCACCCAAATAAATAAACCTATGATCAGGAACATATGTAGAATAGATGTACTTGAGAATTGTTTGTCTCTCTATCTCAACACTTAAGATACAATTATCTATCATGCTATCCAAGGACATTATCATGAACAGGTATAAATAACACAAGTTTACATGATAATAAAAGCCATTTCATTAATGAATAATGTTTCATACATGAATATAAATAAAATATAAGTTTCCATAAATACAACACAACAATTGGTTTAGGGCATACTTCTAACAATTTCGCACTGCAATAGTTAAGCAAATCTGACTTTTACAGCTATTGCATTTTTCACTTATGAGAAAATTCAATATTACCATATAAATTGTCCCACCTCAAGCCTAACCAACAAATCATTCACTACTTAGACAAACTTGATATATATATATATAACTGTAAATATTTTCCTAATTTCCATATTACCCTTTTTCGAACTAGTTTCTAATAATCTATTGCTCTACAACTGCGATGCTTTCTCACCCATATTAATCTATGCCAATGAAATTATGGCATTAATTTGATTTAATGCATTAATGACATATTTTCACATCTGACATTATTTTGAAGGAAGTTCATAACTATATGCCCTTACAAATTATGGTTTCATTAGGGTAAGTAATCCAAGAATAATGTTTCTACGCTTAGTGCGTGTAATTCAACTGCCTATACCATTATATGTCACCTTAACAAGTCATTTACCATTAACTTTGTACATTCCCCTAGTTCTACCGTTGACATTGTTTCTACATTAAACAAATATGATTAAAAATTAATGAGGATTAGCATAAAAGTAACTATATCATTATAAAGAAAAATTGGATGGGACAACACATCGCCTCATTACCCCCACAAACACGCCATGTGCACCTACAATATTGAACAAGGGTTAGCTTAAAAGTATATGTACATATATTTTAGCTTTAAAGACCGGAAGGGACCTCACTTTTAAGTTTAAATATTAGATGGGAAATTGCTTTTGTTTTTTTTTTCTGCCACATTAAACAATATTCCTCGACATCACTTGATAGCACTGTAAATTTCCCCATCTAAATGTCACATAGAAATCTGACATATATTCAGGTATTTTGTAAATTTTTCAATTTGATGGGTAAATGCATAGGAAAACCTGCCCGATTAACCGAAAAGGCACTACTCACATGCAATCACATTACTTATTTTTCTAACACTGTGCTGAATTTTTCTATAAATTTGCTGATATCCTATCTACCTCTTAATCACAAATAATTCATTATGAACCCATTCCCATATGAAATAAATCCTTAACTCCATTATAGAAAAATGTTGATGCAGCCTTATTTTAATTTGAGAATGTATGAGACAAACTCCTGGTTTGCTAACACTTCTCAAAATCCATCGTGGATAAAAAATTTGGTATGCATGTGTAGATGATTATTTTATTTTCATTTACGTTTTTGGGTGCGTTTATACTTACACCCTGTTCATTACATTTATATGTTCTCTTTTTGGTGCAGGACTTAAATTGTAACCATGTATTACAGGTTTGGTTGCGAAATTTTGTGTATTGTATATAATGGATGCTATTATAGCCATCTTAGAGTTTAGATTTTTCTGGGCAACAATTACCAATGAAAATTACATTATCATGGTAAAGTGTTGGTGGCATTTCCATGTCATGACCCGAGTTTCTTTGAAACTTAATTAATTTTACCACACACAAATTATATACTTTTGCCTATATCTATATTTAGGTAGGCTTGCTCCGCAAAATGGCTTTGGTATAGGATCGAGGTGTATGCAAGAAGCACGTCGATAGTGGTGTCAATGCATGTTAGCATTTCACTTTGTTAAGATATAATATGAGAAGCCAACATCATTGTTCATTGCCAATACAGTTGCTGATGGCAGTGTTTAAGGTGACGACATTAAGTGGGGCCCTTTTTGTGAACTTGCTTCAAAATTGGATTATTGTAGACATCTATTTTTTACCATGGGTATGGTCATTAATGGTTGCCTATGATTAGAGGTGAAATAGGGTGTTAAAACCCTAAGTTACTAGTTCTACCCTCGTAAGTAGTTAGATAGAGGTCATTATGGCATGTAGGTTTTTAGGTCAGATGGAGTCGGTTCTTTTTGCATTTAGTTTTCAGAGAGTCTAGGAACATCCCTGTAAAATTTCATGGCATTCTAAGTCTAGCTTGATAGAAAATAAGGCCATTTGTGACTTGAAGGGCAGTACTGTCCTATGAATTACAAAAGCTCTGAATAACTATCGATCTTGTCTCGAATGGTCTCAAGGCTTTAGCATATATATTTAAGGTGTGTTTGGTAGCTAAGTTGATCAGTGGCAAGGTCTGTTGAGCCTTCTGGCTCATGTTTGGCTCTTGAGGTTCAAAAAGGTCCTTTCAAGCTCAGATTAGGGTTTCGACCGGGAACGACCGGGATTCGATCTTTTTATCAAACCAAAGCCTTCAAAGGCTTCAAAACACTTTCTTAAAACGTTTTAAAACTTGTTTCGAGAAGAAGAAATGATTTCGAGAGCAATTGGTTAGCAGATTTCAAAACCCTAATTTGGGCCCGCTAAATAGCTAATCGGTCAACTTTTCCCTAAAACTTTGACTTTAGTCAATGCATTTTCACTTCAAACACTTCTCAAAACATGGAGAATCGAATCACGATCATTTTGGCGCTTGAATCGTCGAATTTGGACTTAAAACTGGCTCGAAAAGCCGAACAAAGTCGAAACCGAGTCAAAACGGGCTGAGACAGGCCCAAAATAGGGCAAAATTGGGCGAGGGAATGGATGACCGTCCACGCATGGACGGACAACCATCCTTGAGGGACGGCCAACCATCCCTAGGTGGATGGTCAACGATCCCTTTGCCCAATAATTTTTATTTTTCAGTGTTTTTTTCCTACCAGGACCCTTCCAAGCCTTGCCATGTGACCAATTCGGCCATGAGGACTTTGGGATGAGTTTGAAGACCTTGGAAGGCTGGTTTAGAGCCCTTAGATCATTCCTAGAAGATTTAAACTCAACCATTGATCAAATTCAGGTTTCCCTATAAATAGAGAGCTCTGAAATCAGTTTTAACACACACAATTAGCATTAGAGAGCTAGCTTGGAGAGTAGAGGCTTGAACACACAAGCTTCCCCCATAGCACTCTTAGCTATACTTTTGAAGTCCTTTGGAGGTTGGAGAAGGTCTAAGAGCAAGGGAGAAGAAGCTAGGAGTAAGGGAGAATAAAGTAAAGGTTAATCATTGTGTTTGTTTAAGTTTGCATATTTCCTTCTTCTTCTTCTTCTTCTTCTTCTTCTTCTTCTTCTTCTTCATTGTTCATACTAGGATTAAGTGTTCATATTAGGGATTAATTTATTAGTATGCATAATAGGGATTAGTTTTAGGATTTGTTAGATAAGAATGCATGATTAGGATAGAAGTTTTGGCATATCTTTTCTTCTTTTTCTTTTCTTCTATGATTATGGATTAGGTGTTTTATGTGTTAGTATGCATGATAGGAATTATTTTATAGGAATGCATGTTTAAGTCTTTTATGTTAGTAATCATATTAGGATGTTAGTTTCTTTGAGTTTAGCATTAACATTGTTCTTATCATAAATTATTTTCATCACTTGGAATGATTTGATAGACATATAAAATGTGTTCGAGGGAGCATGCAAAGGTAAGTATCTTCCCTTGTGATTAAATGAGTTATGAGAAGTATGATTATGATGCCATGTTTTGATGATAGTTTTAGTATGCATATTAGGTTGCATGTTAGTCATTTTTACCTTTTTTATTTGTTATTTTCATGACCTTTAATGCATTTTAAAAAATATGTTCAAATCTGTCCATGAATTGAAAATACTTTTAAAGTGTATTAAATATCATTTTTTAGGCCCAAATTAACTTAGAAACATGCCTAGGTTCACATAGAATAACTAGATTGCATTTACGACATTTTTTCATGCATTGTTAGTATTGTTTGGAGCATTTTTTGTTAGTTTTATTTAAATTCCAGCATGCATATAATTAGTATTTTAGGTATTTAGACTAACTTAGGACTAGCTAGGAACCCTAGGATTAGGGAGGTTACTTGACCTCGCTTAGGACTGTCCTTTGTTGTAAGAATTAGGATAGCAATTGAGTTCTACCTAATTTAGGAGTCTACTTCGAGAACAACTCTAAAAATAAGTGATTTTGAAAGTGTTTAAAATGGAATGAAATTCCATCTTTTATGCAAAGAAAAGTGTTTCGATCAAACCCAAACTCTCGAAGCTAGAGTCCTAGATAAGATAGAATCCTTTTGGCTCTATAGTTCATTACAATAGGAGAATCCTAGGTAATCGAACTACGTGGACTTTGATCTTTATCAAGAAATTGGTAAGGTACGTAGGCAGTCAATAGGGTGTAAGTCCAATCTTAGGTTGACTAGGAGTCTCCTAAGATCCTTAGGATTGTGTATACTTTTGTACTATCTATTATTATTATTATATATTATTATTCATATTTTGTAGTTGATTAGATAAATAGCATTGTTGTGATAAGATTTTGATAAAGCCCAAACTTAATTAGGAGACCTTTAATTAGGGCGAGGTGGGTGCCTACAAGGTGTTCCTTGGAACCTTCCCACTTCGTAACCTAGCCCCCAAATCCAACTTTGATTCAAAGACCATGCTTTTCTAAAAATATGGAATCAATGTTTTATTGAAAATATAACTCTTTTAGTGGTTTCCTTGTTCCCTAAAAATAAGGTGGCGACTCCCAGTTTTTTACAAACTTTTATCCTTTTTCAAAACCCAATCTTGAGTGGATAATAGAGAAGGATAAACGTGGATAATAGAGAAGGATAAATCGAGACGGATAAAGATCATCCACAATCCACTCAGACCTCAAGTGAACAAAGGCCTCTCGATCCCTCGGGATTTGGTTGGCTAGTTCACAATTATGCTTATCCAATATCTTACCAATGCATTGTCCTTCTTGATGTACATATGGACATGGGATGTAATTTCACCCAATGCCCTCCGACAATTTAACCAGCCACATCTTCGCATAGTATACAATCAATGACCCTATATCACCGATTGGGTGTCACATTTAAGCCAAACCACATGAAAATTTAAATATGGTAATGTTACTTTCAGATTGAATTTCAATTGTAATTTATTTCCATATCACATCAGCAATTTTAAAAATTCAGTATATGTTCAACTCCTTAACCAACCCATGGCACGGGCTCGGTAGTGATTAAAAAATCCCATAACATCGTTGCGACCAGACAATATATTATTGAGGGGCATAAAATGCAATATGGCTATTTGAAAGGTTAAACATTTGAGTTGCTAGTTCCAAACCAACTTTAAGACAATTGACACTAATAAATTTTAAAATATGTTTATGAATTCCATAATAAATCACTACTCATCTAATGGGTCGGTTGATGAATTTGTGAAGTTGCATGGAATATCTTGTGACCTTTTTACAATAAAAGTCACTTTTATGCAAGTGACTTTAGGTTCTTGTTGATATATTTTCATTTCTGTTAATTACTTGTAATGTTCGGATCTCATTTCAACAACATTTGATATAATGTTCAGGTATCGGAATGGGAGGAGTAGAAAAGAAGACTTGGTGGACTTGGCAATTTAATGGTGCCTTGTTAGTTCAGAAGAATTACCAGCACAATAGCATGCCATTAGTTAATGTATTATTAAAATGTGACGTACGTCCATATCACTTTGTCAAGTTTTTTTTGAATAGCTTCCTAAACCGGACCATATGTACGAAACTTTGAAATTGTATCCTTCCCCGGATAGTATCTTGTATTGCGTATAATAATTTCTATTGTAACCATAATTCAAGTTACTGCTTTCATTTCTAAATAGTTTGCACATTATCATCCAAGAAGTTGTACAGATCCCATTTCACATTCAAAACAAAATAGTAAATAAATAGAGTGCCAAAGTCTGATTTCATAAAAAAGAACTTTAAATATCATTTAGTCCATACCTGCCAGTACTCCAATTACAATGTAAATATTAGTTTCTAACTTCTACCAAAATAGAGGAAAACAACCCCATTAAAACTCAGAAAATTTATAAGTAAACTTCAATTATCTTCCGCATTTTAACTTTTTACATATCATATATTTTCTACTCTGACTTTGGTTATGCTCAACTAGATTCGATATTTTCATTTCTTTCATACTTTGAATTAATTCATTACAAAAATCCGAAACATGTTTGCATGCATGCCTCTCCATCTGGACTCTTGCCATTTTATCGTCCATAGTTGTAGCATGCGATGCATTGGTTGCCCCCACTTCTTTTACTTCATAATATGAAACAGGTGAAATAGTTTCTTTAGGATACCATGCAATGAAGGCACAACCCCTATTATCTTCTTCTTTCTGTAACCCAAAATTTCAGCAGGCAAGCTTAGTTTATACATTAAACCTGGGACTTATGGGAACCATGGAATAAATTACCTTCCAAGTAAGACACGTCCAAAATCGATCATCGCGTCTCTCACCTCATTTTGCCATCAACACATTGCACAGGCCTCTCCCATATGGGCACTGTAGACACCCCATTTTTGACTTATAGAATGTAAGTCATTATATCATAACATATTGGTTGAGAATGACTAAGGAATTTTGGAGGATTGGGCCTCAGAACCCTAGTTTTTCAAATGACCCTTTTTCCTTTAAGTAGATAGAGGCTATTATCGCATGTAGGAATTTGAGTCAGAATAAAGTGATTCCTTTTGCATTTGGTTTTTAGAGTCTAAGAATATCCATGTTAAATTTCATGTCATTCTGATTGAAGCTTGATAGGTAATAAGAACATTTGCGACTGCAGTGGTAGAATTATCATTTTTCTCATATCATTTTCGAATGACCTCCGAATTCGTCCTGATTTGTTTCATTGGATTTGTATGGATATTTAGAGTCTAGTTAGATTATTGGTTCAAGCATGACAAGGTTCGAGTGCGATTTGGATCATAATGGTTCATAGTGGTCAATTGACCATTCCAAGGGATTTGACCTAATTTGACTATGGTCAATTCATTTTTCTAAAATTAATGTTTTCATAACTTGCAAATACTTTTAAAATGATTTTCAAAACATTTTTTATGAAGTGGCATTTTTTATTTAAAGCTGGTCGGTTAGTTAATTTTAAAACCATAATTTGAGTTGAAATGACTCATAACGGCTAAACCGACTTGGTTAACTTAACCCTTTGACCTTGGTCAATAATTTTTGAACCCAAACCCTTCTGAAAACATAGAGGACTAAGTCCTGAACGTTTTGGCTTTTGAATCATCGAATTTGGACTTAAAATAAGGAAAATACACTCAAAACAAGTTGGAAAGTCCCAAAATAACTCGGAATCTTGAAAAATTGGGCTTTATGAGCAAATTAAACTGATGACCATTCTAGGTTGGACGGCTGGCCATCCAAGCCCTAGACGGTCACCTTCTGGGTACTCCTAGCTTTACACAATTCCGAGTTCTTGTGATTTTTGGGTCTTTTCTCTAAGTTTTTTACTTTGTTTGACCTAATCTAATTACTAGGACCCTTGGAAGACTCAATGTGAGCCCTAGGATCATTAGGAATAAATTTAATCTTGGCCATCTGCAACAAGCCCTCTGAAAACCAATATAGCTTTAAATGTTTGAGAAGTCTCATACTTTCCTTAGTAACTATAGATTTCTATGCTACTTGATGGATTCAACTTGGCAAAAGGATGACCAGCCTAGCTTTTCTAAACTAGTATAAGTGCAACCGATCTGCTCTAGCTCTGGTGTGAAGCCTGCCAAGGATCCTCCGAAGTTCAAGTAAGTCTCAAAGAATCCAAAGATTAATAGAGAAAAAGAGGAAGTGATATGTCCTGCCTTTAGAGAAAAATCGCTTACCTCTTTCTCCTCAGGTTCATTCTTTTCATAGTAGTGGTTAAGCCATGGTGAGTGAGCCTTCCCCATCCTGCCATCTGCTGTGGCCATTCCCGTCACATTAAATGGCACCCATCGGGCTGTCAAGGGCTTTTTCATCATTAGATAAGGGCCGAAGATCAGGCCCTCTACGATCTCATTTCTTCCATTGGCTCATTCCAGCATCTTTGCATTCGGTTTCCCTTCCTTTTTAGCCGTTTTCATGCTTTATCTCCTTTCTCTAGGCTGGTTCTCCTCCAGTCAGCTCTCCCACGGAGTTCTCTAGAGTGACGGACATTAATGGGGTGTGACTTCCTATTTTGCCTAAGGCGGCTTTGCTTCTACCACGGGGGGATGTTGGCCTTCCCCCTAATCATTACGTAGGCAATTATTCCACATAATATAGGCCCCACCTCGTTACTGGGTGAACATGGGGAATTACGAATGGGCAATGTGGTTGGCCAGTTAGCTATGTGTCATGATCCGATTGGCCCTGGATGCCATCTGGTTAAAGGTAGAGAGTTTGGTTCCCACATTGCCCCCGTTTTCGCTTTCCCGCCTTAGGAAGGGAATGTGAAAAGCCTTAGCCTATTTAAACCTCATCTCCCTCTCAAGTCCAGCTACTGTACCATGCCCGAACTAGTTTTATCCCAATTAACTTCTTTGAGTTGACATCCATAGCTTCTCCTTCTCCTACTTACAATTTTCTGCTAGGATTATTCTATCCCCAACCACGTCACGTTGTGGGAGCTGAGTGACGATGAAATACTGAGGCTGAAATTTGGGTCTCTGGATTTCATTCAGCTCTGCCCCACCTACTTTGACGTTGGGCTCTAACTTCCCTTTCATCCTCTGATTCGAAGGGTGTTAGGGCATTTCCGTATTACCTCTTCACAGGCAAACCCCAATTCATTTCGTATTTTTAGTTGCATCGTTGCCCTGAATAGGTTGGCCGGTGTGAACCTAGATTTGCTAGAAATCCTCCACTGTTATTCCTGCAAGAAAATAGGCAGCTACGACACTTACTACTTGACCTCCCGCCCTAAGTGGGCACTAATGCTTGATCGCCCCAGCCATGCGAGGGAGTGGGATAGCCAATATCTTGCCTTTTCTGGAGAATGGGAATTCGACCCCATAGCGGAGGAAGACAGGATATTCATGGTTTCCCGCAAGTCGAGGGCTCTAGGTAAATTCCCCACTTAGCCCGTTCGTTTAATCTCGATCAGTACCAACACTAGCTTTGTTGACTTGCTTGAATGTTGCAGATAGGGATAGCCCAAGTACGTTGTAACACCCCACACAGGGTTACCCCTATGCGGAAATGCCACAGTGACATAAAACACCAAGCGCTTATCTTTTGAGTAATTTCTTTTTAAAATTAACACAGTTTTTCAAAATACGCGTGCGGAAGTCTTTAAATATTTTTTTTTAACATCTCAACAATTAAAGATAGCGCTGAGTACTAGTTTGTATCCTGAGTACAGTCCCGTAATGTACCCAAATTTCAAAAACATCCATTTAGTTTACTGAGTTGGATAGAGTCTCATGCTGATAACGTGTCATCCTCTTAAAGAAAACACATAGCAGAAAAATAAACAAACACCAGGATTTACATGGTTCAGCAAATTGCCTAGTCCATGGCGAGTCATTTTTATTATTGTTATTCATATTACAAGAATACAATATCTTCTTATCTCAATACATTCAGAAATATTCACATCTTTCCATATTCTCATATCTGTCAACAAATTTTATCATCAACCAAATATCACATAAATAAATCATCATATCTGTAATTCATTTATATATATTACAGAATATATCCATCACTTTTTCACAATAAATAATTTTACAGTACATGCATGCTTTATGCATATGACAGATATATGATGCAATGCTCATGCAGTCATACCTGTCATTTTCTCTGTTCTGCTTTTCCTGCAAAACATCAACACATAACAGATGGCTACCTCATTTTTAAGGTACTCAACCATCTTAACCACAACAGCATCCCCTCCTTTTTAGGATGTATATCACCCAATCCCCACCTTTTTAGGACCTACCGCGATTGTCACTCATTGACAAGAGGATTTACGTACTATTTTTAGCAAGGGTGATATATTAGTGCACTAACTGTTTCCTAGGATCTTTTGTCCTATCGGTGGTATCTCAACTCCACAGTTACAAAAATAATCATAAATGCATATGATTTTCTATGCAATATATTTCACATGTAACTGTGTCTCATGCCAGATGCAATTATGCAATACATATGGCATACATCTCATATCAACAATTCATGTATGTCAATTTGTGCATACATTTCATAGTATATCAGCTCAACATATATCTCATATCAACTGTTATATCAGTGATATACAAATAAATCATTCTGCTCACTCAACTTGAGCCACCACATGTAACTGTGCCACTGTAACACCCCGTACTTCTCCAAGTAACAATATTGTCCGCTTTGCTTGCACGCGTAACATGCGCGCCCATATACGCATATCCACATGACAAGTGCACGGTTTTATTTTCTTAAAACACATTGTTACTATGAGATGTATGGAATTTACTGTTAAGCCCAGTCACTTTCTCACAACATCATCACCACATGCCATATGCCAATTTTATGTGCAATAATTATGGCAA
>JAESVK010001358.1:312237-409062 GCA_017140935.1 Hamamelis virginiana | reverse complement strand
TATATATATATATATATATATATATATATATATATATATATATATATATATATATATATATATATATATATATAATCTAAGTGATGACAGTTATAGTTATAGTTCTTTGAAGGATGCTAGTCAGAACTCTTTAGAGATTGAGTTCTAGATGAATACACATTTCATGGTTAATATTTTAGTGAAATATAATAGATTATGTTAAAATAATATATTTTAGTTGTAAAGTAAAATTTATGATGAATTTAATCATTAGATTTTAGTTACAAAACATTGATTAAATTTTAATTTAATCACTAGCAAATTGTTTATTGATATTGTGATTCTATGATTACATTATTTTCATAACCACAAGAAATTAAATTAAATTAAAAATGTTTTAATTATTTCACTAAATTTATAATCATTGAGTTGAATAAATTTACCGATTAAATTTTATAATCATTATATTATTATTGAATGTGACTAAATTTTGTGACAGTTAAACTAAAATATTTTAACCAATAGATTCAAATAATTTTATGGACATTCGAAATTTATAACCATTGCCTTTAATTGGACAATTAAATATTTTAAACCTCTAATATATGTTATAAGTTTGAAATTTGACTTTTGGATATTAAACATTTTTTTTTTATTGTTTGATTACACTTTATAATTGTTAGAATATTAAACTTAATTTTTGACTATTAAATTTTATGACTGTCAATTTTTAGAAATTTAATTTGTCTATCAAGTGTTCAATGCATCTAGTTACATAAAATAAAAATAAAATAAAATATTTTTATTGCAGTATTAGAAAAGGCTATTATGATAGCTTCATTAAATTTTGGTATATATATATATATAGCTTTAATGCGGGGGTTCGTATAGTGATGAAATGAAATAGTTTTATTGTGAGGGTTCTCAAATTTATCTAGATAAAAAATAAAATGTTTTATTTATATGCAAATGTGATGCGCTTAAGTTGTGTAATGTATGTCATTTCTAATATTGCTTATGAAATGATTTTATGATAATATATGTTATGTACTTCTTTGTTTGAGTATCTAAGTGATGAGAAATTGCATAGAGGAAATTTATTCTATCTTAAAATATTTGATCATTATGTTGATTATTATGAAGTACAAAATATTATGCAAAAATGGGTGCAAGTTGTTCAATTGTTACAGATCATGAAGTACTAGAAGGCGAGCAGTATCAAAGGTTGTTCATGTCAGCTTAGCCATCATCTTCAATATATTTCAAGAGTGGAAAAGAGCAATAAAAGAAAATTATTATATGAGCAAATGTCTCAGGATTAGCATGAGTGCTAAATCCAAATCTATCGAGGGGGATAGGGTTTAAGCCCACAGGGAGTCACCAACGGAAGTAACCTAACCTTTGTGATTGGAGATCCCATGAAGAAGGTTCAATGGGTAGAAACAATCCGCAGAGCGTGCCTCATTAAAAGCACTTTTATATATAAGGAGAGAGTCTCCTTCCCTATCCTTATAGTGAGAGTGCTATTGATGTGACAATAAGAAAGAGTTTTACTCTAAATGAATTCAAGGAAGGCAAACTCCAGCAGGGTATAAGTCGCGGTACCCGTGGAGAATTCACCTAAGTGAGAAATCGTCGTGAGGCCGCGACTATGAGGTTTGGGTTGACCTCTATGAACTCTCATGATATCAGTTACAAGCGCATGGCCATTAAAAGCGCTAACCCGCGAATCACGTCTCATAATACTATGTGTGTAACATGTTGAAGTTTGGTCTAAGAGGTCTAGTTCAATACTTTGTATACTATGACTTCTCAAATTGAAGCTGTCAACACTAAGTGTAGGTTCAAGTCTTGGAGACACCTATACCCATTGCATAGTATATAAGTTGCCCTATATTTTTGTGTTTCTATATATTGGAGATATATTTTAAAGTTTTGAAATTTGTGGGGGATTGTTGAGAAATAATATTAAAAAATAAAATTTCAAAACTTTTTATTTTATTTTATTTTATTTTATATTTATGGATTTGATTCATCTTAATTTGGATGTTACAAAATATTATGATGATGATATTTATGAATTTAATTCATTTTAATTTGGATGTTACAAAAATTATTATGATCATATTAAGGCACTAATGGCTAGTTTTGTCCTATAAATAGAGGGTTATAAGTCTCATATGATTTGATTCAATCATCTTCTTCTTCCATAGTTTCTTTTATAATTTTATTATTTTATTGGGCAACTTGTTTGAAGACTGGTCTAACTATCTTCATGGACGTACCCATAGAAGATATAGCTGGTAGCTGTTTGAGATCGTATCTCTGAAGGACTGTTAGCCATTATCAACATGTACATAGGGGCAATAGTACCTTTAGGACAGCGTATATCCACGTGCTTTCCCACAGGCCAGCCTTTCTTATTCTTTTAATTTCTTATATATATATATATATAAATTTTTTATTTATTTTGTTAAGTAGTTAATTGTTAATTGATGATTATATCAAATTGATTTATATTTATGTTGATCTTCAAAATAATCCCCAACAATTACATATTCCTACCTTAATGTCACAGTGTTTTCCAACCCCTTTTCAGCTCCACAAGCCTCCCAAATGCAATGCACTATGCACCCAATGCAAGTGGTCCTTCAAAGAATCTTCCAAATCTGGAAATAACAAATAAATCAAACAAGGAATCAAAGAAAGCACAAAGGATTCACAATATCAAAAGCAATACAACTTGTTGGCTTTATAGTTCCCACCCTTATTTATATAATTGATTTTGATGATAACAAACATTGTGCTATGAATACTACATAGTGCATATGTTATTTGAATTGTCAGTTGATCATATCTATTGATCATACCTTTGTTGCACTTGTTATTAGTAAAAGATATCTTGTGAAAATTATTGCGCTCTCTAGTATATACTTTGTAATCACAGGATTCATGAAATTGATATATGAAGATGTACCATGCACTCCATTGTTGAAGATCAAGCATGGAAGCCTATCTCAAGCCTAGCACAAGCTTGGAGCTCATTTGAATGATTATTTTTGAAGACTTGTGTAAGTTTAAGATTCTTCATGTAAATCTCTCATTAGATATTGAACTTATTATGGCTCAAAGAATGATAAACTAGTAAACCATGTTTTTAAACTTGGTAAAATCATTTTTACTTGGTCACGAATGACTTTAATCAAAGTTGGCTTTTATAAACTCAAAAGACTTGTCATTTTTCACTAAAATTGGTTTTGAACATTGCCTAGTCGACTAAGCCACTATGACTAGTCGACTAAAGTAGTGGCAGTAAACAATCTTCGTGAAAAATGTCGAGTAGTCGACTAACCACTTCTGTCTAGTCGACTAACCGAGCCCAGATTTCAAATCTTGTGAATTTTAACTTGTCTAGTCGACTAATCCCTTTTGCCTAGTCGACTAACCGTGCCCTGAACTTTATAATGGCTAGTTTTGACTAACCCAAACGGCTAGTTTATTGTGCCTAACGACCATTTACCACTTGGGGCTTATAAATACTCTTTGATTGAGTATTAAATTAGTTGTTGATCACATACAAATATACTCTAACTAGTTCTATCATCTTTCTTGTATGATTTATTCATCAATCACTCTCTTAAGCCCAAATTTAGTTCATCCAATTGAGAGATTATAGTGTGAGCTTATTTGTAATCATCTACTCTTCAAGGAGCTTTCTTGTTGTACTCTTATTTGAAACATTTGTAAATCTTGTAAAGCTCTTTGTGAGCATTGGCCAAGCATTCTTTGTGAAGCTTGAAGAAGTGTTCTTTGTGGGCATTAGTGGGTTCTTTGTGAGCCATTTGATAAGTTCTTTGTGAGCCATTTGATAAGTTCTTTGTGAGCTTGAGGTGAAGGTCTTCCACCTGAGATAAAGAAGATCGTGTAAAGGTTTCTCCACCTTGAAGGAGTTAATCCTTAGTGGATTGTTGGGAATCCTTGGGCTGAGGCACAAGGCGAGGAGTAGGCGGGGTCCGAACCTCTTTAAAATCGTTGTGTTTGATTTCTCTTCCCTTCTCTCTTTCAATTACTTGCATTTATATTATTACTTCTACTATTAGTAATTGAACCCTAATTTTATTTGGTAATTAATTGCAAAAGTTTGTCATAAACCCTATTCATCCCCCTCTAGGGTTATATATTTGGGACAACAATTGGTATCAGAGCAAGTGCTCAATATTTGATTGTTATCTTGAGTAAAGATCATGGAAAACTTAGGGGAATCGAGCTTTTCACAAGGCCTTCCTATTGATCGACCTCCTATCTTCAATGGTGAAAATTATTTTATTTGGAAAAATAGGATGAGCTTTTTTCTTCAAGCTCAAGACTATAGAATGTGGCTCATTATTTATGGTCATACAGAATTACCCACAAAACCTAGAAGTGAGTGGACTGAATTAGATCACAAAATCTTTCAAATTAAATGTACTACAAAACAAGCTTTGTTTCACTCTTTATGCGAAAATGTTTATAATCGTATCTCAAGAGCGGATACTTCAAAATAAATTTGGGATACACTTGAAATAATTTATGGAGAAAATTCTGAAGCTACCTTGACAAAGCTTGAATCTCTTGTTCATGATTTTGAAACTTTTGAAATGATTCATAATGAAACAATTTTCCAAATGCATTCACGATTTATATATCTTTTGAATTATTTGGAAATACTTGGAAAGACCTTTACTAATGAATATTTTGTAAGAAAGTTTATTAGGTCCCTTTCAAGAAAGTGGGAGACAAAGGTCACCTTCATTATCGAAACAAAGAATCTCTCTACTCTAAGTATGGAGGAACTCATCAACTCTCTCATGCAACATGAACCATACTTAAGAAGGCAACATTGTGAAGAAATTGAAGAAGAGGTTGAACATCCATCACCAAATCAAGATCAAAATTACTTGAACATCAACCATGGTGATATCATTGACATGGAGGAAATCAATAATGATGATGAGAATGATGAAGAAAGCTTACAATTCACTCCAATGTCTATTGACCATTCAACTAGTGAATCAAATGTGTCAAACTCTCATTCAATTGGTGAATCAAGCTCGACAAACCTTCAAACATATAAGTTGTGTTTTGAAAAAGGACACAAGCAAAGGTATTGCCCTCTACTCATGATTAAATGATATTGAATTAATTAAAACTGAATACGATGAAGAAGACAATCCCAATATATCAACCCCTTATGGCAATGGAAATAAATTCTATGATCATGATTGATATTCACAAAATGTGAAAATAAGTCACTTGCCCTTAGCTAGTTAATTTGCTTAATGTATGTATTTCTTGAAATTGGGTTCTATGTATTCAAGACTAATTGTTTGTATGATTGATTCATATGTGTTTATGTTTCAAAAATTATTGAATTATGCATGACATAGTTAAATTAATCCTTGTGATAATCAAATGTTTCTCAAAATTTCAATTTGATATAAATTAACTGTTTGAAATATCATTTTGATATGTTTTGAATGTTGCATAATCATCCATATATCATTCATACACAATAAAAGGCTCTTTGAAATGAAATTTTTGAAAAATCAAATTTTTGAAAAACTCTAGTCGACTAAGCATTAAGTACCTAGTCGACTAAAGACCTAGTTTTTTCAAAACAAAAATGAACGGCCTAGATTAGTCGACTAAGCAGGCCCTTCCTAGTCGACTAACGTTTCTGGAAAAATGAAGCTAGCTACTGCCTCTCGATTAGTCGACTAAACATAGTGACTAGTCGACTAAACATAGTGACTAGTCGACTAAAAAGCCCTTTAGTCGACTAAAGCTCGGAGACTCTATTTTTTAAAAGTCGTGCCCGTTCATATTTCAGTTAATTTCTTTTCATTCTCTCTCGATTTTTCTCTTCAAAACCCTAACCTCTCTTTCCAAACTGATTTCTAAGTAACTTACAAAGGATCTCTTGGCCATTCATCATTTGGATTTACATTTCATTATCAAAATATCACCTATGGCTCCAAAGAAGTCTGTACCAGTCAATCATTCTCATGGGGAAGGGTCCTCAAGAGCTCCTCCAAGGAACAAGTGCAAGGAAAAAGTTGTAGATGATGTCCCTCGGCGACCTCGCTCAAATGCACCATTCACGAAGTTCTTCCTCACTCCAAAATGTGAAGCTTTGTACACCGAACACATCGCCTCAAGAACAATTGTCCGGGGTAAGAGCATTCCACATCATTTCCTCCAAGAATATTTCCCTTATGTTTATACATTATTCTAAGACTTGCATTGGTTACCCATTATAGAAATTGCCAATCCAACTGCTACTCTTCTTGTTAGGCATTTCTATGCAAACCTAGCTACTGCAAATAGGAATTTAATTTCTTTATATGTGAAGGGTGTGAAAATTGAATTTAACCCAGAAAACCTCGCAAATCTTCTTAGTATTCCTATTGGTGAGATGCATTGGTTTAAACCCGATAACCACCCTTTCAAAACCGACAAATTTCCCATGTTTGAAGCCATTCGTCAAATCTGTGGTAATCCAGAAATGGAAATGCATGAGTGGTCCAAAACCAAACTCACTTCACAACTCACTCTTGATGCTAGGGTCATTCACTCTATCATAGTTCATAATATCATGCCCAAATCAGGTAGTTATACTTATGTTTCAGATTGGCATGTATTTTTAATATAGGCTGTACTTAACAAAGATCCTATAAACCTCGTTTTTCTCATCATTGATGAAATTCACTCTTTTGTTGGGAAACATTCTCTTGCTCCTCCATATGGCATGCTCTTATCTCGCATTTTTGACTTATTTGGAGTGGATGTGATCTCGGAGACGGAAATAGAGGAAAATGATCCCGCTAGTGATTCCGACACATTTTGTGAGACGACATTTGTGGAAATGGGATACAAGTGGATTGCACATGAAAAAAGATGGGAAATCAATCAAACCAAGGTGCAAAGTAGGAGAAGGAAAATAGATGCTTCTCCCGAATGTGAAGGCTCTCAAGACCCCATGGAGCGTCTACTCAATCGTTTTGATACTTTTTCCGTGGGTATACATGAGAGCTGCAACACTCTTGAGCAACGAGTCCATAGAGAATTTCATGAGATTAGGGAGAAGCTCAATGGAGGAATATGTTGAAGAAGCACCACCTACACCTATGGAAAAGGAAGTACCACCCATGGATGAACCACTTGACCCTGCTTTTGATCCATCCACATACTTTTAGTTGCTTATGATGGTTGTTTTGGATATAATCTATGGTTGAAATACTTGATTACTTTTTGGACATTTAACTTTTTATGATTATGTTTTCTACTTATCTTAGATGGTTACCCATATGGTTTAGATGATACATTTTGGATTATAAATCTTTTGTGAAATGGTTGACATATTCAGTTATCTTTTCTTTTGGATATTTTTCTCTTGGCTTTGGTTACTTTAATATGGTGGATAATTAACTTTTAGATATGGTTCTGTTTTGATTAGATATCTTTGTGGTTTAATTGATACATTTGGCTTTCTATCTAAGTTTTTGAATGAATATTGTTATAATTTAACTTATGATGTTTTGGATAAATATCTTGAATATATATATAGATATCAAGCTCACATTGTGGTTTGGAATTATATGGATACTATCTCTAGTGTTTGAGTTTTGATAACCACTTAACTTATACATGGACTATGTTTTTGTCATCCAAAGTCTAGAAGTTTAAACTATCTTGTTAGTATGAGCTAGTTCCATAACTAGTCTATCATTTCAAATGCTTATGTTTTAGAGATACTTGCTTAATACTTGTATCTTTGCCACTTTGTCAAGTTCTCACTTGGATAGCTACTATGAATCATCTGCTAAATTTTTGAGCCTTAACTTATGATTAAAATCTTAGGCTTTGACATTTAAGCTAATCTTTGTTAAACACATATGTGTTTGATACATATTCTACATGGTACACCATGAGCACTTAACTTATATTTAAAGAGGCTATTTATTTCAAAACATGATTCATATTGATTTTGATAACCATACTGTTCTTGACCTGTCAAATGACTTATATGAATTTCATAATCATGTCCAAACAGCTTGTGGCTATCTTCAAAAGTTTTGAACCTACATTTTCATATTTTCTTCCGAATATGGTTCATTGTGTACTAAATTTAGGGGGAGTTATTATTTTCTCACTTTTTTTTTTATCCTCTAAATTTATACTCCTTTCTTCATGGCATCTTTTTGTTAATGCCAAAGGGGGAGAAATATGCATAATGCATATGCATAGTATTGATACAATATGCACAATAAAATGAATGCAATGATGAAAGAAATGCTATGTTTTGAATTATGCTTATATGGATATAAGTCCTTCACATATATAAGGGTTTGTCACCTAAAATATGCACAATAAAATGAATGCAATGATGAAGGAAATGCTATGTTTTGAATTATGCTTATTTGGATATAAGTCCTTCACATATATAAGGGTTTGTCACCTAAAATATGCACATGCTTGAAAATGGAAATATTTGATATCTTTGATATCCTATGCATATTGTTAGGAGGAGCTACAAAATCCTTATTGATTCATTTTATATGCACATTATACCCAATGTTTGTCATCAACAAAAAGGGGGAGATTGTTGGCTTTATGGTTCCCACCCTTATTTATATAATTGATTTTGATGATAACAAACATTGTGCTATGAATACTACATAGTGCATATGTTATTTGAATTGTCAGTTGATCATATCTATTGATCATACATTTGTTGCACTTGTTATTAGTAAAAGATATCTTGTGAAAATTATTGCGCTCTCTAGTATATACTTTGCAATCACAGGATTCATGAAATTGATTTATGAAGATGTACCATGCACTCCACTATTGAAGATCAAGCATGGAGGCCTATCTCGAGCCTAGCACAAGCTTGGAGCTCATTTGAATAATTATTTTTGAAGACTTGTGTAAGTTTAGGATTCTTCGTATAAATCTCTCATTAGATATTGAACTTATTATGGCTCAAAGAATGATAAACTAGTAAACCATGTTTTTAAACTTGGGAAAATCATTTTTACGTGGTCACGAATGACTTTAATCAAAGTTGGCTTTTATAAACTCAAAAGACTTGTCATTTTTCACTAAAATTGGTTTTGAACATTGCCTAGTCGACTAAGCCACTATAACTAGTCGACTAAAGTAGTGGCAGTAAACAATCTTCGTGAAAAATGTCGAGTAGTCGACTAACCACCGTGATTAGTCGACTAAAGGCCTCCTTAGTCGACTAACCACTTCTGTTTAGTCGACTAACCGAGCCCAGATTTCAAATCTTGTGAATTATAACTTGTCTAGTCGACTAATCCCTTTTGCCTAGTCGACTAACCGTGCCCTGAACTTTATAACGGCTAGTTTTGACCAACCC
Source organism: Hamamelis virginiana (assembly GCA_017140935.1). Classification (NCBI taxonomy): domain Eukaryota; kingdom Viridiplantae; phylum Streptophyta; class Magnoliopsida; order Saxifragales; family Hamamelidaceae; genus Hamamelis; species Hamamelis virginiana. The sequence goes on along the minus strand of JAESVK010001358.1, from coordinate 399,659 downwards.
AAACGGCTAGTTTATTGTGCCTAACAACCATTTACCACTTAGGGCTTATAAATACTCTTTGATTGAGTATTAAATTACTTGTTGATCACATACAAATATACTATAACTAGTTCTATCATCTTTCTTGTATGATTTAGTCATCAATCACTCTCTTGAGCCAAAATTTAGTTAATCCAATTGAGAGATTATAGTGTGAGCTTATTTGTAATCATCCACTCTTCAAGGAGGTTTCTTGTTGTACTCTTATTTGAATCATTTCTAAATCTTGTAAAGCTCTTTGTGAGCATTGGCCAAGTGTTCTTTGTGAAGCTTGAAGAAGTGTTCTTTATGAGCACTAGTGGATTCTTTGTGAGCCATTTGATAAGTTCTTTGTGAGCTTAAGGTGAGGGTCTTCCACCTGGGATAAAGAAGATCGTGTAAAGGTTTCTCCACCTTGAAGGAGTTAATCCTTAGTGAATTGTTGGGAATCCTTGGGCCACAAGGCGAGGAGTAGGCAGAGTCCGAACCTCATTAAAATCGTTGTGTTTGATTTCTCTTCCATTCTCTCTTTCAATTACTTGCATTGATATTATTGCTTCTGCTACTAGTAATTGAACCCTAATTTTATTTGGTAATTAATTGCAAAAGTTTGCCATAAACCCTATTCACCCCCCCTCTAGGGTTATATATTTGGGACAATACAACTCCCTTCCCTAAACCCTAGCCTTGCTCCCAAAATTCTTAAGAAAACAAATCCAAGAAAAGGAAAACAGAACGAATGAGCAAAATAGAAGAAAAGAAGGAAAGAAAAGGGGGGCTATCGATAGGCCCAAAACCCCTATCGATAGGGGCATGTCTATCGATAGACCCTCTATCGATAGAGAGGTCTATCGATAGGCACTCACCACCCTATAGATAGAACAACCCTAAGACCAAAACATCTGTAGACCCGAGGCTATTCTCTATCGATAGAGGCACCTCCTCTATCGATAGAGCTTGCACAAAAATGTCCAGTAACGAGCAGTTTTCTACACAAATGGCCAAAAACTTTCCAACATTTCACGAAACCAAAATCCAACCGTTCAAACATTAGATCTAATCCAAATAAAATTAAAGAACCATAAACCCACAGAAAATCGAAGATCCAACGGTACTGAGATCCACAAAGTTTTAGGCATAAAACTACATAAACTCAAAACAAGGTATAACTTCAAAACTAGCTACAAAACCCCAACAAACACCTCAAACTCAACTTACCTACACATAACCAACCTCCCAAAACCATCTATAACCGAAAAAACTCCATAAAGATCCAACCTTTTACTTTAGAAACCCATAAACCCATTTTAACAACAAATCACACCAAACCACCACAAACCCTTCAATAATCCCACAAAAATCTAACCTACACAATACATAAACTACTACCAAAACTTCCCCAAACGCCAAACATCAAAACTCCTCAAGAAAACAACCTCAAACCCACAAAATGGGTACGAAAAGAAAAAAAAAAAAAGAAGAAGAAGAGGAAGAAGAAGAAAGTGAAATCAACTATGCTTACCTCCACCGGTGACGCGGTGGCATATATTGGTGAACTTGGGTGACCCTCCGGCGTGCCTTCCCCGCGATGACGCTCTCAACCTCTCTTTCTCGGCTTATCTCCCTCTCCCACGACTTCAAAATGAAGAAGTAAAGAATGGGGTGGGGTTTAAAAATAAGCGGGGGCAAAGTTGTAATTTTTGCTTCTTTTTTTTTTTTTAATAAAATACCAATAAATGATGATATAAAAATACCGGTTATCACACGAATACTACAATTTTAATGTTGAAAAAAACCTAAACTACTTCGATGAGCCTTTGAACCCTTGACATTCTCCCTGCAACCAATTAGGCAACAATGGCTTTAGTCCTCATGAAAATCGTTGAAGTCCAACAACGTACACATAATACTGCTATATACGTTCAACCTAAATTTTGTTATTGGAAAATAAAAAATAAAAAAGAACTAAATTTAGTTCCATGATTAATTTTCAGCCCTACCAGTAGGGGATCAAAGGAAGAAAGGTAATCAGAGAGGATAGCTACTTAAGCTTGTACTAAAGTAACGACGGAATGAAGAAAAACAATAGGTAGGAGGGTTCTTTGGAAAGTTGGCCATATGCTCAAACAAATCTAGAGAGAGCTATTTTGTTGTTTGATTTTGACCTGGTTACAATTAGGTCATGTGCATTGTCACGATGACACCATTATCTGCTGCTAGAGGAAATTTATTTCTAAAATTAATGCAATATCTTTCACCTATTCTTCTTCTCCTTATTTTAATAAGAATAATACTAGAATCAGAAAAAAATGATGTACCAGATTTCGTTTCTTCTTATTCTGTTTTTTTTTTTTTATTCTTTTTTCGCTTGGGGGGGGGGGGGGGGTGTTTTTTTTTTTTATTTTTATTTTTATAAACCAAGTTTTTATTACGTTTAACATTTAAAAGAATACATGAGATTTCTCTAACAGAGTTAGAAAGAGAAAAAATAAAATTGAAGCTACAAACCAAGGTTTTATTCATTAACTGCATCTTTGACAAACACAACCTTGAATACAACTTGCAGTTTATGAATTAATTGTTGAGCTATTAGTCTCTGGCTTAATCTCTGATTCTTCTGGTTTGCTTGAAACTTCCCCGTTCTCGATCTTTGAAACACGAAACATTGCTAGATGGGTATCCCCTAGAAGTGAAAGAAAACAAACTTCAGTCAGCAAAGACAAACTTTAGAATTTACAAGTGAATGACTTGAATTTGAATGTTTAATATATGTTCTGTGCCCATGAATAAAAACAAAATAGTTTTCATGAACCATTGTAAGGCACATATTAAAATATTTATTATTGTTATGACATTTAGTAATGGGGCATCAGGATACTGCCTGCAAATTGAATTTCTATTTTGCATTTATATGACATTCTTCTTTTTTTGAGTAACTTGTTTATATAGCATTTGAATTGAGTTAGGCATGTTTTTTTTTTTTTTTTTTCATAGCATCTAGTAGAATTTTTGTTTATTTATTTACTTAAATTTAAAATATATGCACTTTAGGATCTCAATACATGACCTCATATGTACTTTTTTTATTATTATAAAAAGGATTAGATAAATAAAACTACGAGTCCGGAATACATCGAGGGTATTCAGTCCCCATTTAACCCTAATGGTTTTGGTTATGCAGGGAGATTTCATGTTATTAGCACTGAACCAATACTCTCTAGAGTGGGCAAAGGTTTGAGAGTGAAGATCATAGGGTTGAATCAAATATTGGTTGAAGACAAAGGAAATTCTGTTGCCCCAGAGGAGCCAACATCCCATAGTAAAAATGCATCACGTGGGAACATGGGGTTCCAAGTCAGAATCAGCAGCTGAGATAAAGTGCTCAAACCAATCATGAAAAGATTTAAAACTTCTGGTGGAAGGGTCAAAGTTAAAGAGTTTCCAAAACTCCTTAGCAAAGTCACAAAGTTTAAGAATATGTTCAGGATTTTCAGTACCATTAAAACAAAGGGGGCAAATGTCATTGTCCACTACTCATATGTACTTTAATTGGGGAATATGGTGACTTCTACACTTGACTAAGCTCAAATCACAATGGATTATTCAGTTTCCATATAACATCTTGTCACTATCTAAGGTATTTAACTTCTTAGATGATTAGTAACCACGAAATCAAAGAGATTTAACATATCAAGCATTCACTGAAATGGCTCTTTATGCCCTTAAACCATGTATTATTATTATTATTTAATTAAAACCAAAAACTTTTTCATTTGATGTTGAAAATCGTTAGGTATTAATTAAGGGAGTTATAAAAAGGGGAATTTAGTCCGAGGTCCAATAGTTAGTGTTTTTAGCTCATAAAGTCCAGCCTTTTGGCAAGATTTGGACAAAAATGCCCATTTCCCTTCTAACTAATTGGTTTATGAACCAAGACACTCCCCCACGGCCCCACTACAACTTTCTTTTTTTAGCCTTTAATGGCAAAATCCCAAAGCTCTCAACCTTTGCTCCGCCAGCATTAGAAAACTGAAGCAAGCAAATTGCAGATGTGATAAAGGTAGGCAAATCGAAAATCTCATGTCTTCTCGAAAGCTATACTTTACTCTTCTCCAACTATCCGTTCGCCGATCTCCGTTCAAACCATCCAAACCGTTTATAAAAAAGATGTAAGGGATGTAAGTTTGGACAAAGGCCAATCGAAAATCCCAAAGTCCTTAACTTTCTCTCTCTAAAGTTCACTACTTGATGTTATTTGAGTGGGTCATCAGTTTTAAATCAATACATTATGTTATTTGATGAGATTTGTGTTCTTTATGAAGGTCACTACACGAAGTTCATTTGATTCGAATGTTTGATTTATTAAAATTCAATACTTGTGTTGTTTGACTCGATTATGGGATTTGAAGAAATTAGCTACTTCTTGTTCAAATGGATTATGATATGTGATAGAAGTTCACTACCTATTGCTTGTTTGAGTTGATTGTGTGATATTAATAAAGTTCACTGTTAGATGCTATTTGAGTGGATCATCAGTTTTAAATCCCTGATGTTATTTGATGAGATTTGTGTTTTTTTTATGTAGGGTCACTACATAAAGTTTATTTGATTAGATTGTGTGATTTACAAAAATTTAATACTACTGTTATTACAGTGGGTTATAAGATTTGAAAAAAGTTCACTACCTACTTTTATTTGCTAAGAATGTTTGATTTTAATAAAGTTAACTACAAAACCAAATTTCACCCAAACCAAAGTTACACACACCAAGTGATCAAGCCTCATCCATTTCTTTGCCGACTAACCATGAATGATATGCGTCTTAGGTACTCTTTCCACTCACATAAAATTCAACCACAGTTCTACCAAATTTCACATCACAAATTGAAGTTTACTATACACACCAAGTGACCAAGTCACCCCTGTTTCTCTACAACCAAACTAACCATGAACGATATGCATCTTCGGTACTCTTCCCACTCACAAATTCAATTAGACCAAAGTTTCACCAAATTTCACTATGTAGACCACGATTCACTAAACACACCAAGTGACCTTCCTCCATTTTCTTGCAACCAAACCAACCATGAATGATCTGTGTCTGGGTTACTCTTCCAACTCCCTCATCGAGTTTGACTCGGACCCCATCCTTGTTAAATGAGTGGTGTTGCAGAGAATTAAAGATATGAGAGAGAGAGAGAGAGAGAGAGAGAGAATTTTGTGGCAGAATGAAAGGGAATTAAAGAGGAGAAAGAGAAAGAGATGGAAGAAATAAAGAGAGGGCAGGGATTTTTGTGTCAAGCAAGAGTTCAAACAATTTAAGAAGAGAGAAAATAAAAGAGGTGAGAGGGAAATAGAAAAATAGATAGGGTCCCCACGCATGAGAAAAACGTGATATTGTAGAAGCAGAAGAGAGAGACGTAAAAGGAGATAAATATCTTGTGGTAGGTGGTCCCCACAAGTGGAAAAAAAAAAAAAAAAAAAAAAAAAGAGGCAGATCCGTTAGTTAAAAAGGGAAAATCTGCCATTTAGAAAAAAATATATAAAAGTTTAGGTCTTTATGCATTGAAATTCTTTCAAATATGACTTTTGGCATGAAAGAAATCTTACAAGAAATTAGCCATGATGCACCTCTAGAATAGGACTTTTCACCAAATAAGCCATAAAAAAGTTAAGCAAACAGGTTTTAAGGTTAGAAGTACAGCATTAAATTTCAGTCTCATAGATCACTGTTATTACTAATTTATTATTAATAATCTCACAGTATCTCAGAACATTGTAATGTAAACATGGAGAACATAGCTTAAAAATGTTATACTACCATTATATTCTGATTGAAAACATTGGCATTTTGTAAAAGTGATGTAAAGTTTTTAATGTGGTGGCCTAACATTAAGAAAATCGATGTACAAGAAAAAAAAAAGGTTTTTATTGACTTATAACACCATGATGCATGAGCAATAAACCATGTACTTTTCTTATGAAGGCTCTTTTTCAGGTACTTGGGATATTAATGCCTTAATGGGGTGATGATCACAACAAATTAGCCAATCAGTCAAGAAGATGGATTATTGTCAAACAGGAAAATCTAAAAAGAGTAGACAAAAAACTGGTAAAAAATAATTTGTTGCAAGAAATTTACACTGAAGAATAACTTTAGATTCAACCAGAAATCAGATCACTAAAGGAAATTTTTTCATAACGGTGTTCGCTTTCACCATAGCATATATCCCACTATAAATTGTGTCCTAATAATATAAGAACTTCTGGATTTTTTTGGTTCAACTATGTTTTTAAAGAAACATGCCAAACCTTTATGACATAGTTCTTCCGGACATACTTCTTGGGTCTGGCTTTCAGCTTAAAAGGTACAAATATTGGTGTATGCCATTCATTGGCTTCTTAATTTCACACAGATAAATCTTGATCAACCCTTGAATGCTACCTTGCTTCATATGTGTAATTCAGTCATTGGGGTTTAATTCCACATAGATTGTAACAGTTAAGTCCATTTACTTTTGGACTCTCTGTTTAAAATACTAAACTTGTCATACACTAATTGGATGTACATTTTTTGAGGTTGAACACAACTATTAGTCTTCTCTAACAATACATCCAGGTTTAGATGCAAAGCACCTCAATTCTGTTGAAATTGAAAAAAATTCCAGCATCTTGCTCTAAAAAGAAAAAACTTACTTATTTTTGGGTATTTTTTGGGTGTTTTTAAGCATTTTAAATATTTTGAGTCTAAATTTTTTATGGAAAGCTGAACTGACTATTTTAAATCCATTTGTGGCAATTAGAATTTTTACTATCTTTTGTTAAATTATTTGTATTTTTGAGTTAAAAGTATCACTAGTTTTTGGATTCAAGTTTGGAGTCAAAAAAGAAATTGTACTGTGAAAATAAAAATGATTTAATTGGAATTTTGAATTCTCTTTTTGGTGTTCCCTCATACCCTTGAAGAATATCTTGAAAATCGACTTTTTACTTGAAAAACGCTTTCACTCAGACAACAGAGTGTAAGAGCAGATTTATTGGGTTTTTTGTTGTTATCTAGTTCCAACAAAGTTTCAGAGACTAATAGTGCTAGTTTTGTGAGAGAACTCACCTCAAATACAGCAAATAAACCAAATAGGTAAGGTCAGGTTAGAGAAATGGTACCGAATATTATACAACTTCCAGATGACACAGTAGCAACAACACCAGGTCTCAGCCGTTTTTCATCAATAAATGTCCCATTTGTGCTGTCCAAATCCATGACCAAAAGACTCCCACTTTTTTTCTTAATGCGAGCATGCAAACCAGATACTGTTTTCATACAAAAAGATTATACGTACAAGGGATGAGTATTAAAGCTTTTGGTCCGCTAGATCATGTTGTTTTAATAACAAATAGGTTGATAATAACTGAACAAAAATAATATGATAGCAACCATGTAATTACTTGGTTGATTTTGGTTTATGGGATTTGCATGCATGTGCCAAGATCGAGTGGGGTACCTGTTGCAACTGGAATTACAAGATCTGCTTTCTCAGCGACACGGCCAACAGTCACCACACTCTGGAGGATGTCCATAATGATCCAGTTAACATGGTGCATATATACTTCGGTTAAGTTATATAGAATCACTGAAAGTTTACACTGAAAGTACTTACTGAAGATATTTCAAATGCACCTGGCATTGGGACCTTAAAGCCTATGTGTCTCCAGTCTCCATCACCTAAAGCAACAACCAAATACTTTTATAAGGATCTAAGATGGTAGAGGTAACACCACTAAAACACACATTTTTATTTTTATTTTTATTTATTTATTTTTGTAATTTTGAAGAATGGGAAACACGAATACGGAAAACTTTTCTCGCACTTGCGTGTCACAACACGTACACTGAATTGATAGCTAAGAAGTAAGACTGGAAAAAATGAATAAGAAATGTAAATGAACAAGAAATGTAAATGAACAACATATGAAAGAATCAACACCAACTGGTGATTCAAATGAATGATAGAATATGACATTTAGGATTGTAATGAGAATTAAGGTGGACTTTATAAGTTCTCATTTGACTATGAAATTCAATTTTGATGGAAATAATGAAGTTGAGCAGTTCATTTTTGCAACATTCAATTCAGAACTTTAAAAATAATTTTCAGAGTACGACGATCCTGTAATGTTCGACCCAATAAACAAAGTACTAAAAAAAAAAAAAAAAAAAAGGGGGGGGGGGGGGGGGGAGAGAGAATTGAAGAGAAAGAAACAGAACAATTAGGAAACTAACACAAAGTCCAAGAAATTATGTAAAACAAGTTAGTTTCCAGTTAGCATACAGGAAAGATAAACCAAAGAAATTTTATCAGAAAGATTACACTAGTGGCCGATTTTAGTTCAAACAAATTGTTGCATGTTTCTACTCATGTGCCAGACTCCTATTTTGAATGAATATGAACCCTCATTGCTTCCAATTGATAATGATAAGGACATACCCAGATGAAATAAACAGGTAAATACCAAGAAATTAATTTCACTGTTTGTTACTATATATATATATATAGTTTGCCAATGCAGCAATTTATACTGTAAAACCCCTCCCCTCCCCTCCTCTCTTTTCCTCTACCTTTCTCTGCTTCCCATACAAGATTTCATTATGAGAGCTACAAAAATGAGTGAAATCGCTGACCTACAGGTTCAAGAAGCCATCTTTCTGTATCAACTGTTGATGGACTTTCAGCGTCAGAAGCATGTATAGCTCCAAGATTCCTCGGTTGCCTTGCTTTAATTTTAGAACCTTGAAGCTGTGCGTGGAAGAGGCTTTTAAAGCAGGGAAACGTTGGTGAATGAGGAGAGAGAATAGAGAGTTTAGAATGAAAGAAAGGCGGAGAGCAAGCAATTAGAGGGTTTGGAAACTTGGCATAGGAAACAGACTGGGTTGTTACTTCCATTTGTGCAGGTATTCGCCAACTCTTCTCTGTGACGCTAAAACTGCTTCTTTTGATTCCAGGGGTCGGTCGGTGTAGATAAAAAGGCATTTTGGGTACACGTCGTGGAGTATGTGGCAACCAATTAATGCGATGAAAGGGATTTGGATAACAAAATCTTCAGTATGTGTTTCCAAGCAGTAAAGGATTTGGTTTGGGACGGGTTTTAATTTGCCTATTATGTCTTCCTGAATGAGTCGGACCTGGTTCTTTTTTCTTCTTATTATTATTATTATTATTATTATTTTCAATCTTGTTTTCTGAGTTGGGTTCAGGTTGACATTAATTTTTATCTTTTTTTCATTATTAATTTTTTTGCTTTTTATTTTTTATAAATTATAGATCTCATCTAACTTTTTCCTCTCACAGTCTCACTAACTTCTTTCATGTCCTTCATTTTAATTATTTTCACTCAACTTTTTTTTTTACGACAATAAATCTAAGTTATTTAAATATTACGTTAACGAATCCGATCCAAAAATATTTACGCCAATTTTTTTAATACGAAAATGCCCTTAGATAAAATATATAACTATACTGATACCATTCTAATGGTTGAAAAGACACTTTCTATTTTTTCAAAATTTGTGAAAAATCCCCAATAATTCACATGACCCCAAAACAAGCTATAACCCCTAATTCCCCTAAATACACTGAATTTCCATCGAAAAATATGATCCCCAATCCCCAACTTAAAACAGAATCCCCAACTTTTTATAGAATCACCAGTTTCCAACCAAAATCACCACATTAATTACTCGTCACATCACCTTTTAAAAAAGGGGTTTTAACCTACGTAGGCATCCTTTAACCAAAAGCCCCCGTTAAAAAATCGATTTTTAATAAATACAAAAATTTTATATTCTGGCGAAATTGCCCTCTTTTATTATTAGTAGATTTCAAAATTTACCAAAATTAGTTTAAGTAAAAATGGAAAGTTGCTTTCAACCCAACTTGGAAAGTTGCATCAACCCTATTTTCAAATTTTTAGAACATGTGTTGCAAAACCGTAGGAGCTCGTTAGTGTCATAGAAACACCTTGAATCGGCGACAATGGTTAAACCTCAAATCCTAATACTGACAAATTTGATTTGAAAATCCAAACATTTTGATTTTTTTTATGTTCCCAATAACCATATTCAGCCTTCATATGTAATAACTTTTATGGAATAAACTCCATATTCTAGATGTTTTGATTTTGGCGAATCTGCCATTGACACCAAAACTGGTAAATTTAGAACTTTTGTTAATATATAAAACAGGTAAATATACCTATATAACTCGTATACATACACATAGATGCATAGATTTCCATATATATTCAAATACGTAAATTTATATAAATTGTATTGTATATATCTAATTTGATTTTCAAAGAAGTAAATTTACCAAACTTGTATACATGTGCAGTATGCGTATATTTTCAAACAGGTAAATTTATATATCCTTTTAACACAAAACAGGTAAATTTATATACAACTATAATATATACATCTATTCTGATTTTTAATAAATCCAAAAAAGAAAAAAGAATAAAAAAGAGTAACATCTATTTTGATTTTCAATGAAAATATGAAAACGTATTGTTAAGTAATTGTACCTTGTCGTCAGTTAGCTATCAAGGTCGCTTGAAAATCTCGAGGTTGCTTTTGGGATTCTTGAAATCGTAAGGTAGCATTAATGGAGTTCTCTGTGGCGCAAGGTGTTAGGTTTTGTGAGTTGGCATGTTTCGTTTCAAAACTTGGGATGGGTTGTATTTTATAGAAAGTGCACTAAAGACCTATCCTGAAGATTGATAAAATCTTCTAACTCACCATGGACAAGAAAGGTAAGAGACTTAGTGACTTACTTGACCTTGTCTAGGTGGTAAGAGACTTAGTGACTTACTTGACCTTGTCTAGGTGGTAAAAGACTTTGAAGCACTTGATAAGTCATTTTATTGGTTGTTAAAGTCAAGGTTAATTCAATATGCATTGGTATTCAAAAGGTTATTAGTTTGTCAATATTGGAATTTAGTCCTTTTGGATCGATCCAAGTGGTGCTGGATCGATCCAAAATGCTGATATTTCAACATTATGCAAATTGAATCTTTTTGGATTGATCTAGGACCACATTGGATTGATCCATATTCTTTAAATTGAAAACAAAACCATTTTGGATCAATCTAGAACCATATGATCTGCAAGAATATTCTTATAGAGTTCTAGTCAAAGGAATATTCTTTTGTTATGTCCATTTCTTTGGTAGTCCTTAGACCTGAGACACCATAAATAGTTGTCTTATGCATAAGTTGTTAGGGTTTGATAGTATCTCGTACAGCCTTAACCACCAGGATGTAATCGGTACTCATTGGCTCTAATAAGTTATGCATGAAGATAGATGAGTGTGCAATAAGAAATCATCACTCACTTTGATGAGAGAGAATGTCAGGGTTAGTTCACAAAGATAATTCTCAGTTTGAATCTCTGGCCAGAGTTATTAGGTAAACTGTGAAAGTGTTTCATCGGGCTCATCTTATTGAGATTATACTTTGTAGAACATATAACAAGATGTTGAGATGGGGGTTTTGACTTATAACCATACCTAATTATCTCAACAGTGACATTAGGAGATGAAGGATTAAATAACATGAAGGTTTCATTTAGTTCTGTTATTCACCCACACCTAAGATACGTCATGATCAATATGTCACTCATGACTTGTGAAGGCCAAATTGTAAGTGTTATCATTGAGGGCAAAATTAGAATTGTTCCAATTGAACCATAAATAGAAAGTTTCTATTTTAAGAGACATCGAAATGTCCCTGTCCACTACTAGGTTAGAGTGAACCCAAAGGGTCACACACAAAAAGGACATAAGTGAGTTCTTTAAGTTAAGCGAGGGGTAAGTTTCTAAAATAGTAACTAATTGGGCCTCTTTATTAATAGTTAATTAAAGAGGGCTTTAGTAGCAATTTAGACACTCTTGTATTTGTCTATAAAGACAAGGGTTAAGGTGCAAGCTAGCACTAAGTCCACCAAAACCCAAAAAGAAGAGAGCTATCATCGAAAACCCATAAGAACCGTGAGCTAGAGGAGTCCCCACTCCCTTGGCCGTGATTTCTCTCTCCCTCTCAAACTTGGTTTGATCAATCGTTGCTCATTCGCAAGAAGCTTAAGGAGTCTTGTGTTCGTGTATATACCTTGGAGGCTTCATCCACTTTGAAGCTCGCGAAGAAAGTTACATCAAAGGCATTCAAGTAATTATGTTTAATTTATTAAATATATGTTCTTGTTTTATATGTTCATGATCTGATCCTTGTTCGAACTCCTGCTGGATTTGATGGATGGATTCGAACTAACAAAAATTTTAATGTTCGTCTTTCGTTGCGAGTCCATCTTACATCCAAATCCTTTCAGAGGTATCATAGCCAACCAAGCAAGATCATGAATATGATGATGGCTATTAATGGATATAATTAATTAAAATCAATTTGGTTAAAGGTTTTAGAAACCCTGGAGAATTCGGCCATGATGGGTTCTCATAGAACCTTGTTTTTGTTTTTGTTTTAAGTTTTGGCAACTAGGGTTTGTTACAAACCCCAGATGGAGGTTTCGGCCATGGTGGGGAAGCCCCTATGAGTTTCGGCCATATGGGTTTTCCCTCCTTTGGTGTTAGGTGTTTAAGGGTTTAATTAAAACCCTAAAATAAATTTTGGGTTCTCTCTCTTTTCTCTCTAAATTTCGAACCGCATGGGGTTTCATCCCTAGTGGATTTGAGTATTAGGGTTTTATCCCCTTGACGTTTAGAACTTAGGGTTTTGATCAGAAACCTATAGACATCCATTTTTTACCCTAAATAGTGTCATGGATGGTTGCCTGTGATCTGAGGTGAAATAGGGTGTTGAAACCCTAAGTTGCCCATAGTACCCTTTTGTGTAGCTAGATAGAGGTCATTATCACATGTAGGTTTTTAGGTCAGATTGAGTCGGTTCCTTTTGCATCAGGTTTTTAGGGAGTCTGTAGATGTCCTTGTCAAGTTTCACTGCATTCCGAGTCAGGCTTGATAGGTAATTAGGTCTTTTGTGATTTGAGGGACAACATTGTCCTTTGAATCGCAAAAGTGCTTAAAAGCCTTCGAGTTGGTCTCGGATTGTCTCGAGACTTTGGCATGGATAATTAGGGTGTGTTTGGTAGCTAAGTTGATCAGTGGCAAGGTCCGTTGAGCCTTTGGGCTCAAGTTTGGCGCTTAAGACCCAAATGGTCCTTTTAAGCTCAGATTAGGGTTTCAACCGGGAATGATCGAGATTCGATCTTTTTATCAAACCAAAGCCTTCAAAAACTCTAAAACACTTTCTTAAATGTTTTTAAAACTTGTTTCGAGAAGTAGAAATGATTTTGAGAGCAATCGGTTAGTGGATTTCAAAACCCTAATTGGGTTTAACAGGCCCAAAACAGCTAATCGATCGGATTTTTCCTAAACAATTTGACTGGGGTCAATGCATTTTCACTTTAAACACTTCTCAAAACATAGAGAATCGAATCACGGTCATTTTGGTTATTGAATTGTAGAATTTGGACTTAAAACGGGTCCGAAAAGCCGAAACTGGGTCGAAATGGGCTGAGACAGGCCCAAAACATGAAAAATTGCACTGGAGGCCCGATGACCATCCACCTAGGGATGGTCAACCATCCTAGGGTGGACGGTCACCCGAGCCTTTTGCCTTGTTTTGCCAGATTTTCGAGTTTTTGGTCTCTTATTCGCTTGGGACTCTTCCAAACCCTATTTGGATCAGCTTGGTGGACTTAGCAAGACCTTAGGGACTTTGGAAGACTCATTTAAGACCATTGGATTATTCCCTAGGGTTTTAATGAGAGCCATTGATCAAATTGAAGCCTCTTATATATATACATCACTTATGAATCAGTTTGAGAGGAGTTAACTTGAATTGGGGAGACTTGAGACACTTGAACCAGCCCCTAGAACCCTAGCTAAGAATTTAGAGGCCATTGAAGCTTGGTGAAGAAAGCTAAAAGAAAGGAAGAAGAATGCAAGAGGTAAGTTTTTATACACCATTGTTCTTGTATCAATGTTTCACATAACATAGTTAGGAATTAGCTCATTTAGAGTAGTTTAATTTTCTGCAAAATGTATGAGTTGATTTCTTCTAATTATATGCATGATGTAGAGTAGGAGTTCATGTTAGGAGTAGGTATGCATGATGTAGAATAGGTTTTGGTTTAATGCTTGCATGGTAGTGGTTTTCTAGATGCATATAGGTTTCTGTTTTGAGTCTTATAATATGTTTAACATGTTTGAATGCTACTTCATGATGAGTATAGTCTTTTTCTTTGTTTTAAAGCTTGGTAATTTCTATATGAATGTTGTGAGCATGTGTAGTAGTTCTTTATATGTTTAGAATGCATGTTAGGAGTGGTTTAACATATATGATTTTTTGTTTTGAGTAGGAATGCATATTAATTAAGAAAGTTTGAGTCTTTTGTGTCAATAGTCATTGTTAGGATGTTAGAAGTAAGTCCATGAATAACTCTCTTAAGTTTAGCATTGTTATTGTTCTTGTCATGGTTAGTTTTATCACTTGGGACGCTTAGATTTGATTAACATATAAATTGTGTTTGCGGGAGCGAGCTAAGGTAAGTCCCTTCCCTTGTGGCCAAATTAATTATGTAAGCATGACTATGATGATATGTCTTTATGAGATTTTTCGATATGTTATATTAGTATGTATGTTAGGATATTTGTTTGATGTTTCAAGTGGATTAATCATGAACTTTGAGTCCCTTAAAGTGAATATTCAAATTTGTCCAGATTCGAATATATACTTTAAAGTGACTTAAACATCCTTTTTAAACCATGTTTTGCTTAGATTTATATATGTTAACTTAGGTCATCATGTTAGATTGCATTGTATGTCATTTACCCATTTTTTGTTCTTTGTTTTCAAGGGTTTTAATTCAATTTTAGAGTTGTTTTCAATTTTGTCCAGAATTTGGAAGTGGATTTAAATTGTCTTAAAAGCCATTTTTAAGTCCAAATCAACTTAGAAATATGTTCTGGTTCACATAGAATAATTAGTTTGCATTTTGAAGCATTTCCATGTATTGTATTAATTGTTGTGTTGCATTTTTCATGCATTTTCCAGAATTTTCAGCATGCATTATTTTAGTATTCTAGGTTGTTTAGACTAACTTAGGTTGTAGTTAGGGACTCTAGGTTAGGGGAGCCACTTGACTCCAGTTAGGATTCTTCTTTGTTGTAGGAAGTACATCAAATTAGGAATTCTAGCTTGTTTAGGAGACATCTTCGAGAAAGTTTTCCCAATGAAATTGGAACTCGAGAAGTTGTTTCGGGATGAAACTCCCACTTTGGATGTTGAAGTATTTTAAACAAAAATAAACTCTCGAAGATAGAGTGTTAGATAAGGCAGAATGCCTTTAATGGTGTAGTTCACTACAATAGGGGAATCCTAGGTTTTCGAACTACGTTGGACTTTGATCTCTATCAGGACACTGGCAAAGTACGTAGGCAGCCAATAGGGCACAAGTCCACCCTTAGGATGACTGTGTGTCTCCTGAGGTCTTTAGGATTATGTTTGCCTTTTTATTATTATCTATTATTATTATTTATGTATTATTATTCATATTTTTTTGGTTGATTAGATAATTAGGGTTGTTTTTATAAGATTTTGATAAAGCCCAAAAGTAATTAGGAGACCTTTAATTAGGGTGAGATAGGTGCCTACAGGATGCGGTCTGGAATCTTCCTATCTCATGACCTAGCCCCCGAATCCAATTTTGGTTCGAAGACTTGATTTTCCTTAAAATATGGAGTCATTGTTTTATTCAAAATAAAACTCATTTTTATAGTTTCCTTGTTCTTTAAAAATAAGGTGGCGACTCCCAGTTTTTCTCAAACTCCTTTCCTTTTTCAAAACCCAATCTAAGTGGACTCCCACAATAAAGAAGGATGATTAGGATTGGATGATCTTGAATGGATAATAGAGAAGGATAAACAAGTAGATAAAAGAGAATGATAAATAGAGAATGATAATGAATTATCTACAATCCATGATAATAGTGAATCCAATTCCAAAAACAAAGCGAGGTGGCGGGTTCACAAAACCCCATACAAGATTCGGCCTCTCTCTCATCTCTCTCTCATCAATTCGGCCACTAGGGTTTTTCATACCCTTGTTGGTTCTTTGATGAAGTGGATCATGATTTGGTTTTTGGAAACCCTATAATCAATATTCATGGATGATTCTTGGAGTTTTGGAAACCCTAGGATTGATTGGATAATGTCCTTGATTGGGATAATAGAACATAAAGCTTGGGTTTTTAGAAACCCTAGCTTATTTAGCTTTTAGGATTTTTGGAAACCCATTGGGGTTCCTGGCCATGAGGGTTTTTGCCTTCTATGGATTCGGCTACTAGGGTTTTGAATACCTAGAATTGTTTGCATGCTTCTTGATATCAATTTTAAAATTGTTTAAATGATGATTCTTGATGCTTGCAATTCATGATTTAAAGTTGTTTAAATATGTAAATTAATGGAGCTTTGTTAAATTGTTAACAATGGTGATTAGGGCTTAGGAAACCCTAATAATTTAATTGACATGGTGGCTGTTTTTTGGTTCAAGAAACCCTAGGGAAGTTTCTTGATTGAAATTAGAAACCCTAATTGTCAAATCTTTGAAAATCTCAATTCTTATTTTGAAATTGTTTAAGTTTAGGAAAGTTTCTTATTTTGATTTGATTCCTTCCTACTTCGAATTATTTGAATTTAGGAAAAGAGGCAACTTGATTAGAGTTTATGAAAACTCTAATATGATGGATTAGGTAAGGTTGACAAACCCTAACCCTAACCCTAGCTCACTCTCTCTCTCTCACTACTAGCTCACGGTCACTAGGGTTTTAGAAACCTTAATGACCTTTGCTTTCATGCCTTGTTTTCTTCAATTGATTTATGAATCATTTATAAAGTTTTCAAAATTAATCTTATTGTTTTTGAAAATAAAAAATGAAGAACAAGTAGGTTACATTAATCTAGTCTTTACAAAAATCCATTTTGGTGTTCTTGAGAGTTTGGGCAATTCATGTGATGAATTAATGTTTTAATTTGTTTAAAAACATTTAGGGATGTTGCTTAATGATATATTAGCATGTTAAAATCGTTTTGGCATGATTGTATATTATTTGGATTAATTTTAAAATCGTTTTAAAGTTAAACTAGGTTGCTGTTTTTTTGGGCAGCAACAATGAAAAATATTTTCTAAGGTTTTCAAAGCTAGCCACCTATCAACTTCATTAATATAAGGTCTTAGTTAAGTTTAGGAAGTGTTCCCATGACTTAATATGACCTAGGTTAGCCATACTAAGGTTTTTGTGATTAGGAGTCAAATCTGGAAATTCTGATTCTCTATCGTAAAAAGCTTTAAAGTGATACCAAACGTTGGAATCACACAATGAGACCCATGCCATTGGAAAGAGGACTAAAAAACCTAGTGAGTTGAAGTTTTCCCATGACTTAGTTCATTATCGGTTAGGCCATATAAAGCCGTTTGTGAAGAAATTCCAGAATCTGTCTGGGTTTGAAGTTCATGTCACAAAATGCTTTAAAGTGATACCAAACGTTGGAATCCCTAAACAAGACATATGCCATTTGAAAGAGGACTGCAAATCCCTGTGAAATATAGTATTCTCACATTTTAAAAGTTAGTTTTAATATAGGAAAATTTAGTCCCAAAACAATAGCTGAATTCTACATTTTTTTTTTTTGAAAACAGAAATTGTTTCTTTCATAGAATTTTTGTTTTGAGTTATTGTTTAATTCCACCATCGTAGGTTAATATTGATTAATCTACTAAGCATATTAAAGTGTTAATAGCATGGTAGGAATTGTGAGAATAACTTCTCAAATTAAATTCTATTTATTTAAAACCTTGTTTTACGAAAGAGACTAGTAGCATCATATATATATGATGGGATTCTTTTAATAAGATTAAAAGATAAATATTATTGTTATAAGATAATAATAATAACTTTATTATTGTTATGAGATAATAATAATAATGTGACTTTAATTAATTATATGTCATTTGCCATCATTGCCTTTCTCTTTACGTAGCTTTTATTTATGCAATTCGATTGTATAATTGTGAATGGATGATTATGGACTTAAGACCAATTAAATGAGTTGTGATTGGTCGCATTAGATGTGAATGGTTTATTTATTAGGTTGTATTTAAAGTTGTTTAAATAAGGAGATGTAATTATTTCGTGGCTTGCATGCATCTTTCCCTCTCTATCCCTATGTAAATCATTTTCTCCTTATTCCCCTTCTTTCTTTTATATAAAATGTAATTTCAAATTCAAGAAGGTGAGTGGTGGACCCGAGATGCATGGTGGAGCTTTGAACGAGAGGAAAATCAAGGACTTAAAAAGGACTTGATGAGGACTACAAGACTTTTCGAATATCTTATAGTCATTATGTAATAGTTACATAGTTATAACTGCGATCACCCAACCCTCTCTTTAATTAGACCTAGAGTTCACGTTTATGGCTCAAAGAATGAACCCACCCTTAAAAGTCCATAATTATACTAAGGCCCATTTATATATGTGATGTATGCTTGCTAAGGCCTAGACCTAATTTATTATTTGTTCAAGATGAATCCATCATAACCTCTATGAGGACAGTGGGAGGATAATTGAGAACTAATAATAAAAGTGGGTCTAAATCTTTATATATATATGTGTGTGTGTGTGTGTGTGTGTGTGTGTGTGTGTGTGTGATGCATGTGATGTATGTTTATGAAATATGTTTATAAAATGAGACCTTTTACAAAACCCTTTTTATTCAAAATTAAGTTGTAAGGAAGAGGCCATAAGCCTTATCCTAGCCTCCTACCATTATAAGGTAAGGGGATTCTTGTGATGGGTGTGTTTGGCTACAGATATGCGGGAATATATCCATCCTGAGGGTTCATCTTATCTTATCACATATAGGATACCGTGAGGTGAGAAGCTGGTACATCCCAAGAACCTATTACGTGAGGCGTGCATCAGAACGTTGACCATACTTGTGTGAACGGTGGGTGTGACTTAACTAATAATATACTATCCAAGAACCTATTATGTGAGGGTATTATATTATAGAGGCTAAAGGATTATTGGAACTTGCTTTGAGAAGCATTAGGATAAAGAGTTATCCACTCATTAAGGGTTAGTATCCAAGAACCTATTATGTGAGGATTACTAATTCTTAATGGGACCCCAATCCCCGCTAAGGAAATTCAATGTTAAAATTCCCGAGTCTCATCAAAGGGTGTTTGTGATTTGAATAAAATAGTGAGAGGTACTGTAAAACTTAAAGACCAAAAATTTTTTATGGTTAATTAATATGAAATTTATATTTGTTATTTTATGTGGTAGATGGCACCTTTAAACCCTCTTTCTAGAATACTTGATGACAATCATTTGACTGGTCCAAATTTCCAAGACTGGTTGAGAAACTTGAAAATTGTCTTAGCTGCAGAAAAAATTGATTATGTCATTAATGCCCCATGCCCCACTACTTTGCATAAGGGGACATCTAAGGAAGAGAGAGACATTTATAACAAGTGGCTCGAGGATGATGTGCAGGTAAAGTGCTATATTATGGCATCGATAACCAATGAACTGCAAAGGCAACATAAGGACTTTGACAGTGCACACTCTATCCTGGTATATTTAAGAGAACTGTATAGTTCACATAATAGAATTGTTAAATACAATGCTGTTGGTGAACTCTTCTCAAATAAGATGGTGGATGAGACATCTTTGAATGAGCACTGCCTCGAGATGATCCGGAGCATGAAAGAATGTAAGCAGGGAGGATTCGCAACAGAAGACATACAATGAAAATTTTATAAAACAAAGAATCCTTCCATCACATTCTAGCAGGAAAACGAAACAAGCATAGGATCATAAATATACACGACAAGTTGTACCTTCAAATTAATATAATATGAAATTGATATGCCATTTAGAATTGGTTTTAGGGCATACCTCTAACAATCTCCCACTTGCACTAAAGCCAATCAACATAGTATCTTATACTTAGTCTTCGTAAGATAAAGCTTCTAACACTCATCTAAGGTGTTATGGCAATGGAGACTCTATGCAAACAAATTTTGCAACTTTATTATTTTCGATAATTGTAATTAAACTACTATCCGCTGCCAACTCTGATGTCCTAGTAAATGACACATGTGTTCTCAAAAGAAAAAACCATACCATAGACATCCTTTTAGGCAATTTGTAAACAGCATCCCTTTTAAAATTTATTTATATATATATATATAGGTATTCCATTCTTAAACTCTTTTAAGAATATACTTGTATCTATTCAGAATCCCTATTCTGAATCAATAATCAATATCTACTAACAACCACTTGCATCATTGATGATATTGATTTAAGTACATTACCTTTAATCATATGAGTATCATATTTCTCAAATATTATGCTCATATAAAATCCCTCACAAAATCGAATTTTTGAGAGATTTGAATTCCTAAAACGATTGTGGAATTCATAATACTACGCTAGTTTTTAAAGTATGTACTTTATAAAGAAAGTCAAGAATAATATCGATGACATGCATGCTTCCACTTTCCTTTTTGAAACACTTCAAGGGATTTTATGTATTAAACTTTTTAATCACATAATATTCCTTTTGAGTTCCGTCAAGGCATAGTTCTTAACCATTGTGGAAACATTATTTTCCAATAACTCTATATTTGAGAAAACAAACTTTTGAATTTTATTTGGAAATATCTTATAATCCCAAATAATCTCCAAACTATATCATTTAACATATTTAAGGTCTGTTAGTGATATAAGATTCAACCAAATATTTGTGGACACCCCATTTTTACCAATTGTTTTATTATGAGTTTTTGCAAGTGATTAATTTGAAGAGTTGATCATTTGGTGGAGAATTGGACTTGTAAAGACCAAATTATCCAAATTATCATTTTCGGGGAAAAAAGATAATTCATTATTTCATGTATACATTTGAATTGGAATCAATTCGTTTGCATTGCATTTGAATTTTGTAGTGTCTTAGGATATCCCTGCAAATTTTCATGTCATTCTGACAAGAGCTCGATACGTAATTAGGGTTTTTGTGACTTGAGGGGTATTTTCGTTATTTTTCTCGTATAATTTCTAAATAACTTCCGAATTCAGAACGGATTATTTCATGGAGTTTATATGGATGTGTAGAGTGTATTTGGAGTGTTAATTGAACTTTTGAATGGTTGGGATGGGTTCGCCCAAAATTGGTCCTATGAGCAGGAACGAGTCAAACTGAGATTTCATTCAAATTAATCGTGAATTGATCCTTTTCACCAAAATGAAAGATCTTCAAAATGTGTTTTCAAATATCAATTTCATAATAAAACCATATTTTTAGAAATGGGTTAAGCCTAATTGATCAATTTTACAAAACAGAGAATGGTTGTATGACCTATTTTGGTACAACCGGGTCAATTGACTAACTTTTTACTAAAACCCCTGACCATGTGTAGACATCCATTTTTTACCATGAGTATGGTCATGAATGATTGCCTATGTTTAGAAGTGAAATAGGGTGTTAAAACCCTAAGTTCCCAGTTTTACCCTTTGTGGGGTAGAGGCCATTATCACATGTAGGTTTTTAGGTCAGATTGAGTCAGTTCTTTTTGCATTAGGTTTTTAGAGAGTCTAGGAACATCCCTGCAAAATTCCATGGCATTTTGAGCCAGGCTTGATAGAAAATAAGGCCTTTGTGACTAAAGGGCAGTTTTGTCCTTTGAATCACAAAAGCCCTGAATGACTGTCGATCTTGTCTCGAATGGTCTCGAAGCTTTGGCATAGATATGTAAAGTGTGTTTGGTAGCTAAGTTGATCAATGACAAGATCTGTGGAGCCTTCTGGCTCATGATTGGCTCTTGAAGCTCAAAAGGCCCTTTCAAAGCCCAGATTAGGGTTTCAACCGGAAGCGACCGAGATTCGATATTTTTATCAAACCAAAGCCTTCAAAGGCTTCAAAATACTTTCCTAAAACATTTTAAAACTTTTTTCAAGAAGAAGAAATGATTTTGAAAGCAATCGGTTAGCAAATTTCAAAATCCTAATTTAGGCTCGGCAGGTCCTAAACAGCTAATCGGTCGACTTTTCCCTAAACCTTTGACCTCGGTCAATGCATTTTCACTTCAAACACTTCTTAAAACATGGAAAATCGAATCACGATCATTTCGGCGCTTGAATCGTCAAATTTGGACTTAAAACGGGCCCGAAAAGCCGAAAAAAGCCAAAACCTGGACGAAACGGGCTGAGTTAGGCCCACATAGGCCAAAAATAGCATGGAGGATCGATGGCCGTCCACCTAGGGACGGCCAACCATCCTAGGGTGGATGGTCGTCGATCCTCTTAGCCAATAATTGCCAGTTTTGAGTGATTTTTCTGCCCGGGACTCTTCCAAGCCCTGTCATGTGTCTAGTTCGGCCATGGGGACTTTTGGATGAGTATGAACACCTTAGAAGACTGGTTTTGAGCCCTTGGATCATTCCTAGGAGATTTAAACTCAGCCATTGATCAAACTCAGGCCTCCCTATAAATAGAAGGCCCTGGAATCAGTTTCAACACACAGAATAAGCTTTAGAGAGCTAGCTTGGAGAGTAGAGGCTTGAGCAATTGCACAAGCTTCCCCCATAGCACACTAGCTTAAGTTTTAAAGTCTTTGAGGTCCTTAGAGTCCTTGGAGTTTGAGGAGAAGGCTTGGAGCTTGAGGAGAAGGCTTGAAGCAATGAGGCAGAGAAAGAGGTTAGTAGTTTTCTTCTTATTCTTCTTATTCTTTTTCTTTAATCATGCTAGGTTAGGTTCTTATTTCCTTAGTATGTATAGGATTTAGTTTATTATTAATATACATGCATATGCTATAGTTCATTATTAGCATACATAGTTTAGGTTCCATATTTCTTTAGCATGCATGATAGGCTAGTTTATTTTTTAAATATGTATGCATATTTCTCTTCTTCTTTTCTTCTTTAGTCATACCATATTAAAAGTTTAGGATTAGGTGTTCATATTTAGAATGCATGATAGGATTATTAGTGTATAGGAATACATGTTTAGGTCATTTATATTAGGTTGTTAATCTTTTTAAGTTTAGTATTATTCTTATCATGGTTTATTTTTTATCACTTGGAGTGATTGATTGATTTATAAAATGTGTTCGAGGGAGCATGCAAAGGTGAGCCTCTTCCCTTGTGATTAAATAAAATATGATTATGATGCTATGTTTTGGTGATAGTTTAGTATGCATATTAGGTTGCATTTAGGGCACTCTTTTACTATTTTTATTCATTGTTTTAGAGTTTTAAGTACATTTTTTTGATTACTTTCAAATCTTTCCATGGATTTAAAGTGACCTAAAAGTGCACTAAAACTCATTTTTTAGGCCAAAATCAACATAGAAACATACCTAGGTTCACATAGCTAACTTAGATTTGTACATTTTCATGCATTGTTTACATTTTTGATTATTTATTTTATTTATTTTCCAGAAATTCCAGCATGCATATTATAGTGTTTTAGGTATTTAGACTAACCTAGGATTAGCTAGAAACCCTAGGATTATGGGGGTCACTTGACCCCACTTAGGACTCTTCTTTGTTGTAAGAATTACAATAAGAATAGAGTTCTATTTTACCTAGGATTCTACTTCGAGAATAATTCTAAAAAGTGATTTTGAAAGAATTCAAAATGGAATGAAATTTCATCTCTCATAATAAGTGTTTTGATCAAACTCAAACTCTCGAAGCTAGAGTCCAAGATAAGATAGAATATCTACGATTATGTGGTTTATTACAATAGGAGAGTCCTATGTAATCGAACTACGTGGACTTTGATCTTTGTCAAGCAATCCGTAGGCAGTCAATAGGGCGCAAGTCCCATCTTAGGTTGACTTCTAGTCTCCTAAGATCATTAGGTTTCTTGTATACTTTTTTGTACTACATATTATTATTATATATTATTATTTATATTTTGTGGTTGATTAGATATACTAGGATTGTTTTGAAAAGATTTTGATAAAGCCCAAACTTAATCAGGAGACCTTTAATTAGGGCGAGGTGGGTGCCTACAAGGAGTTCCTTGGAACCTTCCCACTTCGTAACCTAGCCCCCGAATCCAACTTTGATTCGAAAGACCATGCTTTTCCAAAATATGGGGTCAATGTTTTATTGAAAATAAAACTTTTTTTGTGGTTTCCTTGTTCCCTAAAAATAAGGTGGCGACTCCTAGTTTTTACAAACTCTTATCCTTTTTCAAAAACCCTATCTTGAGTGGATAATAGAGAAGGATAATAGAGATGGATAAATCGAGACGAATAAACATCATCCACAATCCACTCAAGATAAACACTCCCCAAGAGTGAACGAGAGGGCCTCCCGATTCAGGTTGGCTGGTTTACACCATGGTCAAGAATTGTTTACCCAAAACCCTTCTATGAATGTGGAGGATCAAAGCACGGTCGTTTTGGCTTTTGAATCATCCAATTTGGACTGAAAAAGAGCAAGATAGGGCCAAAATACCAAAATCCCTCGAAATTAGGGAAAATTGGGGGAGGCCATGCATGATGACCGTCCAAGCTAGGATAGCTAGCCGTCCAGGCTAGGACGGTCACCAGGATGGTTGTCCTGATTTTTCGGGTTTTCAAAATTTGGGACTCTCTTACCCCTTTTACCCGACTTTGCTCAATTTGTTTTTAGATAATTCAAGCATAATTAAGCCTTAGGACTCTAGGGAGACTGATTCTTGGCCCTAGGATGATTCATTCTTAGCCCTAGGATGATTTTAGATGGATCAATCCCAATCATTCAATGGTTATTTACCCTAGCTCTATAAATACACTTTGATAGAGTCTTTAAGAGGAGAGGACTTTTGATTTGGGAGACTGCTACACCTTGGAGCTGAACTTGGAGCCATAGCCACGAAATTCCAAAGCTTGGGAGCTTGAAGGAGATAGCTAGGAGTAAGGAAGAAGAAGGCGAAAGGTAAGGATTTATACTTCATTGTGTTCAAAACTTGATTTTCCATAACATAGTTAGGAATTGAATATTTTCGAGTAGTTTAGTTTGTTTATAGAGTATATATCTTAGTTCCCTCTTCTTATATGCATTATTTAGGGTTAGATGTAACATTAAATCATGTATGATAGTTTAGATTTAAAGGTTTTCATGATTCATGCATTGTTTTGCATATTAGAATAGGATGTGTATGTGTTTCCTTTTTTATTTTAATATAGGATAGTAGCATATTTGCATGTTTAGGAGTATGTGATTTTGGTTAAGTAAGCTGTTTGTTATGATTTTATGTGTGTGAGCATGCTTAGAGTAAGCATTAATATATTTGCATATTGTTGGGATCTTATGGTGATCATTTGATGATCGTTTGATACTAATAATTATGTAAGTGTGTTAAGGAATACTTTTTGATATGTATGTTGTTTTGAGTCATTCTTTTCATGCTTTCATGATTATTTAAGCACTTAACATGGATTTGATGGTTTGAATATATGAATTGTGTAAGAGAGAACGTGCGAAGGTAAGATCCTCCCCTTGTGTTTAGATTAATTATTTAAGCATGTTTTAGCATAGTTTTGATGTTGTTTTGCATAGTTTTCTCGTTTAACATGTTAGTATGCATGCCAGGATATTTGTTTATTATTTTCCATGGATTAATAATGATTTTTAGGCTATTTAAAGCATGTATTCAAATCTGTCCAGATTTGAATATATACTTTAAAGTGGCTTAATTACCATTTTTAAGCCTGCATAGTTTCTTCATATCGTCTCATAGTATATTCATGTAGTATGCATGCTAGGTCATTGTCATGATTTTTATTACTTTTTTTTTAAGGTTTTTAGAGTGGTTTAAGGCCCACATTCGAATCTGCCCAGAATTGAAAAGTGGTCTTAAATTATTCTAAAAATCATTTTAGAGTCAAATTCAACTTAGAAATATGCCTAGGTTCACGTAGTTGAATTAGTATGTATTTAGGAGCATTTTTCATGCATTGATAGAATTAATTTCATGTATATTTGCCTATTTTGTTTAAATTCCAACATGCATTGCATTAGTGTTTTTAGGCTTTTAGATTAATTTAGGGTTAGTTAGAGACCCTAGGATTAGGAAGGTCACTTGACCTTTCCTAGGACTTTCCTTTGTTGTAATAATTACATTCAAATTTAAGTGTTTTAATGAGTTTAGGAGTCTATCTTTGAGAGGGATTTTGAAATGATTTTTTTATTGAAAATAATTGATTTATTAAATGGTTTCCCCATGAAATGGGAGTCTTTTAAAAGAATTTGTGTTGAAAATGATTTCTTTGAAAAATAAATGGTTTTGGAATGAAATTCCCTGGATGATGATTGATTTGAAAAAATAAGTTTTTAAATTGAGGTTTGCTTCTAAAAAATAAGTTTTATCTTTTAAAATTTCGATTACATTGGGAATCTTTTAATTATCGAACTATTTTTTTTAAAATTTCGATTACATTGGGAATCTTTTAATTATCGAACTATTTTTTGCAAAAAGAACTTCAAATGGATGAAAACTCTCGAAGATAGAGTTTTATATAAAGTCGAATACTTTTAAATGATGTAGTTCATTACAATAGAAGAGTCCTAGGGTAGTCGAACTACGTGGACTTTGACACTTGCTAGGTAACACTAGTAGGTTACGTAGGCATTAATAGAGCTCAAGTCCGCCCTAGGATGCTAGTGGGGTGTCCTAGGTTTTTAGGGTTTGTTTGTATATTATTTTATTATTATTATTAATATAGATTATTGCATTTATATCACTATTTTCATTGGTTGATTAGATTATTTAGGATTGTTTGCATTAGGATTTTAAATAGCCCAAATAAATTAGAAGTCTTTCAATTAGGGCGAGGTGGGTGCCTACAAGTAAGAACTTGGAACCTTCTCACGTCGTAACCTAGCCCCCGAATCCATCTTTGGTTCGCAAATTACATTTTCATTAAATAGAGTTTGTTTTGTTTTATTGAAAATAAAATATTTTTATGGTTTCCTTATTCCTTAAAAATAAGGTGGCGACTCCTTTGTTTTCAAAAATCCCAAATCACGCGCAATGATACATGGTCACGGCAAAAAAGTAAATAGCCCTTAATGGGGCCCGGCGGCGGAAAAGCTGGTTCACAATATTCACAATATTTTTCTTTTAGTTTTACTTCATAGGAATCATTTGAACACTCCAAATATTCATACTTTTGAATCATTTGAACACTTTCAAATATTCAAATGGATATGAAGTATACAAACTAAAATTTAAGGTTTATACATCTTATGTATTATCCTTTTAATCTCCTTATAAAATAAGGTGATTGGTTCATATTAATTAATGAATCAAAATTCATTTATTAATGTGATCCTCAAGATTGAATCCTTATTACCATTTTATGCATTTATTCAAAACATTCATAAAGAGTAAAGAACTTTAGATCAATTGCCAGAAATAATCTAAAATATCCAATATCATATATTATCTGTTTTAAATAAACAAAGTATTTAAAACCAAATAAAACCTCAACAAGAAGTTTTAAAACAACCGGTAATTTCAATAAAGTTTCTATAAACTCTAAATAAACTAATCAAGTATCAAGCATTTATATCAAATGAAGCAACTGCTGATTTATTTCCAAACAAAGAAAGCTCGACATCTACTCGATATTCTGCTTCCCTTTTTCTTTTATATACAATCGCATTGTACAAGAGAACACGATTAGGTATCGGATACCATAAGCAGAATAATACTAATTCTTAATTAGTATTTGAATAAAGCATAGGACGTATCATTAAAAACATTATTCTTCAAGCTAGGTACTCCTTGCAGTTTCTCTTCCAATAACCTGACTTACTGCATTGTAAACACTTTCCTTTTAGACTTCTATTTCTTAATGCCTCATTTTAGCTTATCATGAGACTTCTTCTTCTATCCCTTGCCTTTAGGTTCGGTCTTAGAAACGAAAGCTCTTTTGATAGCCAAAACATTCCCTTTGGGTTCCTTTGTCAAGGTCTCCTAGCAGTTACTAGCACATTCATCAAATTAGTGAGGGAAAGATTATGATAAATTACTTGTGACTTGTAGGAAGGGAATGAAGCAAGATGTCAATGCCCTTTTCAGCAATGATCTTAACACTTAGATCGTGCAATGAGTGAATATTACGGATCATCATGAGGCAGAGCTCATTAATATATATCTCATCAATCATTTTACATGAGAAGAGTTCACTAACAAGATTGTACCATATAATTCTGCTCTGTGAACCATCAAGTTCCCTCAGACGTACCTTACATCATTATCAAGCCACTTACTATAAGTGTCTTTCTTCTCCTTAGATGCCCCCTTTTGACAAAGCATTGGGGCATGGAGTATTGACCACGTAGTCTATTATATCAGCGGCTAAGACTATTTTCAAGTTTCTTAAACCAGTCTTTGGAAGTTTGGACCAGTTAAACAATTGTCATTAATTATTTTAGAGAGCAAGTTTAATGGAGTCATCTACAACATCAAATAATAAATATAATTTCATATTATTAAACCATAAAAACTTTTTGGTCTTTAAGTTTTATGGTACCTCCCATTATTTTATTCAAATCTCATACACCCTTTAATAAGACTCGGGAATTTCAACATTGAATTTCCTTAGTGGGGATTGGGGTCCTATCAAGAATTAGTAGTCCTCACATAATAGTTTCTAGGATACTAACCCTCAATGAGTGGATAACTCTTTATCCTAACACTTCTCCAAGCAAGTTCCAATTATCCTTTAGCCTCTATAATATAATACCCTCATATAATAGTTTCTTGGATAGTATATTATTAGTTAAGTCACACCCATCGTTCACACAAGTATGGTCAACGTTCTGATGCACGCCTCACATAATAGTTTCTTGGGATGCACCAGCTTCTCACTTCTCACCTCATGATATCCTGTATGTGATAAGATAAGATGAACCCTCAGGATGGACATGTTCCCACATATTTGCGGCCAAACACACCCATCACAAGAATCCCCTTACATGGTGGGAGGCTAGGATAAGGCTCATGCCTCTTCTTTACAACTTAATTTTGAAATAAAGGGGTTTTGTAAATGGTCTCATTTCACAAACATACATCACATGCATAACATATATATATCGCATACATATAATGATTTAGACCAACCTTTTTTATTAGTCCTTGATTATCCTCCCATTGTCCTCCTAGAGGCTATGGTGGATTCATCTCAAATATATAATAAATTAGGTCTCGGCCCTAATAAGCATACATCACATATATAAATGGGCATTGGTATGATTATGGACTTTCAAGGTGGGTTCAAGCTTTGAGCCATAAAGATGAACCCTGGATCTAAAGTGAGGGTTAGTGATCGTAATTAAAACCTATGTAACTATTACATAGAGGCGAAAAGATCTTCTTAAGGTCTTGTAGTCCTAGCCAAGTCCTTCTCAAATCCTTGCTATTTCTCTCGTACAAAATTCCACCATGCATCTTGGGTCCACCACTCGCCTTCTTGAATTGAAAATTACAATTTATAAAAGAAGAAGGGGATTAAGGGAAAAAGGGGATACATAGGGATAGAGAGGGAAAGAGGCATGCAAGCCCCAATTTAATTACATCACTGTGAACCAGCCAACCTGATCGAGAGGCATCTCGTTCACTCTTGGGAGTGTTTTCTTGAGTGGATTGTGGATGATGTTTATCCGTCTCGATTTATCCTTCTCTATTATCCACGTTTATCCTTCTCTATTATCCACTCAAGATTGGGTTTTTGAAAAAGGATGAGAGTTTGTAAAAAACTGAGTCTGTAAAAAACTGAGAGTCGCCACCTTATTTTTAGGGAACAAGGAAACCACAAAAAAGAGTTTTATTTTCAATAAAACATTGACTCCATATTTTGGAAAAGCATGGTCTTTGAATCAAAGTTGGATTCGGGGGCTAGGTTACGAAGTGGGAAGGTTCCAAGGAACTCCTTGTAGGCACCCACCTCGCCCTAATTAAAGGTCTCCTAATTACTATTGGGCTTTATTCAAAATCTTATCATGATAATCCTAGTATATCTAATCAACCACAAAATATGAATAATAATATATAATAATAATAGATAGTACAAAAGTATACACAATCCTAAATGTCTTAGG
The DNA here is from genome assembly GCA_017140935.1 of Hamamelis virginiana. Classification (NCBI taxonomy): domain Eukaryota; kingdom Viridiplantae; phylum Streptophyta; class Magnoliopsida; order Saxifragales; family Hamamelidaceae; genus Hamamelis; species Hamamelis virginiana. The sequence continues at coordinate 369,407 of JAESVK010001358.1, read as the reverse complement.
AGACTCAAAGTCAACCTAAACTTGAATAATATTAATGCTAAACTTGAATAAACTAACAACCTAAGATAAAGGAATTTAAACATGCATTCCTACATATTGAAAACCCTATTATGCATACTAAAAGAGATTCTAACTAATGAACACCTAATCCTAAATATTCAATCTTAATATGGTATGATGATAGAAGAATGGAAGAAGAGAAATATACATACATATTATAAAAAATAATTCCTAAAGAAACAATAAACTAGCTTATCATGCATACTAAAGAAATATGGAACCTAAACTATGCATGCTAACAATGAACTATATCCTATGCATACTAACAATGAACTAAATCCTATGCATACTAAATAAAAACCTAACCTAGCATGATTAAAGAAGAAGAAGAAGAAGAAGAAGAAAACAAAACTTTAAACTACAAGCTACTAACCTCTTTCTTTGCCTCTTTCCCTCTTGCTCCAAGCCTTCTCTTCAAGCTCCAAGGACTCCAAGGAACTCAAGGACTTAAAACTTAAGCTAGAGTGCTATGGGGGAAGCTTGTACAATTGCTCAAGCCTCTACTCTCCAAGCTAGCTCTCTAAAGCTTATTCTGTGTGTTAAAACTGATTTCAGGGCCCTCTATTTATAGGGAGGCCTGAGTTTGATCAATGGCTGAGTTTAAATCTCCTAGGAATGATCCAAGGGCTCAAAACCAGTCTTCCAAGGTGTTCATACTCATCCAAAAGTCCCCATGGCCTAACTAGACACATGGCAGGGCTTGGAAGAGTCCCGGGCAGAAAAACCATTCAAAAAGTGCAGTTATTGGCTAAGAGGATCGATGGCCGTCCTCCTTGGGACGGTTGGCCGTCCTTCATGGACGTTTGGCCGTCCCTTGGTGGATGGTCGTCGATCTTTCATGCTATTTTTGGCCTATGTGGGCCTTTCTCAGCCCATTTCGTTCCGGTTTCGGCTTTTTTCTGCTTTTCGGGCCCGTTTTAAGTTCAAATTTGACGATTCAAGTGCCGAAACGATCGTGATTCAATTATCCATGTTTTAAGAAGTGTTTGAAGTGAAAATGAATTGACCTAGGTCAAAGGTTTAGGGAAAAGTCGACCGATTAGCTGTTTAGGGCCTGTCGAGCCCAAATTAGGGTTTTGAAATTTGCTAACCGATTGCTTTCGAAATCATTTCTTCTTCTTGAAACAAGTTTTAAAATGTTTTAGGAAAGTGTTTTGAAGCCTTTGAAGGCTTTGGTTTGATAAAAATATCGAATCTCGGTCGCTTCCGGTCGAAACCCTAATCTGGGCTTTGAAAGGGTCTTTCGAGCTTCAAGAGCCAATCATGAGCCAGAAGGCTCCACAGATCTTATCATTGATCAACTTAGCTACCAAACACACTTTGAATAGGGCCTATTGGGCTTGAAAAGTCACAAAAAGTCAAAATTAGGCTTCAAAAATGGATGACCATCCAACCAAGGATGGCCAACCGTCCAAGGTGGACGGCCAGTCGTCCCTTGGTGGAAGGCCACCCGAGCCATCATCCTCCCATTTAGGTGCTTTAAGCCCCATTTGCCCATTCATGCATCCTTTGCCCAATTTTGAGACCTTCTCTCTCTAGATTTTTCCAATTTCTCTAAAAAATCCATCAAATTTGATTTCTTTGCATCCAAATCAATCCTCAAACACTTCTAGTGTTGTTATTCACCTCAATTTGTGAATCAAAAGCCTAGGATTTCATCCTTGCATTTCAATTTGGGGATCCAAAACCCAAATACACATTCACTTATTTTCTTCAAGTTCATCTTCTAGCTACACTCATGGCAAATAGGTATGAATCAAAATACCCATATATGAAGATGAAGAGCTATAAGGCACCATCTCATGATCCCAACAACTCAAGCTTGTTATTGGAGCCTAGTGCTCATCTTTCCCATATCCACACTCTACAAGAGGTAAGCTTACTTTACATGCTCTTTCATTGAATCATTGATGTCTAGATGCTTTGATATTGAACTTTGGATATTGTTTGATGACTTGTGTTCATGAAATTTGTATTTGGCAAAGCTTGGGAGCCCCATTTTACTAGCTTCACAAGCTTGAAATGTGTCCACCAAGTGTTTGATAAAATTCCCAAAAGACTAGAATTTGATTTTTTTTTTTTATTTAAATTTCTCATGCCATGATTCAAACATGTTTCAAATATCATTTGGATACCTCCAAAAACTTCATGACAAGTTTTCATAATCTTTTTCAAGAACGTGCATACTAGGTGTTTGATAAAATGCCTAAAGGAGGCAATTTTCAATTTTTCAAATCAATTCATCATATCATGCTTTTTTACATGTTTTCAAAATAATCATATCATGATAAGTTTTCAAAATACTTTAAGTAATGCACATATCAAAAATTTGCATGAATTAAGACTTAGCTTATTTTTCTAAACATTATTGTATAAAGTGTCATTTTCATGACTTTTATTTCAAAACTTTTGCTAAGTTTTTATTTCATGATTTTCAAAATTCTATTCTCTTAGGATTTTTATTTCCAATTCAATTTTCATGAAAATAAGTCATATGGTATTTTAAATGAATTATGCTAATTCTTGATGTATAATTAAAAATACCAAAATTAACTACATTAATTATGATATATTTTTTTGAATAACTCACAATTGACAAACCATTTGAGAAATAAAATTTGAACATTTTTTGAAAATGTGTCATTTTGTGAGTTAATTTTGCATTTTTGATTCAAAGAATTAGCATAACTTATCTTTTATACCTCTAATCCATTAATCTTTATCTTTACAGCCAGAGTTCGACATCAGGACTCGGTCCTCTTTACAGGGTATTATTGGATGGTGGGCTAGGATGGACACTCTCCAACCTTATGTCAAAGCCACTATCAGAAGGCTTAGTTTTGGAGACTTTATCGACTCACTGTGGGTTGATACTATGGATAGACAGGCCCTCATGGCCTTATCTGAGCTTTGGTGGGACACCACCAACACATTCCACTTTGAGTTTGGGGAGATGACTATGACTCCCCTTGATTTCACCGTGATCACAGGACTTTCCATTGGGGGTCGCCCTTTGGATTTTTATGAAGATGCAAGCAAGAACTCAACTTACCTGGATACCTTTCTTGGGGCAGGCGATATTGAGATCGTGAAGAGATCAGTTCGCCGAAACACTCTTCTTACCACATTCAGCAATATGCCTGAAGGAGGAGATCCTGACCACATCGTGCGGGCTTTCCTTTTGTACTTGTTTTCCTGCACTCTTTTTGCAGGCACTGCTGATTTGGCCTCTCTAGGCCTTCTTGCCAGCTTGGAGGATATTGACACTATTCCTCAGTATGACTGGGGTGGTGCTGCCTTGGCCACCATGTACAGGACCATGTGCTGTCGGTCTCGAGGGGTATGCACTGACTTTGGAGGCATGGGATTCATTTGGGAGGTATACTCACTTATTTTTAGAAAATATCATAAACTTCCCTTCACTCATCTTCTAACAATGCACTTGTTCGGCAGGTATGGGCTCATGAGTACCTCGACTTGAATAGCCTCATACTGATTGCTAATGACTTTTCCTGGCCAACCCTCGCTAGATATGCCCCAGATAGGCGGGTGAATGCCATTGCCCATAGGCATGATTATGCTTACAGTCGTGCCTTTCTTGCAGGGTTGCGCTCTAATGAGGTAACAATCTTCATTCCTGCTTACCTTTCTCAATGCTCAAACTTTCTCTAATATACCTTGTCCTCAGGTTAGGTGGAACCCTTGGCGTCATTGGAGGGGTACCATGCATACTCGACTTAATTCTGTGATCGAGATGTCACATAAGAGAATCTTGCTTGAGGGGCCTTCTGGCAGGTACCGGTACCTTGGGGAAAGAGTGCGTGCCCAGCTTTGTGGGTCTTATTCAGTTGCTCGTGTGCCTCATGCACCTCCTCCCTCTATGAGGCATACTGATAGGTTGACAGACCATGCTTTAGCAAACGCCATGGCTGGTGTATTTGCGGATGCTTTCCATCGTCCGTATGAGGACTATCGTACATTCTGTCAGCGCTATCTGATGCGTCCACTTGTATCGGGATTTCCACCTGCTGAGGTATCAAACTTTCTCTTGACAGCCTTGCCTCTTTTCTATACATTATTCTTCATATCTCTTTATTTGGCAGGGTCGTCGAACCCGAGGACATGCTTCCCATCCTACAGCTACTGCGGCTCTTAGTGAGGGCGAGTCTTCATCTTCTGCTCCTTCTTTGCCACCTGTCCCCTGGCAGGTGCAAGTCATCTAGGACGGTAGCTTTGTTCAAAGACCGATCACTCGAGTGCCTTATAATGAATATCCACACATTGATCCTTCTTACACTTCGGTAATTATCATAATCTCATCATTTGTTATATGTGGCTTTCTCTCTCTTAACATTTTGAATCTTTCGACCTTTCAGGTGCCTGTACCATACATTGAGGAGTGGTTGGCATACAGTGCATCATTGACTAGGGAACTTCAAAGCATGAATCTTGATGCACACAATGCGAACATAGCTGCACAAGTAATTATCTCTCTACTTTTTCAATCACTAATGATCTCATTCTTCACCAATCTTACCTAATCTTTGGGTTTGCAGGCTTCAAGCCATCCTTCACAGGAGCACCATGGATCAAGAGGGGATCACGAGGCATTGGGTTCACGGGGAACGAGGAAATCATCCCGGCGGAGATGATTTTGTATCATTAGGCCTATAGGAGGCCCGCTTAGGGTTTTCTATGTAACTTTTTCTCTATGTATGCACTAAAAACCCTGATTTGGCATGTAATTATATCCTAATGAGAATACAAATATGTTTTAATTTCTTTTTTGGTTCAATTTTAACCCAAAAATAGGTCAAAACTGACGAAAATTGAGCGAAAAGTCAAACTAAGCGTCAAAAAGTCTCGAAAAAGTCAAAATTAGGCAAAATTTGAGATCAGGGATGGATGACCATCCCTCCATGGACGGTTGGCATTCCTTTGGGGGATGGTCATCGACCCCGGTTCCCAAATTTTGAATATTTTGACGTTTTTTAACTTTTTAAGAGTCCTACTTCGCCTCTAACTCGATTTCTTTGCCAAAAAGCTATAAAAACACACCTCTAGGCTCATTTTCATCACACTAAACACAATGGAAGCTCTTTAGTTGATTATCAACCTATTCATAGCAAGAATGAGGGTAGAAGACAAGAGGGTACGCACGATTCGGCCTGACTTCGTGGTTCTTTCTCTGTCATGTGAAGCTTGAAGACAAACTTCTCAACTCTGTGATCCACTTCTGGGACTCTGATCTTCATGTGTTTCACTTCAACTGTGAAGAGGTATGTCCTTTATTTGAAGAGTTTTGTGCCTTGATGAATGTCTCTATTAATGGTCCCTTCATCTTTCCTACCATTCGTCGAGGTTACTTCCAAACCTTTTCTTCTCTCTTTGACCTCTCGTTTATGGAAGCTTCTTCATATATCCATGAAAACTCCATTGATATTCTCAAACTAGCTTCATTTTTCTTGAGGGAAGGGGGAAAACCATTAGCTCTTCATAGGCCTACCCAGTACGCACTCGCCTTATGCATAGTGGGTTGTTTCCTTGTTTCAAACGGAACCATTTTCATACCTATTGAAACATGTGAACTCATTCTGCCATTGTCACAATCTCATAACATCATTCCCCTGGTGCTAGCTGAAACTCTAAACAAGCTTGACCACTTCTACTCCAACTCTGCTTCTTGCATTAGGGGTAGCCCCATTCTCCTTCAAATGTGGTTGGTTGAGAGACTCAAACTGATTACTCCTTGTGATGGGCTTAAACACTTGTCCCACAACTATTGTTCACGTAAACTTTTGTTTCTTGAGCATCGCTCGATTCAGGATATGATCATCTTCTTCTCTTCTCTAACTTGGAGAGATATTCAGTGGCATGTGGTCATATGGGATTGTGGTGAAGAGTATGTACTGCACACTTTGGGATGTTGTCAGGTGAAGCTTATGGGCCTAAAGCATACATCATTTTATTGGGCTTTTCGTGTACTTCGCCAAATGGGCCGTGCTCAAATCAATCTCCCTCTCAAAGGGCATGTTCATGGGGTTGAGGTGGCTACTCCTTCTTTGGTATCTTGGGCTATGAAGAAATGGGCTTCAGGTTTATGTATGAGTCAGGTAGGAGATCGCAATGAGCCTTTTAGGCTTGATGGGGAATATCGGGCTTGGCTTAAACAAGACTTGGGTTTGAAGGTGCAGGCTATGATGGATAAGGTTCAAAGCCTCGTTTATGGTTCTCGAGTCACAGCTCAGTCAGCGGGTCCGTCACTTCCACCAAATGCATCACGAGTTAAGAGAAATAGAGAAGATGAAAATGAAGCCCAAGCCCGCGGAGCGAGAAAGACTTAGAGTAGATTAGGGATTACTTTTACTTTTCTAAGCAATGTAAGATTTGAAGAAAGTAAGAATTATGAACACACATGGCATGTAATAGATCTTTAAAAAGGTTTATACCTTTTATGGATGAATAAATATCAATTTTATTAAAATCTCAACAAATATCCCTTAATAATTACAAATGACCCAAGCTCTTGGTGTTTTTACAAGAAATAGACCACACCCAAAGTAACTTTATGGGTTGCCTACGTATCCCCATCCTTGATGCAATGCTTTGTCATTTTTCTCTAACTCTTTGTGATATTTGGGGAATCAGGTCTTCGTACTTCATGAATCAAATTGAAGAAGTCCGCTTCTTTTTTTTTTTTTACTTGCTCTAACTTTTGCCTAAGCAGCCTTTTCAGGTTTTCTACTTAGCGAGCTTGATTTTTATATTTAAATACCCTAACTTTTGCCTAGGCAGCCCTTTCAGGTTTTCTACCTAGCGGGCTCTTTTTTTTATTATTTTTTTTATTTTTATATGTGGTACTTCTTCAATTGATCCAAATTGTAAGGTTGAGAGAATTCATTCCCGTCAATATCTGCAATCTTCAAGGCTCCGCCTGACAGTATTTGTCTGATGATGTAAGGGCCTATCCATGTGGACTTGAAATTTCCTCGTGGGTCATGGATCGGTGCTCGAATCTCCTTTAGTACTAGATCTCATTTCTTCAAACCTCTGTGCTTCACTTTTTTGCCAAACGCCTTGGTTATTCTTCTTTGATACCATTGAATGTGGTACAGTGCCCTCAATCGCCTTTCATCCAGTAGAGCTAACTCTTCATACCAGTTCCTTACCCATTCTACCTCTGCCAGTTGACTCTCTATGGCAATTCTTAACGACGAGACTTCTAACTCTATAGGCAATACCGCTTCCATTCCATATACGAGTGAAAAAGGGGTAGCCCCGGTCGATGATCTAATGGAAGTACGATATCCCCACAGTGATAGTGGTAATTTCTCATGCCAGTCATTGTAAGTCTCGGTGGTCTTTTTCAAGATTGACTTGAGATTCTTGTTTGCTGCTTCAACAGCCCCATTCGTCTGTGGCCTATAAGGAGATGAGCGGTGATGCTTGATACTATACTTTTGTAGGAGCGCTTCGGTTTCTTTTCGAAAATGCTGTCCATTATCAGAAATGAACTCGTGGGGCACTCCATACCGATAAATGATATTATTATGTATGAATCTCGTTACTTGCTTGGCATTCAATGTCTTGTAGGATGCAGCTTCTACCCACTTGGTGAAATAATCTATTGCGACCAGGATGTACTCGTGCCCATTTGAGGCTGCAGGGGTTACCTTGCCAATGATGTCAATGCCCCATGTTGCAAACGGCCATGGCGAAGACATGGTAGTGAGTGGCATCGAGGGTTGATGTTTTCCACTTGCAAACACTTGACATTTGTGACACTTCTTGACATGTAGATGGCAATCCCTTTCATAGTTGACCAATAATGCCCTAGTCTCACGATCTTCTTGGCTAGCATGTATCCATTCATATGCGGAGCCCCAGCCCCTTCATGTACTTCCAACACTATTCTTTCAGCTTCTTGTTCATTGACGCACAACAGATGTACCCCGTCATGTGATCTCCGGTACAGCTTCCCCCCACACAGAATATACTGACTAGCTAACCTTCTTATAGTCTTTCTGTCTACGGATGACGCCTCTTTTGGATATTCTCATTTTTCTACAAACTGCTGGATGTCATGGTACCATGGCTTTCCATCATTCGGCTCTCCTTTTTGGATAACGCAACAGTAGGCCGGTTCTTCTCGGGACTCAATAATGAGAGGAGTTACTCCTTCATCTTTAGGGATATCTACATGGATGCTAGAGTGGCTAAGGCATCCGCAAACTTATTCTTTAACCTAGACGGATAAAAGAAGTCAATTTGACGGAATTCTTTCACCAAAGTCTCTAAATACTCATGGTAGGGTAACAACTTCTTATCCCGAGTCTTCCACTCTCCTCTAGTCTGGCATATGATTAAGGCGAAATCTCCATATACTTCCAATTCTTCCACACCCAATTCCAAGGTAGCTTCCAATGCTAGGATACAGGTTTCATACTCGGCTATATTATTAGTAGCATCAAAGGATAACCTGACAGATAATGGTATCAAGTTATTCTCCGGTGTAACTAACAACACACCTATTCCACATCCTCTCTTATTATAAGCCCCATCAAAGAAAACTTTCCAAGGCTCTTTACTTACTTCTAGAATCTCTTCATCGGGAAACTGGTACTCAAACGGTCTTTCTACTGACGACGGATGTTCTACTAGAAACTCTGCTACTATTCTCCCTTTCGCTGATTTCTGCACCACATATTGAATGTCGAACTCTATAATAACAATAACCAACGGGCTGTCCTAAAGGATGACACCGGCTTCTCCAATAAGTACTTCGGGGGTCCATGCGACTAATGAGTTGCACTTGAAAAGACAACATGTAATGGCGGAGCTTTTGGGTAACCCACACCAATGCCACACATGTCTTTTCTAATGCGTCGTATTTAACCTCATAGTCAATCATCTTCTTGCTCAAGTAATACCCCGCATTCTCTTTTCGAGATTCTGGGAGATATTGAGCTAACATAGCTCCCATCGCAGTTTCAGTGAGTGCTAGATAAAGTAGTAAAGGCTCACCTTGCCGCGGGGGAACTAATATTGGTGGATTGCTCAAGTACTTCTTGATGGTTTCAAAGGCCTCTTGACACGCGTCATTCCACTTCGTGGGCACATCCTTCTTAAGAAGCTTAAAGATAGGCTCACAAATCATCGTCAACTGTGCTATAAATCGACTGATGAACTGAACTTTTCCTAAGAATCCTCGAATCTCCTTTTCTGTCTTTAGCGACTGCATCTCCGTGATGGCTTTAATCTTTCCCGGGTCGACCTCTATTCCTTTCTGAGTGATCATAACTCCCAACAACATTCCCGCAGTTACTCCAAAGGCGCACTTTTGAGGATTCAATCTCAGGTTAAATTGCTTAATTCTTTGAAGGAACTTGCCTAGAGCTTCAAAATGGCTTTCTGATCCTTAGACTTTACGATCATATCATCCACATACACCTCTACTTCCTTATGAATCATATCATGCAATAAGGTGGTTGCCATTCTCTGATAGGTAAAACCAGCGTTCTTTAGGCCAAAGGGCATAACTCGATAACAGAAGGTCCCCCATTGAGTAATGAAAGAGGTTTTCTCCATATATATAGGGGCCATCTTTATCTGGTTATAACCCGAGAACCCGTCCATGAAGGATAACAGAGCATGACCGGCGGTACTATCTACCAGGATATCTATGTGTGGCAAAGAAAAATCATCTTTAGGGCATGCCTTGTTCAAATCTCAGAAGTCTACGCACATTCTAACCTTCCCATCCTTCTTAGGTACCGGCACAATGTTAGCTAACCACTCAGGGTACTCTACTACCTGGAGAAATCCAGCGTTCATCTGCTTCACTACTTCATCTTTGATCTTTAGTGCCCACTCTGGCTTCATTCTCCTCAACTTCTGTTTCACCGGCTTAACCCCCGGATTAGTAGGGATAAAGTGTTGTACAATGTCGGTGTCAATCCCTGGCATATCTTTGTACGACCATGCAAATACTTCTATGTTTTCTCTCAACAATCCTACCAATTTTTTTTTTCTTGTGGTGACAGAGTTGCCCCAATTTTAATTATTTTAGGCGATTCATCGGAACCTAAATTAACTGCTATTAATTCATCCACATTAGGTCGAGCATGTTCCATTTCCCTTCGTTGTTCAAACTCAGGGGGAACATCCTCTCTAGGATCTATGTTCATGCCATATACACCCATAGAAGACAGAAGGGATAAGCTGCAAATGCAAAGAATGAAGAAAAATGAATATTTTATTAATTGTGAAGAAAGTGGGATAACAAAATTAAGCTATCATTCGCCTCCTAACAGAAGAGGGATGATTTTATTGAAAATGGAAAAACGAAAGTCCTATTCTAAAATCCTATCAAAAGAAAGTATAGAAATCCTACAAGCTATCATCTGATGGTAGTGAATCTTCCATGACTGAGTCTTCAACTCGAGGCTCATACTCAAGGCTCCAGTTGGTCAAATGACTGATGGTATCTTCCATGAGGTGGATAGGATCAGGTTTATGAACATGCTCTTCGATGCAGGCGATCTCTTTGAACATAGCCCCTATGGCGACTTCATCGATGTGGTCGACCCAATCAAACTCTGTATGCTCTTCGGCTGTGATGGTAGTTGGAGAGAGAGGTAGTGGAGTGTTGAAGAAGATTTCAAACCCAGGAACCCTAGCTTTCTGATCTTCGAGGTAAATGGGCTCAGGGAACCCACAATAAGGGAAATCATTCCCTTCTTTGACAAAAGCCCCATTCAAAGTGGGCCGGTAAGGTTTCAGAGTGAGGTTAGGGACTCGTCCCTCTTCTTTAGCCAACTGTCTTTCTCTTCTTTTCTGTGCCATCTCTTTTCTGTCAACTTTGGTACTTTGATAGCCCAACCCGAATAGATAAATTGCTGAGGGATACTCGATAGAATCAGGCGTGCCTTGATGACGACGTCCTAGGCCCATTCCTGGAAAGAAGCCCATATTTTTCATGATCTGGCCTACTTGCATATTCCCATATGGACTGTAGTCTAGCACCATTTTCTCTTTACATCTTGGCTCAACCTATACACATTGTATGTATTCAAAGCCTATCAATGGTACTTCTTCAATCTCCGGCTTGATCTCACATATAGGTACACGGGTAGGAGTGATCTCAGAATCTCCCTTCAATGTCACCACTGAGCCTTTGTAGGGGAACTTAACCTTTTGATGGAGGGAAGAAGGCACAGCCCCAATTGGATGAATCCAAGGCCTACCAAGTAGAAGATTGAAACAAGCAGGCACGTCTAGTACTTGAAAATCGACTTGGAACTCTACAGGCCCAATAGCTAGAGATAAAGTGACCATCCCAACTACTTCTCTTCGAGTGTTGTCGTATGCTCTCACCGTTTGCCTTAACGGTTTGAATTCTGACGGTTCGATGCCCAAGGAAGTGGCGGTGCTGAGAGGACATACGTTCAAGGCTGACCCATTATCTATCAATACTGTAGGAATTCTCTTGCCTATAGTATCCACCGTGACATACAAAGCTTGCAAATGATGAAGTCCTTTCTTCGGAAGGTCTAACTCTGTGAAAGATATTGACTGTCCATGCTGAACTGGACTGACCAGACTGACTAAACCCTCCGGGTGAAGTATCGATGGGATTCTGAACTTGGTTGAGTAGCTTGAGTATTGTCTGCCTGTGCTTTTGAGAAGCCATTAAAAGTCCCCTGATGGTGATGTTGGCTTGAGTACGCTTGAGTTGTTTCAGTATCTCTTCCTCTTCCTCTTCCTCTTGAACTTCAGTGCGTTGAGATCTTTCTAACTCTCCCAAAGGATTGTCGGATTTCAAGTTGGCGGGCTTGAAATGACGACCTCCTCTAGTGACATGGTTAACATCTTCCTCATCACTGGCCCAAATATCTGCTATCTCCTCGGGTGTGTTCATCAAATCTTCCCCCTCTATGATATCAATCTCATTCTCTGACCCATCATCTATGGTAGACTCGGCAGAAGTCGAACTTGATCCTAAATACTGGGTGACCCATGGTTGCCTTGGATAGACGGTTCGGTGATGGGTGTTCCCATTCATATGGATGACTTTAGTTGTGAAATACTTCTTGAGGATACTCTGGCTAACTTTCTCAAAACATGTGAGGTTTGGATCTTCGGGTTCAACCTGAGCCACAGGAACGTCTTCTTTAAGTGAATCAGGGTCATCACCCCAACTAGAATGAGCAATGTGTTCTTTGAATGTGGGTTCCTTCATTTTGGGGTAAAGGACATAGAAGTCGAACTTCCCATTAGGTTCCCTTAATAGGCCTACTTCGGGATCTCCGGCCTCATATCTCTTTCGCAATTCCCACTGGCTATTTCCAGTCTTGGAAAAGGCTTTCTTGGTTCTAGCATTAGATCTAATGGGTTCAATCTTTGTCATCTCAGCTTCACAAGACTTTTCAGGGCTGAGAACGTATAAACTAAACCTCTCATTTCTTTCTGTTAACAAATCCACACAAAGATCTCTAGCTTAAAACCTTTCTTTGAGAGCCCACTGACTAGTACCATTATTTAACGACTGATCCACTTTGCAAGGCTTGGGAAGCCCATTCGAACTAAAACCCAGGAATGTCTCTTTCTCAAACTGTCTCCATGAACGGTAAAGCTCCCTTGGGCTAGTGAAGGGCTGAGGGATTTCAATCAGACCTTGATCGATGAACCCTTGTACTATATTCCGTAATGTATCATATGATTCTGTATCATGGCTATGGGTGGCATAGTATTGGTAGTAAACTTTTTGGGTCTTGGCTTGTATAGGGTGATGAGCCCACGGGCTTGACAGTGATGAAACATTTCAGTTATGGAAGTAGGGAATGAAGGGTGAGCATGGATAGGCTCACAATGGACATAAGGGTCGGCATGGATAACATTGATATTTGCTGGTGGTGGGACTGCATGGGTAGGAAGTGGATTTTGGGTGACATTGGGTTGAGAAGGTGGGGAAATGGTTTTATTGTCTATGAGATCTTGGACTTCATGGCGGAGACGGAAGCAACGGTTGGTAACATGGCCTTTGGATTGATGGAAATGACAATATTCATTTTCATTGAAGTTCTTGGGTAATGGGTTGGGTGTAGGTCTGGGTTCCAGAGGTTGGAGCAAGCCTCGAGCTTTCAATTTCTCGAAGACTTTTTCCAATAGCATATAGAGCTCGGTAAATTTTCTGGATGGCTTATTTCCTAGGGAAAAGGGTTGGGTAAATGGAGTAGGCTGAGATATGGCATTGACTTCGGTTGCCTTCCCATTGATGACAGGTCGGCGGTTCTTGTAGGGTTCATCGGTTCGGAGAGCTCCATCAGCTAGAGCGTCCTCCACTTGGGTACCAGCAGCGACTAGAGCTCGGAAATTTGGGAGATATTGGAAGAACATGTGCTTGTGATACACTGGGAGCAAGTTTTTCACTATCATGCGGATTTGTTCTTCTTCCTCGGGGCGGTTAGCCATTTTAGAAGCCTTGGTTCTCCAGCGGGTGAGGAAGGCAGAGAAAGTTTCCCTTAATTCTTGCTTTGTAGTCTCCAAGTCCCTCCTAGTGACATCAACTTCTGTGTTATACTGGTAATGGTTGCTGAACTCAGTGCATACATCTACCCATGTCTTCATTCTAGACTCATCCAATGACAGAAACCATTTCAGAGCGGATCCAGCCAGTGTCTCGTGGAACATTTGGGCTAGCAGATCATCATCAGCCCCTCGTGGGTGCATGGCTCTTACATACATCTTCAGATGGGTCTTAGGACAACCCATTCCATCAAACTTCTCTAACTCGGGCATTCTGAAATGAGTGGGCATACGGGCCTTAGGGAACAGAGATAATGACGACATGTCCACCAGATCATCAGACTTCCTAATACCTTTCAAGGCTTTTTCCAGGGCTTCGACCTTGCTACTCAACATTATAGGCTCAGTGGAAAAGAAAGCAGGGGTCTTGGGCTTGGATTCTTTTTCCAGATCAACAGGCTGAACAAATTCTGCACTAGGCCTAGTGGGCTCAACAACTATCTTCGGTCTAACAAAACATTCCTCTTCATCAACGTTCTCAAATAAGGGATTAGTACGGGCTCGCACCTTATCCTCCTCTTCTTTCTGATGAACTAACTCTTGGACCACTTTTAAGAGTGCCTCGATCTTCTCATCAGTCGTCTTTCCATTAGTTCCAATGGCAATAGGGGTATGATCCTCGTTACTAGACATATTTGAATCGACAGGTAGACCCTTAAACAACCGACCGCTAGAATCACGACGCCAAGCCAGATTGCTGGAAAGGAGAAAAGATTTGAATCAACTAAGAGCTTCCAGTGTGAAAAAGGGATGACTAAGGATAATCTCACATGCTTACAAGAATATAGGCCTAAAGCCTACAAATCAACCTTCACATTCTATTTTATGAAAAATGGGCCTAAGGCCTGAGTACGAATCTCATTCTCACAGCTCACAATTTACATCTCAATCTTACCACAGGCTTATATCTTCTATCCAACTGACATGGGCCTAAATCCCATATCCTAAACTCACATCGGATCTAGCTCTTGTATCCAAATGACATGGGCCTAAAGCCCAATCTCATATCTCACGTCTCACGTCTCACGTCTTCTCCTAAGACTCATAAATCAATACCACTATTTGGGCAGCATAACACTACCACGAGCTTAAGTCCAAGGATATGTAGGGTACTAAGCCCTCATCAAGTACCTTAACCCTTTAGAGATACTTCCCTTAAGAGTTTAGGGCATTTCATAAGGTCTAGACCTACAAACCCAGGTCCTAATGGTTCTACACATTTCACAATCATGGCTCAAACAAAACTGGGGGGTAAATTCGGCAGCATAACATTACAAAAATGTGCTCAAAAGTGACGTAGGGTATGTGTCCTACGGAGACAGTCTATATGGACTAATGCAAAGGGTAGGCTGAGTGTCCCTTACTTGCTCGGTCCAATCGATATACCTAACCACATGTGACATCAGGAATGCCGCGTGGGTCCAACAGTACATGATTGGTCCGTTTGATATACCCGAGGGTACTTGGTAAAAAGGGTGAATGGCTTTCGCATACATGGAACCCAAGAATCAAAGAGACTGGGCCCATGGCTAGGCTCATCGTTGGCTTTAGCATACAACGTCCTAAACAAGCAGAGTCAATGCGCACACAATGCAAAATGCAAGTCACACAGTCATACAAATGCAAGTGGTTGATTTTATTAATTAAGAAATTGAAAAGCCCAAAAATAATTAATTGGAGTTTAGCCCTCGACATCCCCAGTGGAGTCGCCAGTCTGTGAACCAGCTAACCTGGATCGGGAGGCCCTCTCGTTCACTCTTGGGAGTGTTTTCTTGAGTGGATTGTGGATGATGTTTATCCGTCTCGATTTATCCTTCTCTATTATCCACGTTTATCCTTCTCTATTATCCACTCAAGATTGAGTTTTTGAAAAAGGATAAGAGTTTGTAAAAAACTGGGAGTCGCCACCTTATTTTTAGGGAACAAGGAAACCACAAAAAAGAGTTTTATTTTCAATAAAACATTGACTCCATATTTTGGAAAAGCATGGTCTTTGAATCAAAGTTGGATTCGGGGGCTAGGTTACGAAGTGGGAAGGTTCCAAGGAACTCCTTGTAGGCACCCACCTCGCCCTAATTAAAGGTCTCCTAAGTACTATTGGGCTTTATTCAAAATCTTATCATGATAATCCTAGTATATCTAATCAACCACAAAATATGAATAATAATATATAATAATAATAGATAGTACAAAAGTATACACAATCCTAAATGTCTTAGGAGACTCAAAGTCAACCTAAGATTGGACTTGCGCCCTATTGACTGCCTACGCACCTTATCAATTGCTTGACAAAGATCAAAGTCCACGTAGTTCGATTACCTAGGATTCTCCTATTGTAATGAACTACACTATCATTAGCATTCTATCTGATCCAGGACTCTATCTTCGAGAGTTTTTATTAGTTTGAATTTTTTTTTTAGAAAATAACTCACCAATTAGTAGATTCCCAATGAACTTAGAATTCCTTTATCCAATCACAACTCTTTTCAAAATGGAAATTCTATCCCGAGTCAAATCCTTTCAAAAGATGGAATTTCATTCCAAGTTAATTTCAAGAGTTCCAATTTCATTGGGATTCATTTAATGGTGAATTTATTTTAGTAAAACACTAGTTTTGAAAGTCCTCTCGAAAATAGGATCCTAAACTCACTAGAATCCTAGTTTTAATGCAATTCTTACAACAAAGGGGAATCCTAAGTGGGGTCAAGTGACCCCCCTAATCCTAGGGTTTCTAGCTAATCCTAGGTTAGTCTAAACACTTAAAACACTAACAATGCATGCTGGAATTTCTGGAAAATATACAAAAATGCAATAAACAAATGCAAACAATGCATGAAAAATGTCCTAAATGCAATCTAATTATTCTATGTGAACCTAGGCATGTTTTTAGGTTGATTTGGGCCTAAAAAATGGCCTTTAATACATTTTAAAGGTATTTTCAATTCATGGACAGATTTGAATATACCTTTTAAAATGCACTAAAGCCCATGAAAATAAAAAATAAAAAAGGTGAAGATGACTAACATGCAACCTAATATGCATACTAAAATTACCTTCATCATAATCATACTTCACATAGTCTATTTAATCACAAGGGAAGGGACTTACCTTTGCATGCTCCCTCGAACACAATTCATATATCAATCATATCTAAACATTCCAAGTGATGAAACTAACTATGATAAGAATAATATTAATGCTAAACTTGAATAAACTAACAACCTAAGATAAAGGAATTTAAACATGCATTCCTACATATTGAAAACCCTATTATGCATACTAAAAGAGATTCTAACTAATGAACACCTAATCCTAAATATTCAATCTTAATATGGTATGATGATAGAAGAATGGAAGAAGAGAAATATACATACATATTATAAAAAATAATTCCTAAAGAAACAATAAACTAGCCTATCATGCATACTAAAGAAATATGGAACCTAAACTATGCATGCTAACAATGAACTATATCCTATGCATACTAACAATGAACTAAATCCTATGCATACTAAATAAAAACCTAACCTAGCATGATTGAAGAAGAAGAAGAAGAAGAAGAAAACAAAACTTTAAACTACAAGCTACTAACCTCTTTCTTTGCCTCCTTCCCTCTTGCTCCAAGCCTTTTCTTCAAGCTCCAAGGAATCTAAGGAACTCAAGGACTTTAAAATTTAAGCTAGAGTGCTATGGGGGAAGCTTGTGCAATTGCTCAAGCCTCTACTCTCCAAGCTAGCTCTCTAAAGCTTATTCTGTGTGTTAAAACTGATTTCAGGGCCCTCTATTTATAGGGAGGCCTGAGTTTGATCAATGGCTGAGTTTAAATCTCCTAGGAATGATCCAAAGGCTCACAACCAGTCTTCCAAGGTGTTCATACTCATCCAAAAGTCCCCATGGCCGAACTAGACACATGGCAGGGCTTGGAAGAGTCCCGGGCAGAAAAACCATCCAAAAAGTGCAGTTATTGGCTAAGAGGTGTAGACATCCATTTTTGACCATGAATATGATCATGAATGGTTTCCTATGATTAGAAATGAAATAGGGTGTCAAAACCTTAAATTCCCAGTTTTACCCTTTGTGGGTAGTAGGTTAAAGGTCATTATCACATGTAGGTTTTTTAGGTCAGATTGAGTCGGTTCTTTTTGCATTAGGTTTTTAGAGAGTCTAGGAGCATCCCTGCAAAATTTCATGACATTCTGAGCCAGGCTTGATAGAAAATAAGGCCTTTTGTGACTGAAGGGCAGTTTTGTCCTTTGAATCACAAAAGCCCTGAATGACTGTCGATCTTGTTTCGAATGGCTTCGAGGCTTTGGCATAGATATTTAAGGTGTGTTTGGTAACTAAGTTGATCGGTGGCAAGGCCTGTTGAGCCTTCTGGCTCACATCTGGCTCTCAAGGCTCGAAAGACCCTTTCAAAGCCCAGATTAGGGTTTCGACCGGAAGCGACCGGGATTCGATATTTTTATCAAACCAAAGCCTTCAAAGGCTTCAAAACACTTTTCTAAAATATTTTAAAACTTGTTTCAAGAAGAAGAAATGATTTCGAAAGCAATCGGTTAGCAAATTTCAAAACCCTAATTTGGGCCCGGCAGGCTCTAAACAGCTAATCGGTCGACTTTTTCCTAAACCTTTGACCTTGGTCAATGCATTTTCACTTCAAACACTTCTTAAAACATGGAGAATCGAATCACGATCGTTTCGACGCTTGAATCGTCAAATTTGGACTTAAAACAGGCCCAAACGAGCCTGCACGTGAGGGGGAGTGTAGAAGAATGAAATCCACTTTGTCCCACATCGCCTAAATGAAAAGCTTGCTATAGCTTTATGTACCTATAAATAGAGGGCCCTGAAATCAGTTTCAAGACACACAGTATAAGCTTTAGAGAGCTAGCTTGGAGAGTAGAGGCTTGAGCAATTGCACAAGCTTCCCCCATAGCACTCTAGCTTAAGATTTAGAGTCCTTGAGGTTCTTAGAGTCCTTGGAGCTTGAGGAGAAAGTTTGAAGCTTGAGGAGAAGGCTTGAAGCAGAGGTTAGTAGTTTAAAGTTTTCTTTTTTTGTTCTTCTTCTTCTTCTTCCTCTTTATTCATGCTAGGTTAGGATTTTATTTCCTTAGTATGCATATAATATAGTTTATTGTTAATATAGGATTTAATACATAATAGGATTTAGTTTATTTATTTAATATGCATAATATGAATTAATATGCATATCTCTTTTTTTTTCTTTTCTTCCATCCTTCCATAATCATACCATATTAGTATTAGGATTTATTTTATATGATAATATATTACTTTCATGCATGTCATTTTATTAAGGTTAGGAAAATATATTAATCTATTTCTTTTTAGATAGTTTTATATTGGTGATATTAGGTTTGTATTTTAATTATGTCTTGTTTGGAATGATATGATTTGTGTTCGAGGGAGCATGCAAAGGTAAGTCCCTTCCCCTTGTGATGAAATTGATTGTTTTCAAGTATGATTATTTTGATATATCATATTAGGTTGCATATTAGGCCATTTTCACTTCTTTTATTCTTTTATTTTATGGGTTTTAAACCCACTTTTTGATTACTTATAAATCTGTCCATGGATTTAAAGTAACTTAAAAGTGTATTAAAACTCATTTTTTAGGCCAAAATCAACATAGAAACATGCCTAGATTCACATAGAATAATTAGATTGCATTTAGGACACTTTCATGCATTATTATACTTGGATGATATTTTTTTATTTTATTTTCCAGAAATTCCAGCATGCATATTTTAATGTTTTAGGTATTTAGACTAACCTAGGATTAGCTAGAAACCCTAGGATTAGGGGATCACTTGATCCCACTTAAGACTATCCTTTGTTGTAAGAATTTTTATAGTAATAGAGTTCTACTTGGTTTAGGATTCTACTTCGAGAACAACTCTAAAATTTTGAAAGTGTTTAAAACGGAATGAAATTCCATCTTTTATGCAAAGAAAAGTGTTTTGATCAAATCCAAACTCTCGAAGCTAGAGTTCTACTTGGTTTAGGATTCTACTTCAAGAACAACTCTAAAATTTTGAAAGTGTTTAAAACGGAATGAAATTCCATCTTTTATGCAAAGAAAAGTGTTTTGATCAAATCCAAACTCTCGAAGCTAGAGTTCTACTTGGTTTAGGACTCTACTTCGAGAACAACTCTAAAATTTTGTAAGTGTTTAAAACGGAATGAAATTCCATCTTTTATGCAAAGAAAAGTGTTTTGATCAAATCCAAACTCTCGAAGCTAGAATTCTACTTGGTTTAGGACTCTACTTCGAGAACAACTCTAAAATTTTGAAAGTGTTTAAAATGGAATGAAATTCCATCTCTTATACAAAGAAAAGTGTTTTGATCAAATCCAAACTCTCCAAGTTAGAGTCCTAGATAAGATAGAATTCTTTTGGCTATATGGTTCATTACAATAGGAGAGTCCTAAGGTAATCGAACTACGTGGACTTTGATCTTTGTCAAGCAATTGATAAGGTACGTAGGCAATCAATAGGGCGCAAGTCCAATCTTAGGTTGACTTCTAGTCTCCTAAGACCATTAGGATTATGTATATTTTCATACTATGTATTATTATTATATATTATATATCATATTTTGTGATTGATTAGATAACTAGGATTGTTTTGAAAAGATTTTGATAAAGCCCAAACTTAATTAGGAGACCTTTAATTAGGGCGAGGTGGGTGCCTACAAGGAGATCCTTGGAACCTTCCCACTTCGTAACCTAGCCCCCGGATCCAACTTTGATTCAAAAGACCATGCTTTTCCAAAATATGGGGTTAATGTTTTGTTGAAAATAAAATTCTTTTTTGTGGTTTCCTTGTTCCCTACAAATAAGGTGGCGACTCCTAGTTTTTACAAACTCTCATCCCTTTTTCAAAAAACCCTATCTTGAGTGGATAATAAAGAAGGATAAACGTGGATAATAGAGAAAGATAAATCGAGACGGATAAATATCATCCACAATCCACTCAAGATAAACATCACCCCAAGAGTGAACAAGAGAGGCCTCCCGATCCAGGTTGGCTGGTTCACAAGAGGATCGATGGCAGTCCTCCTTGGGACGGTTGGCCGTCCCTTGGTGGATGGTCGTCGATCTTCCATGCTATTTTTGGCCTATGTGGGCCTATTTCAGCCCGTTTCGTCCCGGTTTCGGCTTTTTTCGGCTTTTCGGACCCGTTTTAAGTTCAAATTTGACGATTCAAGCGCCGAAACGATCGTGATTCAATTATCCATGTTTTAAGAAGTGTTTGAAGTGAAAATGAATTGACCTAGGTCAAAGGTTTAGGGAAAAGTCGACCGATTAGCTGTTTAGGGCCTGTCGGGCCCAAATTAGGGTTTTGAAATTTGCTAACCGATTGCTTTCGAA
This sequence comes from Hamamelis virginiana, assembly GCA_017140935.1. NCBI lineage: Eukaryota > Viridiplantae > Streptophyta > Magnoliopsida > Saxifragales > Hamamelidaceae > Hamamelis > Hamamelis virginiana. The sequence goes on along the minus strand of JAESVK010001358.1, from coordinate 348,368 downwards.
ATCATTTCTTCTTCTTGAAACAAGTTTTAAAATGTTTTAGGAAAGTGTTTTGAAGCCTTTGAAGGTTTTGGTTTGATAAAAATATCGAATCCCGGTCGCTTCCGATCGAAACCCTAATTTGGGCTTTGAAAGGGCCTTTCGAGCTTCAAGAGCCAATCATGAGCTAGAAGGCTCCACAGATCTTATCATTGATCAAATTAGCTACCAAACACACTTTGAATATCTATGCCAAAGCCTCGAGACCATTCGAGACAAGATCGACAATCATTCAGGGCTTTTGTGATTCAAAGGACAGAACTGCCCTTTAGTCATAAAAGGCCTTATTTTCTATCAAGCCTTGCTTGGAATGCCATGGAATTTTGCAGGGACATTCTTAGACTCTCTAAAAACCTAATGCAAAAAGAACCGACTCAATTTAACCTAAAAACACACATGTGATAATGGCCTCTTCCTAATTACCCATAAAGGGTAAAACTGGGAACTTAGGGTTTTGACACCCTATTGCACCTCAAATCAAAGGCAACCATTCATGACCATACTCATGGTCAAAAATGGATGTCTACAATCACCATATTTAAACTACTTTACATACAACCCAAAAATAAACCATTCACATCTATTGCAGCCAATCACATCTCATTTAATTGGTCTTTAAGTCCATAATCATCCATTCACAATTATACAATCGCATTGCATAAAGTAAGGGCAACATACAATAAAAGGAAATGATGGAAATGACATATAATTAATTAAAGTCATATTATTATTATTTTCTTATAACAATAATAAAGCTATTATTATTATCTCATAACAATAATAAAGTCATTTTAATCTCATTAAAAAGATCTCATCATATCTCCTATGACTATACTAGTTTCTTTCCAAATAAGTAAACCACCTAATTGAAACAAATATGATTTTAAATATATTGAATTTAATTTGAGAAATTATTCTCACAATTCCTACCATGCATTTAACACTTTAATATGCCTAGTAGATTAATCAACATTAACCTACATTGGTGGAATTAAATAATAACTCAATACATAAATTCTATGAAAGAAACAATTCCTGTTTAGAAAACACAGTTTGAAAAACAAGAAGCGCATTCTCACACGTCAAACTTTAACTTTCCACGTAGCTTTCAACCAACCAGCCTCAACAACTTGAAACAGAATCCTTATACGATACGCTTCATCCCTTTCTGACTATCCTATCGAGTATCACCGATGTTGCTTCAATCCCTTACACGGTAACGGTAACCCTGATCATTTGTTCATTGACATAGTATCGAATTCTTCAAGCAAACACGGCTAACACATTCAAACTTCTCATACAATAAACTTCAAGCACCTGATTGATAGAGAAACCACATGCCTTGATCTTCTGCATAGAATCCCATCATTTCGCTATTTTTTCTAACAAAACTTTTGTCTTGGAAATCGAAGATGCCAGACTTCTTCAGAGGAATCGGATCAATGCTACCATGAGCCGCAACTCTCGCCTTGCTCCCTAAACACTTCAAATTGACCAATCATGCTGAAATTTCAATTCGTATGCCTCTTTCGGATGTACAGCTTCTAATCAGTTCGATCCTCCTTTAAAATGCCCCTACTGCTAAGATCTTTACTAAATCTTTCCCAACTTGCTTCCGATCTTGTACTAGCTCTCTGCGATCTCCTCATCAGTCACAAAGGTAGAAAACAAGCCTCTTCAAAGTAATCGCCTTCTTTGTCCCGTATTCGGTGTAGAAACACACAGTGCCGCAAGTAGAACATATCCTTGCTGCTGAATAATCCATTTTTCAAAATCATAATTCTAGCCTCCCGCATTGCCTGCTTCCTTCTCTACCAGTTCTATCTCAACTTGATCTCAAACGTCGACATCCACTTCTCATTCAAACGCAAATCAATAAACTTCATTCTCATAAAAGAAAATTCTTAGCCTTACAGATACTTGTCTTTACTTTAACAAATCCATTTCTAATCACTTTCAAAGCAACTTCTCAACAAAATATTTCAAATAAGACTACGACCACTTAAAGAAAACAAGACCTAACTAAAAACATACCCTGGCATATACTAAACTTTGAAAACAAGATTCTCGAACAATCAGAAAACGAGATTCGACCTTCCAAGATAAGAGATAAATGAATAATCTATTCAAACCAATATATAAACAAATTTCTCAGTTCCAATACATTCATACACATTAACCACTTTCCAAGCCAGAACAAACTTGTTCACCACGAATTATGAGCTCCAGTAATGTCTCTCCCTCAACCTCAACCTAATCCTCACCCATCACCGGGGCCTGTTGGAACTGTTGGTACTGTTGGTCCTGTTGGGTCAGAGCATCACTGTCAAACTAATTCAAAGCAAACTCTTATCAACGTAAAATAAATACCACAAAAGTCCAAATTCTAAAATCCATACCTTCGGATATCATACTTGCCTGATTCACAATCATTCTAAAAACATCCATCAACTCTAAGAAACAGAACTAACATAAATATAATAGCACTACAAGTCAACAAACATCAATCAATCTCAAAACATCACACAAAGTTCACAACATTCCAATTCACAATACTACAAGGCAATACACAACAAATCCCATCCTTAAACATAAATCCTTAATAAAGAAAACAAAAATTGGATTTGCGAAAGAGCGACTAAATACGACAGCTCCATCTTCATATCTCGCGACATCAAACGCTAACGAAACTGAACTTTAACGATAAGGGCAAGTCGAACGGATATACCTGGATATCCGCAACCAAAACATACAATCATTCCATCGACATTCATGCCACATCTTCCTCCAGATTGTGCGACTCGTACATACGGAAAATCCCCTTGCCTTCCACCGGATGGATTTAAACTACCACTAAAGCTGCTACTTGCACGACCTCTTCCATGATTACGCGCCATTCCTAAGCTCGTTGCCCTTCGTCCTCTCGATCCTTGTGCATCTCTTAAAGTTCCGGTATGAGGATATGTTCTCAAACAAAAGGTGCCTTGAAATAACCCAGTTAATCTGTCCCAAGATATGCCAGTGATTGACCAAGTACGAACAATAATTTGCCACCAATCATAAGCCTCGTCTCGGAATTGGGAAGACATTAGATATACTCTATGCTCCTCTAGTACGCCAGCCCTATCTAAAAGTCTACAGATACCTCTCAACCATCTTCTTGCACCACGATAGTCTGAATTTCCACGAAAAACTGGTGGGTTAAGCTGTGGAAAAGTCTCATGAGCTGTAGTTCTCATCCCTTCAGTCGCCATAGTTGAAACGTGAGCCACAGTTTGTTGAGTAGCTTCATATTGCAGTTGTAGCGGTACAGTTGTATCTCTTGATAACTGTTGTGTTTCACCATCTGATAGTAGTGGAGGAGACTGAGAAGATCCACCAGACACTAAGCCAAAGTCAAAGCCTTCTTCTGGAGTCGACATTCTAAGGAGCCAAGAGACAAATGTCAAGGTGAGCCTCAAGGCACACCAAAAACAAACTTAAATATCGTGAAAATCAACGGATGCCCAAAACCCATCCTGACATGTCTACCCATCATCACACAATCATGATGTATGCACTATAGGTCTCACCTAACAACTATATGCAATGCATGAACTCTCATTTGGACCTACTAAGGAGCTCTGATACCATTTGTAACGCCCCAAAAAGACGCTACTAGAACCCTTGTACTCCCCAACTTAACATCCGTACCGACCCTTCTTGATAGGTCGACACGTGTCAAGCTGAAGGTACAACCTGTCCTGCTCATTCGTATTTCCTTACAGGATACAAGAAATATATATAAATAAAATGAAATGTCCATTCATCATGTCCCATTCATCATACATAAAACATCTAATAAATCAAATAATATATATATATATGATCACAAACGATATTGCCAACAACCCTGGCAAAAAGGCAAATCATCAATCAATACATAATACACAGGGTAAGAGAATGCAAACAACAATGCAGCAGCAACCTTAAATCTGGCCAACGATCCTTAGCGTAGGATTCCGCTGAACCAGTAATGCAATCCAAGGTAAACCTGCAATTTACTGCAATAAGTAGGGGTGAGCTTTCAACGCGCTCATTAAGGGATAATATAACCACTACGAATCAATAACAATACATTGATACATGAAATATTTAAATAAAACATTTATTTAAAGAGTTCAATGGAATTAGAAAACAATTAGAAATCTTTATTTAAAAGAATGTGTTGACTTTCAGTGAAAAACAATAAATCATGCTACTCCATATGTCAAAGATTTATCTCATGTGTCTCATCATATCATTCAATCGAATACCAGGCATATGCGTCGCCTCAACAGTTCCTAGCATATCCAATTGTGGCTTAGAAAATATACAAGTACCCATATGTAATGTAACAATGTTTAATATCAAGGTGAAATAAATATACTCATGATTCATCGAATAAACATATCAATCATATGGACATGAGAGTTATCTCATTACACATGCCCTTCCGTAAATCATTTATCTAATAGACATATCGATCATATGAGCGTGGGAGTTTTCTCATTACACATGCCCTTCCGTAAACATATACCCCATAAACATATCAATCATATAGGCATGGGAGTTTTCTCTATACACATGCCCCTTTCAGATCTTTCTTTTCACATCTTATCATATGAGCATGGGAGTTCTCTCAATACACATGCCCCATTCACAAATCAAATTCTTATCCGTTCAGCAATCGTAAATATATGGTAGAAGAGACGAGAAGTAAATGCTATACATCGTCAACTTCATCCTTTCGTGGTTTAAGTCATAACATCCAAAGTCCATTAGGCATGGAAGCCAATATCAAGTAACCCGAGCCTCAGCTCAATCGATATAAAAATAAATATTTAAAAGATAGGAATGGTATAAGTATAAAAGAGTCCGCTTTCTCTATCCATAAATCCGTTTGAAAGACAGGGCATATTTGAATACTAATATTGCATATCATTTCATAAAACAGTTTGGTTTATAACCCAATCAGCCTTATTTACAAAGCATTTAGTAGAAAGAGCTCATTCCCATAGTTATAAACAGTATATCATTTGTAAAGCATTTCAATAGAAAACTTTTCACATATTTCATAAATATGCCACACAAGTTTTACAGTTCATTATCAAACATATTCCATGTGTTTAATTGATACTCCAAATATAAAACAGGTTCCCAAACACTTGTAAACTATATTTTTATAAATCATGGTTCATGGTTTATATCATTCTCATAACAGTTACAAAATAAGGATTAAGGTTCACAATCATTTATAAATCATAATATTTAGTAAGTGTTTAGAAATACGCATTGTTCTCATAGTAGTTGTAAAACAGATATATCATTATCAACGGTAAAAGGTTATTTATCTCTACCTCAATGCCATAGTGTTTTCCAACCCGTTGCGGCTCCACGAGCCTCTAAATGCAATGCTCAATGCACTCCAATGCCAATTGTTCTCCAAAGAACCTCCCAACATTTCACGACGACGGTACAAGCTCTGGCGACCTCCGACGATGCTTCGGCGTGCTTCCCTCTCTCTCTCTCGGTCTCTCTCCCTCTCTCATGAACTGAAAAATGAAAGAGAAAGGGGTGGTTTGTCTATATATATATAGAATGGCAAAACCGTAAATATTGAGATTTTTTTTTTTTTTTTGGTGAAAAATCATTAAAATATTCATATAAGATGAAATAAAAATTTGGGTTATTACATTTTATGATTCTTAAACAAGCTAATGATCATACACAAACACATACCATTCTAGTTTACATCATTCTTGTAAGATATTAGTCAAAGAATCATCTTTCTCTCTTGAGCCCAATATTAGTTCTTAATCTTTGAGAGATATTAGTGAGAGCCTTATAATTGTACAGCATCTACTCTTTGAGGAGTTTTCTATATTGTACACATTCTCTATATTCATCTTGTAATCTTGTGAGTGTTAAGAGTTTAGAGTAACCCTTGTAGGTAAGAATCTATCACCTTGAAAATAGATTGTGGGTGAGTGTCTTCCACCTTTGAAAGAAGACAAAGTGTAAAGGTTTCTCCACCTTGAATGGGTGATCCATAGTGGATTGTGGAATCCTCAAGACGGAGAGCTCTTCAGGCTTGGACGTAGGCGGAGTCCGAACTACGTTAACTCCTTGTGTTTGAATCTCTCTAACTTTTCTCTTGCATTTTAATTTATATACTTGCTATATTAATTGTTGTATTGTGATTCAAACTTTTTTCTTTCGCTGAATTTAATTAAACCATAATTATTAATTGATAATTAATTTGAAAAGTTTGCAAAACCTCTTTTCACCCCCCTCTAGAAGTATATACTTGGGCCAACATCTATGTTTCTAGAGGGTTTTAGATTGAAAATTATTGATCGAAGTGAAAGGGTTGAGTTGAATCAAGTCGGTTAGCTATTATGAACCTTGACTCAAATTAGGGTTTGAAAAATCCACTAACCAATTAATTATGAAATAAAATTCCATTTGAAAAACATGTTGAAAATATTTTAAGGTTTTGAAAAATATTAATGTTGAAAAACGATCAACTTAGTCAACTTAGGTCAAAATCCTAATAATGGTCGATTGACCATCATGAACCATCATTAGCCAAAATGCTCTCGAACCATGCTAATGCTCGATTAAATCTTCTAACTAAACTCTAAACATCCATACAAATCTAATGAATCAAATTAGGAGGAATTCGGAGGTCAAACAAAAATTATGTAAGAAAAAGGACAATTGTACCCTTAAAGTCACCAAAGTTCTCATTACCTATCGAGTTTCGATCGGAATGTCATGAAATTTGATATCAACATTCCTAAATTCTCTAAGAACTAAATGCAAAAACAATTACTCAATTTCGAGTTAAAAACCTCTATGAAATAATAGCCTCTATCTGAAAATGGTATTTTAGAAAATAAGAATTTAGAGGTCTCTTTCTCCATAGATAATTGGTCAGTCTTAACCAATTAGGGAATGCAATGATGACCTATGTTACATAAGTAAAAAATGGGTGTCTACACCCTTATATGCGGCCGGGGGTTTTTCTTTTTTTCTTTAAAATTTATAGGGCATTTTACGTCAATAATCCTAAGTTTTTGAAATATTACGTGAATGAACCCGATCCAAAGATAATTACGAAGATGAACCTATCACTGTTTTTTTTTTTTTTTTTTGGACCAAAATACCATTTAAATGGTCAAAATTTGACTTTGACTTTTAATTTTGCACATAATCCCTAATCCCTAATTTTACATAGAATCCACAATTTTATACAGAATCCCCAATCCCCAATTTTGTATAGAATCCCCAATCCACAATTTTGCACATAATTCCTAATCTCCAATTTAACACAGAATCCTCTGTCCACAATTTTATACAGAATCCCCAGGTTTACATATAATTCCCAATCCCCAACATATCAAATCAATATTTAATGCCCTTCATTTCATGTCCTCCAGTAATGATGGGTTTGAAATTGAGGATTCTTAATAAAATTGGAAATTCTGTGTTAATTTGGGAAGTGATGATCCTTTGTTAAATTGGAGATTCTGTTCGTTTTTGGGAATTGAGGATTCTATTTGATATTGGGGATTGTTAACAAAATTTTTAGAATTTATTTTTTATTTTTTTTTATCTATTTACTTGGAAAAATAGTTATTATTTTATCTACATAAAGGTGATTTGATCCGAAGAATTTTTTTTTTTTTTTTTATGTAATATCTTTGGATCGAATTTGTTGACATAGTATTTCGACATAATATTTCAAATAATTAGGATTATTACCTAAAATGCCGAAATTTCTTTGACTTTGAGGAAAACAAAGAAAAGCCAAGAGGCTCTAACACCGTTCGGTCCGTACTGCCGCAGGATTTCAATTTTCAACTCCCTTGGGCGGCCTTGACAAGGACCTCGTTGGCATCCATAAATCTTCTCTCTCTATCGCGCAATTTTGTGTCGAAATGGGGGCGAATGGAGGACAAACCGTTAGCGGCAGTATGAAGGAAGGAAGGATGATCCCAGTGGAGGAAGCTCTCCAAATAGTCCTCAGTGTTGCTCAGCGCTTGCCACCTGTCACCGTCCCACTTCACGATGCCCTTGGCAAGGTCTTGGCCCAGGACGTCCGTGCTCCTGATCCTCATCCTCCTTACCTAGCTTCTCTTAAGGTAAACCAAAACTCCCCAAACCCTTGTTTTGTTATATATATACACACATATTTTCTAATTGAGTTTCTTATGCTTCAACTATCTCTTTCACAAGCTCGGCAATTGCATGAATGGGCTGTTTTTATCATATCTTATCATCGTTTTGTTTCACAGTGATACGGGTCCATTTATTTGGTGAATTTATTTTTGTATCAAGTCCCAAAACTGATCAGCTTGGAAATTACTTGGGATTTCTTTGATTCATCTTGAATTATACTATGGTCTGTGGTTGGATTGGTGAATATAAATTTGAAGCAACTGCTGATGGATTTGGTAGAAGTTTCTTTAGTAATGTTTATAAATAAAAATATTGCTTGTTTTCTGTATTATTCACTGTCAATTGCATTTCGCTGTTTCAGAAATGAAGCATTTCTAGTCTTCTTCTAACTTTTTCCCCGGTTATTTTGTAACACTTTTTTTTTTCTTCCTTTGGGAGCTTTTTAGAAAATTTGAAATTTGATGTTGTCTTAATTTTTCTGAACATTGCATGGTGGACTTCATGGGTGGTTTTCATAAGCTGGAACTATGGGGATTTGATGGTCACAGCCTCCTAATTCTTAAATCCTTCTGGATTGTGAAGCAAGTATGAGAAAATGGTCCAATACAATGTTGTTAGAACTGAGCTTTAGGATCATTCAATAAGGTTGAACTTCTAAATTTAAATATCTTAAAATGTTAGCGATAATCCCTCAGATGTTGATATTGTATCAACCATGTCATTGATCGATCAGCCTTCATGTTTGTGGATTTTCTCATCAAATATGAAGTTATATAAGTCCATATGTAACATTTATTTTGTGTTTCCTTCTCCTAAAGTTTCATTAGCCATGTTCCTTCAGTGTTTTTCATTTTTCTCCCCTCTGAACCCTGCATGGGTTTCGACTCTCTGATGGTATTTTGCGGAAGGTTTCACTACGCACTTGTTCCCATGTCGAATTGATGTACACCAATCAGCAGTGCCAAACTTAGCGCTATCATTACAAGAATTAAATCAATGAGATTTTTGGATGCACCTATGGAATGCTTAACCGGCTTACTTAGTTGACAGTATTCAGTGTAATCCGGTTTCTGCAGGATGGTTATGCTGTAGTTGCTTCAGATGGGCCCGGTGAGTATCCTGTAATTACTGAATCAAGAGCTGGAAATGATGGAGTTGGTGTGACCGTGACTCCTGGAACTGTTGCATATGTAACGACTGGAGGCAAGTCTAATCAACTTGAATATATAACTTTGTTGTTTGTTTGTGGAATTGTAACTTATTTAGTTTTACTGAATGAACATTTACAAAGAGAGGAAAAAGAAAAAAATTGGGAAGCAAGTCCCTATGTGCAAAATATGCTGAGTGCATGGCAAGTGTCAACCCTTGGGAATTTATGGATCTAGCCACGATGGCTTAATTTTAATGTAAATATCTCCCCCTAGTACACCTCCAAAAGAACAAAACTTTACCTTAGTGCTCTTCCTGTTGGCCAATTTTTTGCATGATTATTAGTGATGAAGAATATATTTTCTTGTTAATCAGACAAAAGTTGTCATTTGGAATGTTGTCCCTGGTCAACATGGCATATTTCTACTTATTTTTTTAGTTTACCTCTGCTGTGTTTCTGATCCATTGACCAAGAGTGGGATGTAAAAAAATATCTCCAATTTTTGAAGCAAATGAAGACCCCATTACAATATACTTGTTTGTTGCAAATGCATATAAATATATTTCATGTCATATAACTTTAAATAATCATTTTGAATTCTGAATATAGGCCAAAAGATGGTGATGTTTTCATTGGCTTTCTTGATCTAGTATGATGCAGCCTTTAATTTTGTTCTGATATAGAATATTAACCACAGACAAATTTATGATTTTACGATATTTTTTAAATTTATTGTGGCTCTAGATAATACTAAATAGAAAAAAGAAATCATATTGCAGTCCCCAAGTAGTTCAGATTAAGGATTTGTTGATTTGAGTTGAGTTGTATAGTATCTTATAGGTTTGATATAGTATACTTTAGATGGATTATGTGGCCTTTACTGCTACAGAATGCATTCTCTACTGAAAATGAGAACTAGTTTGATTAGGCCCCGTACTTTTGTAACACCCCTCAAATTCCGCTAGATAAATGCACATAACTCTCACTAGTAATCATCTGAAAAATACAATCCTGGTCTAAAATAATACAATACCAGTTGAAAGTTCCAAAAATAGAAGATTCATAAGAATAGGTTAAGCATCATTGATCAAAACAACTGGAAGAACCTTGTCGCTCCTCCCTCACTAGGGTTAATGAATCCCAACCTGCAATTGGAGGGGGGGAATGTTGGGTGAGCAAAACAACCGCTTAGTGAGGTACACCTACCATTCCAACATACACCGATTTTGGAAGGATATAGGACATCCATTACATCATACATTAATAATAAATAACAAGAGAGAATTTTAATTCAATTTTCATTTATCACAATAAAGAAATAGCATTCAATGTATATACCATATCACATTCCTTACAATAGCAGTTAATGCATATGCTTTATCCCATCTCACACAATAACAATTAATGCATATCCCGTATCTCATCTTTCACATGCATGCACTCAATGCAATGCAATGACATGTATTAATGTAACGAAATATGCAATCATACCTGTCCCGCGTTCTGTTTGCGACCTCCAAGGCTGCAAAACAATACACAATCTCGCACGAGTAGCGAACACATGGCTAAGGCTCTCATGCCTATGGTGATGCTGTCTCATAGCAACCACCAGATGATATCACAGTCCACATGACTCCATCATCCCTATGACCTCAGCATATACCCATCACAGATGCATGCTTGCATTATTGCCCATTTTAGGCCCAATGCCATGGACAAGTAATACATTAGTGTGCTAACTGGGAGACACAGCTCTGGTCGTATCTGAAAGGTTGTGATCAAAGAATCACAGCGGAAGGAAAACATCGTATAAAGCTTTTTCATAAAATTGATTCACAATCACAACCATACAAAGGACCAAAATCAAACATAAAACCATGAATATACATACAATAACATGAAGTAAACTATTTAAATCATACTTACTTGATTTGCTTTTGCAAAACTCCAATCGAATCCGAGCTCCAAAAGTATGAAGCCTCCAACGGTATCCACACGAACCCAACGGTATCCACACGAACCCAAGACTCTTCAAAATTTCTTTCACCTGTTCAACACTTGAAACAAAGCAAGAGGGAGAGGGAGATGAGAGAACTCACGGCCCTAGGAGAACTCCTAGGTCACGGCCTCCATGAGAGTGATGTGATGAGTGGCCTCTTCTTCTATTTTAGGGTTAAGTGGGCTTAGTGCTAGCATGCACTCATCCCTTGTTATTTATAGCAAATACTAGGGTTTCTAATATTTTGCAACTTGGTCCTCCCTAATTAACTATTAATTAAAGAGACTTTATAAGTTACTTTAAATTAGAAACTTACCCCTCTCATAAATTAAAGAGCTCTATTGTGTCCTTTTGTGTGTGACCCATTGGGTTCACCCCAACCTAGTAGTGGACCGGGACATCTCATGTTCCCGAAATAGAAACTTTCTATTTATGGTTCAATTGGAACAATTCTAATTTTGCCCTCAATGATAGCACTTATCATTAGGCTTTCACTAGTCATGAGTGACGTCTAGCAATGTGTCATGATGTGCCCTAGGTGTGGGTGAATAGTAGAACTAAAATGAACCCTTCATGATACTTAATCATTCATCTCCTAATGTCACTGTTAAGATAATTGCGCATGGTTATTAAGTCAAACCCTATCTTGACAACTTGTTATATGTTCTACAAAGTATAATCTCAATAAGGTGAACCTGATGAAACTCTTTCACAGTTCACTTATCACTATGGCCATAGATTTCAAACTGAGAATTATCTTTATGAACGAACCCTGACATTCTCTCTCATCATAGTGAGAGTGATGATTCCTTATTGACTACTCATCTATCTTCATGCATAACTTATTAGAGCCAATGAGTATCGATTACATCCTTAAGGTTAAGGCTGTACAAGACACTATCAAACCCTAACAACTCAAGCATAAGACAACTATGGTGTCTCAGGTGTAAGGATTACCAAATTAATGGACGTAACATAAGAATATTCTTTTGACTTAAACTTCATAAGAATATTCTTGCAGATTATATTCAGTGTACATATTCTCTAATATGCACCCACAGATTAATTATAGTGTCACTACACCGATAGGAAAGACTACCTATCCTTCCATTAGAGCTAGTTTAAATCTGTGCTACTCTTGACGGTTTATTAAATATCCACTTTAATAAACCTATGAGCAGGAACTTATTTATAATAAATGTGTATGAAGAACATGAGTCTCCATATCTCAACAGCCTGAGATACATATTTCCCTTATCATTTATTCATGGACCTTATCATATATCTATATATTTAAATATACACGACAAGTTGTACCTTCAAATTAATATAATATGAAATTGATATGCCCTTTAGAATTGGTTTTAGGGCATACCTCTAATAGTATCCACTTCCCATCTCGTCACAATTACATTAGGAATAAGCCATGCACATGCATAAATATGCCTCAGAGTAATAATCATGATTCTCATAGGAATATCAACATGTAACTGTGTATCAACAAGTCTGATATCAAATAATAAATTGCATACAAGCAATTGGTATAACATCTTTCACATACATGCTCATGTATCATGCTCTGATGAAGGAATTCAATATTGCAATGCATATTTTCATATCTTATAAACACAGGTACAATAAATGAGCATAGATATATCAAATAGGCAAATTTTTATCAAGTAAGCATTCCTTTCTCAATATGTATATCGATGGATATATCATTGGCTAACAATTCCTTACTTCACATTACTCATGATAAGGTTACATAGCCCCTAAGCACTACCCCATTATCATTTATCATATTATCAAATCATGTTAGTGCTTAAGTATTCACTTTAGGCTACATGGGTTTTTAAATAATTAATTTTACAACTCATTTGTGGCATACAAATAACCTAAGCCAGTACATATTGCATTAGGGTTCATTCTTCCCAAAATTCCAATAATTAACTTCCTTAAGTACAATAATCGTTCAAGTCTGGGAAATTTCCGAGCCTTCATTGAGAGTCAAATTATTCGGAAACTCATCCACTTACACTTATTGGATTTTTGTAGAATTTATAAAATTTTCTTAGCATGAAAAATCATACTAAAATAGTCAAAATGAGGGAAGGTTGCATGGTAAGCCTTATGATGCACCTTCACTAAGCTTCAAAATTTTCTAGGCTCTTTCTTGCATCCCAAACAACAAATTTTGCACCCATATGTCTTAACTTGATTTTATAGGATTTTTAACGATTTTTACAAGTCAAAATGATGGCCATACGTGCTATTTTTGCAAGTGAGGGTGCATGGACTATCATGCACCTTCTCAACATGGAATCATGCCTGGCTAACTTCACGTTCAGGGCTGCCATGTTTTCTTCCTTTTTGCCAAACAGGCAAGAAATGAAAAGGGTCAGATTTGAACCTCCTGATACATGGTTTTGGTCATCCATGGGTGAGTTTCAAACACACCACGGTTCAGGTCTCGGGGCATTTCCCATTTAGTATTCCATATACTTAGTCATGTAATAACAACAATCAACAATACAGTGAGAGAGTAACTAAGTAAGATCAACATAGGTTCAAAGGCAACCACATGCATTTATACGTTTGGGCCCTCTCTCTCTCTCCTGTAAATTTCAATTTAACCAATATTTATTCATATAATCCAAAATTGAAGCAAAATCAGAATTGGGGAGAGTATCTTTCCTCAATGAGGGCAAAAATCCAAGCTAGGCTTGAAGAAGAAGGAGGGCAATCTCTCATTCTCCATGCTCGGTCCCTCTCTAGCTTGCTCTCTCTCTCTCTCTCTTCCTTTTTCTCTCTATCTTTATTTCTTTTCTGTAACGCCCCAATCTGACGTTACTGCTGACTGTCCCAGGTAGGTTGACGCGTGTCAAAACGGAGATACAATCTGATATACTCATAAATATTTTCATACTTAGGCATAAAGAAAGATAGATATAAAACATGATATGAAATGAGAATTCATACATGTCCCTGGTTCGCATGATACAATAAATATAAATATATCTGATGCATAGTAAAGTGCCAACATCCAAGACATAAATAGAGAATTCCATACACTAATGTCTAATGGTCCCAAAGCAGCTACCTATTTCGCAATAATAAAGCCTAGAGGACCACCCAACCTACCACTGTAGGGAAAGCACTTTGCACTGGAGATCTTGCCCTAGAACTCTGTGAATCTACTGTATGAAAGACAGCTGTGAGCGTTTGAATGCTCAGTAGGAATATAGTTCTCAACTAACAATGATAACAATGATGCATTTAATCATTCATGTAAGGGTTTGCAAGCATTTATGTTGTTTTCAAGATATACAAGGAATATGCTAAATATTCATAGTAGACAACATTTGATTTCATGAGTCAGTCAATACACTTTTCAATACGTTTGGTATGGGAGTAGTCTCTGTTGTCCCAAGTTATGTGACCCTAGAGGGGGTGAATAGAGGCAAACTTTAAGCAAATATTACCAAATAAAATTGTGATCCAATTAATTTGCAAATACACAAGTATATAAAAATTAATTAAAAAGAGTAAGGAAGAGAGAAATCAAACACAGTGATTTTAACGTGGTTCGGACTCCACCTATGTCCACGCCTTAAGCTCCAAGCCCAAGGATTCCTCAATCCACTTTGGATTTCTCCTTCAAGGTGGAGAAACCTTTACAACCAATCTCACTTTCGGTGGAGATCAAACCAATGCAACCAATGCACTCAATCTCACTTTCGGTGGAGATCAAACCAAGAGACTACCGCTTTTCTTCCCAAGCTTGAATTTGACCAACAAACTGTAAGCTTCACAAGGGTTATAACCCAACCCTTAGCTCACAAGAAATAAAGGATTTGTGTTTGATACAATGAATGTTTAAACAAGCTGATTTGCACAAGTACAAGCTCAAACTAATAGCTTCTCAAATGATTAACAAAGATAGCTTAAGAGATTTTCACAAGGAAGCTTGAATAATGAATGCTCACAATGAATGCTCTTAACTATAATGGATTGATAGCTATAAATGAGAGCAAGAGCTCTATTTATAATGCATTTGGTCTCAAAAGACTGTTACAAGTCTTACAAGTCTGATTGGTTAAGAGAGGAGTAGCATGGAGCATTAAATGCTCAGCTTACTATAAGAGGAATTAGACGTTTTGCTTTTGCAGAAGAGTTAATCGACTAAACCAAGGCAAGTAGTCGACTACTAACTTAAATTTCAAAGCAAACAAACTTCCCGGGCACGATTAGTCGACTAGACGAACAAGAGTTAGTCGACTAGTAGCTTAAAAACCCTTATGAAAGACTTTCCGGGGTTGATTAGTCGACTAGACTAACAGGGTTAGTTGACTAGCTTAATTGCCTCACAAAACTGAAAGGTTTGTGATAACATGGACTCGCAGCGGAAGACATACGATAAAACTTTTAAAGTAAATTTGAATCCATCATCACAAGCCACCCCAAGAATCATACACAAGCATTGGATCATGAATATAAACCAAGAACAAGTATTTAAACAAATTAAACACACTTACTTGATTGCCTTTTTGATGAAACTCCAAGAACGAACTCAAGCTTCAAAGTTATGAAGCCTCCAAGGTATCTACACGAACTCAAGACTCCTTAAAATCCATGCACTTGTTCAACACTTGAAGCAAAGTAAGCTAGAGAGGGAGAGAGGGAATTCGGCCCTAGGGAGAAAGCTCATTGGATGAATGCCTCTCTTCTAATTTTAGTGTTAAGTGGGCTTAGTACCAGCACGCACTCATCCCTATGTATTTATAGGCAAATACTAGGGTTTCTAATTTGCAACTTGGTCTTCCCTAATTAACTATTAATTAAAGAGACCATATAAGTTACATAAATTAGAAACTTACCCCTCATAAATTAAAGAGCTTTCTTGTGTCCTTTTTTGTGTGACCCATTGGGTTCACCCCAACCCAGTAGTGGACCGGGACATCTCATGTTCCCTAAAATAGAAACTTTCTATTTATGGTTCAATTGGAACAATTCCAATTTTGCCCTCAATGATAACACTTACCATTAGGCCTTCACTAGTTACTCAGGAAAGACTACCATCCTCCCATTGGAGTTAGTTTAAATCTGTGCTACTTTTAGTGGTTTATAAATGTCCACTTTAATAAACCTATAAGTAGGAACTCTTTAGAATAAATGTGTATGAGAAATATCAGTCTCTCTATCTTAACAGCTTGAGATGTATATTTCTCTTATCATTTATTCATGGACCTTATCATATACATATTCAAATATATAAGACAAGTTATACCTTCTAATTAATATAATATGAAATTGATATGTCCTTTAGGATTGGTTTTAGGGCATATCTCTAAGAAAAACATGGCTACTGACTTACAGTTAGTCGACTAGACCAAAGGTTTTAGTCGACTATTTTACTAGTTAGTCGACTAGTTTCCATGTTAGTCGACTAGATTCCGAACTCTCAAAAACATGGCTACTGTGATCATAGTTAGTTGACTACACCATTAGTTAGTCGACTAGTTATGTTCAAAAGCCAATTTTTTAAGTTTCTAAAATCTAAATCAACTTCCAACATGTAAACTAGTTAACTGAGTGTTCAAAAACATTTTTGACTAAGTTAAAAACATTTTATCAGATTCCAAGGATATGTATGCTAATGCAATATGAGTAAAACATTTTGTCTTTGAGCTATGCAAGGTTAAACAATTTGAAATGCCTTACATATAGTTCCTAATATAATTGAGATATAAGCATGGCTTCAAATTGATCTTTATAAGCTTTTGAATGAACATATGCACGTCAAGTTACTTGGAATATGTTGATGAGCTCCAACAAGATACATCTTTGATTCTAAGGAGACAAAACACTTAACCATTTGTTAGTGATTAAGGTAATGTTTGTCTATCATCAAAATGTGGTCAACGGAATTGACCTTAGCGCCAACAGTCTCAACCAGTACCTGAACAGGAGTAGTCTCAACTCTTTTCCATTCACTATATAATCCCAAAACAATCATTCCGTCCATTATGTATCCATCAACATTCCAAGGCATCATAAATATCACGATATACGGCAACATAGCATTTCTTATCATTTCAGCATAAAAGGTTTTCCATTAAAGGTTTAGAAATCAATATGATATGCATGCCCACATTCATGTATAATCAAACCACATAGAAATCAAGGAAATAATATGATATATGCATCTAGGGTTTATAAACAGAAATCTCCAAGTTCATGATATGGGCACCAGTCCCAAAATATCATTATTAGCATTAGTAAGAATATGAATATTCCTACCTTAAGGTTAAGCCTCCTCCCAAGTCTAAAATGCAAGTAAGCAGAGCTAAGAGGCGTAATGGTCCTCCCACATACTCTCCTAATTTGAAAGAAAGGATAAATGAAATGTACATTAACTTCCATTTTCTACTCAATCCAAATAGGGCTAAGTACCAAAACCTTGGCTCCCCAAAACCCTAGATTTGATCTTAAAACCTTAAGAAAAGTCCCAAGGAAAAAGAAAAAGAAAACAGCTGAGAAAAAGGAGGAAAAAGAGGGTCTATCTATAGACCCTCTATCGATAGGCACATATCTATTGATAGACCTTCTATCGATAGACAGGCCTATCGATAGGCAAAGTCACCCCTATCGATAGGACCACCCTGCTGCCAAAAACCCTGTAGGTAGAGGTGACCCTCTATATATTGAGGGTACTACCTCTATCTATAGAGGTCACACCTGAATGCCCACTAACGTGCAGAAACTACATTTCTTCACAAAACTCTCCAACACTTCTCCAAAACCAGAAATCCAACCTTATAACTTTATATCTAACTCAAACAAGCCTAAACAACTATAAATCCACAGAAAAATCGAAAATCCAACGGTACGATCGTACATGCACAAAGTTTTTGGCACAAACAAAACCCACAAAACCCAAATCAACACATATTACCCAAATGAACTCCAAATCCCTCAACAAATGCCTCAAAACAAACTCAAACTATGCAAATCCAACCACCAAATCATGCTACAACCATCAAATCTCCAAAACCCCATATTTCTCGACCCAAAACTCACAAAATGGGTTTGTGTAAAAAGAAAAAGAAAAGAGAAGATGAAGGGAAGAGGATGAGCATGGAGGAAGGCTTACCTCCACCGGCAATGGCGGCCTCCCGGCGTCCCTCTCCACGGCAGCAACTCCCCCTCCCCAGCATGGCCTTCTCTCTCTCTCTTGCCTTAGCCGAAAAATGAAAAGAGAATGGGGGGTTTGGGTGTTAAGACATTTTGGGGACATGGGTGGTATTTTCCAAAATGTTTAATAATTTTTTTTTCCTAAAAACACAGTTCAAATGTCCATATAAATGGAAATAAAACTTGGATTTTCACATTCTCTCTCTTTTTTTCTATTGCTGCTAAGTGCAACGTTTTTTTTAACTGGGCTGAAGACACACACACGTTTTTATATACATCTCTCTTCACATCTCTCTCTCTAGAGATTTTTTTTCTCTCTCTTTGTTTACCACATCAAGCCACATTTCTTTCTTTAGTTACCCCATCAGGCCATACGCGGCCTCTCTTTTACCTTTTGTTTTGTATTATTATTATTATTATTTTTGTTTGTTTGGTTTTGGTTTTGGTTTTTGGTTTGTTTTTTTTTTTTTTTTGGGTATTGAAAAAAAATCTGGGATCTTACAACTTTTCACAGGATTTCATAGTTCGGATTTTTGAAGCTCCAACCAAAATTTGTAATTATAGAGAATTTAACTGGCAGCATTTACTAAATCCTGTTACTATTTGAAATAATATGATTGGTAGAATTCCTAAATCCCTACAAAAATCATGGAATTCATAAGATTCTGTGTTCCACAAGTTATAGTTGGAAAAGATACGACAACAAAGTTTGACTAGCTCACACCCAGATTCATTCAAAATCCCCATAGAGAAATGGAGAAACTATCCCAAGTTGCGTTTTTGAATTTTGGAGAGATGGACACCATCAAGATCTTGGTGGACTTTTCTTCCTTTGTAGTAAAGTAAAACCATGTGTATAGTGCGTCGGTTGACATGGGCTCTTACCTTACCC
Source organism: Hamamelis virginiana (assembly GCA_017140935.1). Classification (NCBI taxonomy): domain Eukaryota; kingdom Viridiplantae; phylum Streptophyta; class Magnoliopsida; order Saxifragales; family Hamamelidaceae; genus Hamamelis; species Hamamelis virginiana. The sequence goes on along the minus strand of JAESVK010001358.1, from coordinate 328,892 downwards.
TAAATGGCATATCTTTTGCCATTCAATCATTTTTTACTCAACATACAGACATACTTCACTCAATCTTATGCAACCTAAACCCTCTCATTCTCGTACCAGCTCCCACAAGTGCTGTCAGCCAATAACTCTTGCTAGGCTTGCGATATGTATTGGGAATTATATTTTACTAGTGAGGGTAACTTAGTCTTTTAATATTTCCTAGTTTAGTTGGTTAGTAGTTTCGTAATTTTGGTTATTAGTAGTTTCCTAATTTCGGTTATTAGACTCTTATAAATAGGCTTGTATCTCTTTTATTTTTTGATGTGTTAATGAGAATGATTTCTTTTGCATAGTTACATCATGTAAATTTACATGGTACCAAAGCCTACGGCTCACATGAGCCCCTCTCGCAGCAGCTTTCTCTTATGAACCTCTTTGTAGTTGATTCGTTCTTCTCCGATTGTAAGTACTATAGGGCTTCTCTCTTCTAATCACACAGTAGTATCACAGCAAGACATTAATGTCTTTCTTCTAGTTGCACCTTTCTTCTTCTTCTCTCCAGCCCTAGCAGTAAGATAGCACTGGAACAACAGCCTAGCAACCATTTGCACCAGTTACCTTCCTTTCAGCCACCAAGTTTCTACCCTAATTGCAGAAATCGAACCATGCAAATTAATAAACCTAATCAGCAATCAGCACCCCCAAGCAAATCGTCAAACCCATTTGCACACATTACACCCAATCACAATACATATTGGCAATCTAGCTTCACCCAATCGCAAGTCCTAATCAGTTAGACAGTTGCAAACCTTTGCAAATTGGCAAATCTCTCTTTCTCTCTCTCTCTCTCTGTCTCGGCAAGTTTCAAACCTTTGCAAATCATCATCAAAATAATTGCTATTCTTATTCAGTTGCAGACTAGAAGCAATCGCAGCCTCATTTGTCCCAAACTTAGTCGCATCGTCATACCACTATTCTCTCACTGTCGAATCCCAACATCTAGCCATACCCATTTGAACCCATATCCTTAGATGAACCATAGTTAGTTAGGTTAGCTTCTCTCATTGGTAAATCCCTTCGCAACAAGGCAAACCCCTTTGCACTTAAATCGGCAAACTCCATCTTGGAAAATCCCTTGCACTAGTCACACATACCAGTTGCACAACCTCCAATCATCAGCAAAAACCATCCTTGGCACACTCAGCCAACTCGACTTTTTCATACCTTCATTGTGACAGAATCTCAACCCGCCTCTCACAAGATGAAACCAGCCATACTCGAATCAACCACATCACAAGTCCTAGCCCTAGTCCAGTGGCAGTCGTAAGCAGGGTATCAAATATCGTCCGATATGATACGTATCGGATTTCGAAGGTGTCTGTACGCGATACACCATGTGTACAGGTATTCTCCAAGTATCGGACCGATACGATACAGTATCGGTGTGTATCGCCCGATATCCCGTTACACTGCCGATGCGTAAAGGATCTTTTTGGCTTTTTTTGAGGAAAAAAAAGAATAATGGAGGAGGAGAGCAGAGATTATTGTGCATTTTATGAGATTTGAGGGCTTTAATTAGGCATTGGCAGAGCTTTAATTAAGCATTGGCAGAGGATGAGAGAAGTAGAGCGTCGTGGGTCAAGAGAGAAGAGAAAACGCACTGTTCAGTGACTGAACTTTAGTCGCCGGTTCAGTCGCTAGTCTTCTCTCGCCTTTACCAACTGTAGTTGCCATTGAAGGTCGCCGGTGACTCGGTGAGGTAGTCTTCGACTATATTTTAGCCCAAGTTTGTGTGTATATGTATATATATATACAGTGATGTGTATATATACAGTGATGTGTATATATATATATATATATATATATATATATATATATATATACACGGTGCCCAATGCCCAGTGCCCAAGTCGGTGCCCACTGGTGCCCATTGCCCTTGTTGGCTTGTTGTGTCCAGCAAGCTAACAGAAGTTTTTTTTATATCTTTCTCTTTTCTCTTTGAAAAGTCAAAGTACATAATAAATTGAAAATATAAATAATAAAATTATTATTTTATCTTAATTGTTTTATTTTCCATTTATATATATATTTTTTTATTTTGCAATCATTTTTATCATTTTAATAAATTATTAAAAGTATTTAAAATATAAAAACGTGTTAAAATCACTTGTTTTTTTAAAAAATATGTTAAAAACTAATAAAAATTCTTAAAATATTTGAAAAACTATGATACAATTCGAAAAATATTATTAAAAATATTTATAACGTTTAAATTAAAATTCCAAAATTATTATTAACAAAATATTATAAAATTTAAAATACAAAACTAAAAAAAAAATTAAAATATAATACAAAAAAAAATTCTAAAATTTATAAAAATTATAAAAATTTGGGAAAAAATTTAAAAATAAGAAAATGCCTAAAATTTGAAAAATAAATACGTTAAAATTTTAAAATTATGAAAGAAATTTAAAATTATAAAAATATTTAAAATAATTTAAAACATTAAATTCCTTATAAAAAAATTTCTAAAAACATTCGAAAAATAATTTTAAAAATAATTAAAAATAGAATGTACAAAAATTATAAACTATAAGTCTATAAATACTATTGTACATTCACTAAAACTCTTTAAAAATATTAATACACATGATTATAGGGGTGAAAATATGTGTATTACTATTTTTGGGGTTGGTGTGCAAAACAAAAAAAAATTCACAGCCCCGAGACCCGATACCCGTTACGTATCACCCGATACACCCGAGTCCCGTTACACCTTTACCGTTACCGTTATGGATCCGTTACCCGATACTTAAAACCATGGTCGTAAGCAGAAACCACTGTCACACTAGTCGAACTCAGTCAAACAGCTCCTACCCTTCGCACACCATCTCGACAAACCCCAACAGAACCTTTTGCACCTTTTGCTGCACTCAAGGGGTCAAACCCAGTAGCACTGAGTTGAATCCAGCCATTGGAGCCCCATAAGTTTGGTTGCACTCTGTTGGACACTTGGACCCCACCTAAACATCACCTGACTTTGTTGTACTGTTGCACTTCGTTCGACCCTCCCTTTTTTTATCTCTTTAGTTTTATTGCACTCTCTTCCTCAAATTTATTTGTCCTCCTTAATTTATTTGGACTCCACCTCTTATATTATGACAATTTTTTGTTTGGCAAAAATATGTCGACCTATTTGCAATTGCATGCCATCTTTTTCCTATTTCTACTTCAATTGGAACTCCAAGCATAAGATTTGCGTAACTCTGTAAGCTTCTATATTGTGTCTTTTCTTTTGTCTTCTCTTCATAGCAGCATAGTTGCACCCCTTCAACAATTGCATTGCATTATCTATTGGCTTCTTTAAGCAAGTTGTACAAGATTGCATCATGGGAAGTTTTCTTCCTAGCACTCTCCCAAAATTGCATCTCTTCTCTCTTCTCGGCACTCTTGCCTTTGATTCTTCTCAAGCAATATTCATTACGCAGTATCGCATCTCTCTTAATATAGTGTGCATTAAGCAATATTGCTTCTTTCTTTAGGCCATAGGCATTAGGAAGTCTTCCGTCTGATTCTTCTTTCTTAGCAATTGCTTCTCCTTCGAATCTTTATAGCATTAGTTACACTCTTCTCTTGTTGCATCTTTTCTTCTCTTATTAGTCCCTCTCTTGTCTTATTGTATCCTTCTCTTATTGCACTTCAGCAGGCCAGTTGCACTTCTTTGGTCTTCTTCTGTTGTTGCAAATATCTGTTGTATTTGTATTATCATCTCTCTCTCTCTCTCTCTCTCTCTCTCTCATCTTCTTTCTCTTTGGATCATGGTTCCAAGTCTCGGTCGTGGATGCTGTCACATCTTGGTCGTGGTCATCACAATCGTGGACAGCTTATCGGGTCTCAGGTGAGACCCAACTTTAGGCATGAGAGAGAATATTAAAAAAATCCAAAAAAATCATAGGAAAATGAGGTTAACACATTGGAACCATCAAGTAAGAAAAATAAATGACTTAGAAAACATAATATATATATATATATTGGGTTAAAAGCTGTTCTTGTGTACCAATTAATAAACAATTTATAAATCTAAGGATTGAATGGTTAAAGGGGTGGTAAGTTCATGAGTGTCCTTGTTATCTACATGTTAGTAAATAATCTTATGATCATCTATATACTAGCCAATTAGGTTATGCATTGCTAGGATTTCCAGGATTTGAAAGTTTTGGGCTGTTTTATATTTGAGGTAAGATGATCTAATGTTTTTCAAATAAATATTTGTTAACCAGTGCTTCTAACGTACTTTCAGATCAATTATCAAGAATGACTTTTGGTAATGAAAATTAAGATATAACAGAAACTCCGTTTTCAATATTTTACAATAAATCACTCGTCTAGAATCCAAACTTTGGAAGGCAGATGAGAGAAAGCAATTGATAGAGTTAAACCAATATCATTACTATTTTCATCTATCTATCAAATGATATAGGTTCTTAATTTTACAATGCAACAAGGTGCTGCCCAATGTAAAAAAAGATATGGTAGGCTTTTGTGCATTTTGAATACTTTGCACAAAATCATAAATTGAGTTAGATTATCCTTGTGAGAAATTTTGGTTTTGACAAATATAATTAAAAATATAAAAGGGGTTTCCTTTATTAGCCATACAAATAAATCGTAAACTTATGACAAATTGAAGTCTTTTCTCAGAATGGTGAATTTCATTCTTATATTGTAATGTTTATTCTTTTTTTTTTTTTTTTTGCCTTTTGTTTTCTCCCAGGACCGATACCTGATGGTGCTAATGCAGTTGTTCAAGTTGAGGATACTGAACAAGTAAAAGATGCCTCACTTGAATCAAAGCGAGTAAAAATATTGGTACAAACCAGCGAAGGTGTTGATATTCGTCCAGTGGTATGATTTTATTACTTTTCAGAGTCAAACTTGTTAAATATTGAAATTAATTTAGGTTTATTGGAAACGAAATCCTTAATTCTAGATGGCATAATGATCTTTTTCGACCATATAGCATAGAAACAAGAACCACTGGTCAAGGGAGCCAAACCCGCTTTGGAACCATAGTTCTCTTCTCAATGAGAATGATGTTTGAACTGTGAGGGAGAATCATGGTTCCAATTGAGATTAAACCTTGTTCGACAGGGAGGAATAGGAGAAGAAGAAAAGTAAAAAGAGAGAGGAAAGGCAGAAAAGCCTTACATTTACCAATTTTCGATTGGCCATGATGGGTCAGGGACGCGAAAGGTGAAACTAGAAATCATCTTGACTTTGCAAAGAGCCCCTTTGACTCATATGAATTTATAAATGACCCACAAATTAAGAAATTTTTTTATAAAAGTCCAAATTATGATCTTTTTGTAGTTTTTCTCACAGATTCTTTTCATCTTTACCCTTTTAATTTTATGCATATTTTGTACAACAAATATACACAGGGGCATAGATGCTTCCTGTACGATCTAGACCTTTGACTCTTTTATGCTCCCTTGCCTCCCTAGTCCTTCGATTCCCATTCCCACTCTCCCCTTCCCATTCTGGCCACCACTTCCATCCCCCTTTCTCCCCCAGCCCCACTATGTGCTTCCATGCTTTATAGTAATAGCACCGGAATATGTTATGGAACACAAATGAGTATCTGGTGATTTCAATGCCAACTCTCGAAGATGCAATATGATTCATAATTTTGCATTAATAAAATTGTCATGTACATGTTAATTGAAAATACATCAATAGGGAATAATGGGATCACATGCCATAAATACATGCATAAATGTGTGTGCGCGCGCGCACGCCTGCCTTGTCCTTGCTGTGTTGTGTCTTATCTTTTTATGACTTTCATGTCACGTGTCATCTTGTAGCTGTCCTATGTTTCTGTGCTTCATACTCTAGAACTGAATATGGGAAGTTGAGGGTTCCTCTCCTGCCACTAAAACGACTCTAATTCATGCTATTTTCTCCACCCACATGACCAATTTACCAAGCTCCGTCCATGCTTGTAAAGAGAATATGAAATTGGGGACTCTCCTGCCTAATACCACTAGAGCTTTTAAAATCCTTCACCTCCTCATTTTATAGCACCGAGAAGGAGGCAATGGAGATGCACCACTCAATCCATTTTCTTCATTTGGTAGCACAACCCATCCTACAAAGCATGTAAAGATCCTTTTTCCATATCTATCTCACAAACTACAGTTAGGGTTGAAGTCCTCATGTCTATGCACAATTAGCTAAGACATTTCTAAAATCTAAATATTCTGAATAAAAGCCATTTGGTTAGGGAAAAACCATCATTAGTAGTTTTGCCCTTAATATGTTCTTCAAAACCATAGAATGGGTTTTATAAACACTAGCCACGAAGTAGAGAAGGTGGAAATCAACATTGTCCATAGTACCTTTGTTATTTGGGATTGTGAAGCGAAGTCCCACATCGGCTAGGTGTGAAAGTAATGTACTGTATATAAGCATGAGGGCTCCCTCACCTCTTGAGCTAGCTTTTGGGGTTGAGTTCTACCCAAGATTGTGTAACATGGTATCAGAGACGACATACCAAGGGATGGGTAGGGTGCATGTCCCTAGCTTGGACGCGGGAGGTGTTGTCGAGTGAGCACATAGCGCGTGAGGGAGGGTGTGAAGTAAAGTCCCACATCGGTTAGGTATGAAAGTAATGTGCTGCATATAAGCGTGAGGGCTCCCTCATCTCTTGAGCTAGCTTTTGGAGTTAAGTTCTACCCAAGACTGTATAACAGGGTTGAGGGAGATCAAAGTTGCTTTTGCATTTTTTACTAACCTACCATTGTCTATTTGTGTTAGATGTACTCGTTATGCTAATGAGGAAAACATTACAAAATTTCTATTGAAGTGCTCCAGGTTTCAGCTGTTATACATGCATATTGGTTCTAGTTCATTTGTGTTAGACTAAGAGAGCTTGTCTTTTGTGGAGATGTGTTGTGATGGCTATGTTTTGGGTTATATGGCATGAAAGGAACTCAAGAATTTTTTATGAGAAGTGCTCTAGCAATTATAACCTATGGGATAGAGTTTACTTTTTGGCTTCCTTGTGGGCTTCGGTCACTTAAGGAGTTTAAGGGGGTTCCGTTGTTTGTTATTAGGGGAAATTGGGTGGCTATTTGTAACCCGTGAGGGGTCTTTTTCTTGTTTTTGTTTTTACTTGTTCTATTGTTTTTTGTAAGTAGGACATCTTGTCTTCTTTTGGTCTTTACTAAAATTTCTGTTGCCTATAAAAAAAAATTACAAAATTTAAATGCTCCAGGTTTTATTATATATGAATATTGGTTCTATGTTTAGGCATGATTAGTTTGTTATTGCACACTTCATGTCTTGGCATCACTTGGCGATTGTATTGAGCTTTGACTTTTGTTTAACTTAGGTTTAGAGAGTAGAATTTATTGGTGGGAGTTTAATGTAAGTGAAAGAATATTGGTTTTTAAACCACAGCACTACCTACATGAGCTACAAGCCTACAAATAGAAATCCAATATGCATATTACTATTTCCACTTTTTCAAAAGTACCTAGTTCTTGTAGGTTTTTGTTCAATAATTTTGATATTTTTCACTATAGTGGAAAATAAGAGACAAAAATTAGGGAAAACTTTTTTGGATGTGTAATGTTTTAGAATCACTATACCTCTCGTTTAATTCTGAGATCCAGTCTGGTGATCACTCAGTACTCTAGGGTTTCTAGTAACACTTGCTGTTAGAGTAAAATTTAATTGTGGAAGTTTAGTACCATGACTTCAACCTAGTTGAGACTTATACACTACAAATACTGCATACCCATCAATCAATATTTGTCTTATTTGATTTTACTTTTTTTCTTTATGTGGTGGAAATTTTATTATGAAGAACTGCCTGAGGCACTCTTGAAGTCTAATGTTTAGGAATTGTCCGTTCATAATAATTTGTGGCATACACCATCTTGGTGGTGCTCATTTACCCTTGGGTTTCAATACCATTATTATTTTTTTGATCTGGTAAAAATATGTATTTCATTAATAGTACAAAAAGGTCTATGTTGACCTGTGTACATGTGAGTTATACAAGAAACGACCATAATCACAACAACAAAGTACTAAGAAAAAGATGGAAAGACTTGTGAGAATATAGAAAATAATTCTTTGTGAGTTATGTTCCTCAAGAACCCATGTTATGGGTCTGCGGCTCAAACACAAGATGCTCTGTACTTGAAACTGTGGTGCAATAGTTTACATTGGTTGAATGATTTTCTGGGTCTGCCTGAGAGTTTAGAAACTGTGGTGAAATAGTTAACATTGGTTGATGATTTTCAAGGTCTGCCTGTTAGTTTAGACATAAACTGCATTTTATCCTTTGCAAAGGAGTTAGATGACTAAACATGATGGCTAAGGTAAGAAAAAGCAGAAATACTCATATTTAACTTAGGATCCAACTTAATTTTTGTTAAGCCCTCAATTCTAAGATGCATGGTTATAATTAAATGTCAATCCACTTCGGCATTTTACTCTCCTCTCTCATATTTGTTTTACCTAGTCTATATATTTAAAGCTCATAAAGAATATTCGTCGCCCAGGGATGTGATATTGAGAAAGATGCCATAGTATTAAAATGTGGAGAACGAGTAGGTACTTCAGAAATTGGCCTACTTGCTACCGTGGGTGTAATGATGGTGAAGGTATAATAATATTTCTTCTTACTTTATGCTTCATTAATATGTTAAAGAGTTGATGATAATGCTGTCCTGTAGGTATATCCTACCCCAACAATTGCCGTGCTTTCTACAGGAGACGAACTTGTAGAACCAACAGCTGTGTATCTAAATCGTGGCCAGGTATAATATCTGTTGGGGTGACTTCAACTTGGACTTATCTAGGGTCTTTGAATCTATGTTCCATTCCCAGTAGGAGATATAAATAAGTTCTTACCCTCACCCTACTCTCTTCATTCATCACTTTTACTGGGAACTTCTTTTTAGTCAATGAAGGGATGGATTCTAGAGTCTTGCTATTTGCTTGGACCATGTATTATTACTAGATATGCACCATGTGCATTGCACGTGTAAAATTTTACAGAAAAAAATATTTTTAAAAAACCAAATATAATGTGAACAATATAATTAAAATGAAATATTTAAGGTTATTAAAAATTTATGATTAAAAAGGTTTGAAAAATCTAAATTGTATAGAAACGATATTAAATCAATACATACAAACTTTATCTATAAAATTTTCATATTATAGTTTTTTTTTTTAAAAAGAGTACTAAAAATATTAGCAAAACTATATTTATTTTTGTATTGGAAATAAGAAATAGAAAGCAATTTATTTGGTATTTTATTGTAATTAATTGTTTGAAAAATCATGTTTTATCTAGAAATGAATTGAAATTTGAAAGAAATTTAATTTAATTAAAATATCTCTTTTCTATTTTGTAGAATTTCATATTAACATAATTTTATTGATGAAATTTAGTGAGATTATGTTTGACAAATTGAGTTAGACTTAAAAATAAATTAATATTCATAAATAATTTTATTTCAATTTATTTTAGAAACCTATTTATTGTGCTGGGTGGAATTTTAACAGACAATGCCTATTTATGTACTTTTGCAATTATATAAGGATATTTTGGTCAATCAAAAGATTTTCCCACATTCCCACTTTTATATATAGTATAGATTATTATTGTTCTCTCAAGAAAACAATTCATGGAACAGAGGGATCAGCTGTTAACATTCAATCTTGCTACAGAAGGACGTCCTCAGTATGGGAGTATGGGATTCATCAGTTGTTGTGCACTTGTGCCTTAACATGCATGTGCACCATATGTACCTTTATCCCATTTGTGGACTATACCTTCGGTTTTCCATCAAGGTGTCCTCAGATTTTCCATGTGTATGCACTCTTTAAGTTTCACAATTGAGCTAATTCGACTCTTTTGCAGATTAGGGATTCCAACCGTGCTATGTTACTGGCTGCTTCTGTACAGCAGCAATGCAAAGTTCTTGACCTTGGTATTGCTCATGATGATGAGGAAGAACTTGAGAGGATCTTGAATAGTGCTTTCTCTGCTGGGATTGATATTCTTTTAACTTCTGGAGGCGTTTCCATGGGAGACAGGGATTTTGTCAAGCCGTTGCTTGAAAAGAGAGGGACGGTATATTTTAATAAGGTTGATTGATGGCCCAAATATACGTTTTTAAGTAGTTGTTGCTGTTTTCTTTTGCAGAAAATTTTTATTTGACTTCTCACATCATCAGACAGAGGTGATGCTGTTTGTATGTTGGAGCAAGTTGCTATGATATATGATGTCTTGAGCTTCAGTAATTATTTTGATATTTTGCATTTCAGCAAGTGATAGAAGTGCAATTATATGAAATTATCTTTGTTTTGAATTGATTGGCTCTTCAGGTTCTCATGAAACCGGGAAAGCCTTTAACATTTGCAGAGATCAATATAAAACCAGCTGAGAGTATGATGGCTAGTAAAATTCTTGCATTTGGGTTACCTGGAAATCCAGTGAGCTCTTTGGTCTGTTTCCATCTCTTCGTACTCCCTACCATTCACCATCTTGCTGGATGGGCGAATCCTCACCTTCCAAGGTTGCTGAAACTTCCAAAAAATTGCTGTGTGTGTGTGTGTGTGTGTGTGTGTGTGTGTATGGGTATGGGTGTGGGTGTGGTGGGTGCATGTGTTTTCTATCTGATTCATTTAGTACACATCCACTATTGCAGTAAGATTGATACTTATAAGTGATTGCTATCCTCTTTTCTCTTCTGTTCTATGCACAGAGTGCAAGCTCGCCTTCAACAGGCCATAAAGACAGATCCAGTCCGACCAGAATTCCATCGTGCCATTATTAGATGGAAGGACAATGATGGATCAGGCAATCCTGGGTAAGAGTTGGATTCCTTTGTTTAGGGGATGTTGGGTCGTGCGTTCTGATCCTTTATAGGGTTGGGGTCCAATTGGATCTTCGTAAGACCTTACCCCCTCTGATTTCCTTGGTTTGGCTAGTTGGTTCATTGTAAGTATAAAACATTTGTCCCTCCCAACCATGGCCTATAATATTGGTGATATTTCCGAAATATTGTGCAGTATTTCACATATTGCGAGGTTCCGATACAATATTCTACCCAAATATTGTACTTGCATTTTACTGTGGAATTATTGCAAAATATTTTATGATATAATATTGCTGGCATTTTTTTGCCGAACGGAACGGGTTTTTTTTTTTTTTTGGGATATTGTGCAAAATATCGATGATATTTACGGGTATATCAACGATATATGTCAGGTGAAGTTTTTTCTGCAACTTGCAAACTAAAAGGTGTAAATAAACAACTAACAAAGTGAAAAACAACAAAAAGTGGCCTGCTCATTGCTTACCCACTTTGACTTTGAGGAATGATAGGGATAGATGATGATAGTTTTGAGCCATTTAGGAGCTCCATGCGATACTTGCCAGCAGGTAGTAGGCCAGGAGCTACAAGGTTGATTATGTATTTGTGCAATATATGACATTACTAATTTCTTGTTATGTAAATGATGTGTATTTTATTGTTGTATGACATTTAAATGTCAACCTAGTATAAATTTGGATTTTTTATTTGTTTAGTGGTGGGTACTTTTTGTACTCGATACATACCTCTCTTATACATATTTATTTATAATATTTTGATTATAAATTGTTTATTTGTCTGTTTCATTGTTTTCCAAAGTTCCATTAAGTTGAATTGAATATAGGGTTTAAGAGAAGGGAAGAAAGAGAGAGAGATACGTGAGAGAGAGAGATGGGTGAGAAAGAGAATAGGAAATCTAGAACTTAACCTATTCCAGTCCTCATCATTACTATATATACTGATAAGAATAAGATGCAAATACAACTCCCCCTCAAGCTGGAGCATATAAATTAAACATGCCCAGCTTGGAAAACAAATGAAGAAAAGAAACACGTGGTAAAGACTTAGTAAGGATATCACCAAGCTGATCAGCAGAACGAACATAAGGAGTACTGATCTGTTTCCGGATAAGCAAATCACAAATAAAATGACAGTCAACCTCAATATGCTTCGTACGCTCGTGAAAAACAGGATTATTGGCAATGAAGATAGCAGCTTGATTATAACAAAACATAGGCATAGGCGTAGGAACAGAAATACCAAAATCCTGTAAAAGCGAGCGAACCCATAACATTTCTGAAGCAGTGTGAGCCATAGCACGATATTCAGCCTTAGCACTAGAACGAGCCACAACATTTTGTTTCTTACTCCTCCAAGTAACCAAATTGTCACCAACAAAAGTACAATAACCAGAGGTAGATCGACGATCAGAACGATCACCAGCCCAATCAGCATCACTAAACCCCGAAACAGAGAGAGAAGCGGAAGGTGTATATAAGAGCCCACAACCAGGTGTACCCTTAAGATACCTAAGAATACGACAGACAGCATCATAATGAGGTTGGCGAGGAGCATGCATAAACTGACTTACAATGCCCACAGCATAAGTAATATCGGGCCTTGTAACTGTAAGATAGATCAGTTTACCAACAAGACGTCTATAGCGACCCACATCAGAAAATAAATCACCCTGCTGAGAATCAAGTTTGAAAGTAGAATCCATAGGTGTATCAGCAGGACGAGTACCAAGAAGACCGGTCTCAGTCAAAAGGTCAAGGACATACTTGCGTTGGGACAAAGAAAGACCACGCCTAGAGCGAGCGACTTCAATACCAAGGAAATAGCGAAGAGCTCCCAAATCTTTGGTATGGAATGACTGACTCAAGTGTTTCTTAACTTCAGCAATACCAGTAGAATTGTTGCCCGAAATAATAATGTCATCCACATACACAATTAACACCTATCGTACCCAAAGAGGAGGTATGAACAAAGACTGAGTGATCATAAGTGGAGCGCCGAAAGCCATATGCAAGAACAACTGTGCTAAATTTGTCAAACCATGCACGGGGAGATTGTTTCAGACCATATAGGGCTTTACGAAGACAACATACAAGATTCTCCTTACCCGGAACAACAAAGCCAGGAGGTTGATCCATAAACACCTCTTCCTGAAGATCACTATGAAGAAAGGCATTCTTTATATCAAGCTGATACAAAGGCCAGGAAAGACTCACAGCAACAGAGAGTAAAATTCGAATAAAATTGAGACGAGCAACCGGTGAAAACGTCTCCATATAATCAACACCATAAGTTTGGGTATAGCCCTTAGCCACTAACCTAGCCTTCAATCGCTCAACAGAACCATCGGGTAAGTATTTGACCGTGTATACCCAACGACAGCCAACTGTCTTTTTGCCAGATGGAAGAGGAACAAGAGTCCAAGTCTCATTATGATACAAAGCATGCATTTCCTCATCCATTGCAGTTTTCCAACCCGAAGAAGAAGAAGCCTGTTCATAATTCTTAGGAACAGAAATAAAAGATAAAGTACAGGCAAAGGACCGTAAACAAGGAGACAGATTAGCATAGGAAACAAAGTTAGAGATAGGGTGTTGGGTACAGGTACGTTTACCTCGACGAAGAGCAATAGGCAAATCATCAGACGAGGTAATAACTGGCAAAGGATCCACAGAGTCCGAAGAGAGTTGATCAGGGCCAAAAGAAACAACAGTCCTGTCCTTGTCACGCCGATATACCTGCAATGGGGGAGGAGACAAAGATGGAGACGAGGAAGAAGACAATGGAATAGGAAGAGTAGGAGTCGACAAAAAATGCTCCCCCTCACGACAAGAAATGATATCAGGTGACAAGGATTTCCCAGAAGAAGAATAATATGAAGTGGACTCAAAAAAAGTTACATCAGCACTCACAAAGTAGCGATGAGAATCAGGATGATAACATCGATATCCTTTTTGAGTTCTAGAATATCCTAGAAAAATGCATTTACGAGCCCGAGGAGATAACTTATCATGACCCGGATCAAGAATGTGAACAAAGGCAACACACCCAAAGACACGAGGAGGAATAGAAAAAGGGGAACGATGAGGAAATAGAATAGAGAAGGGAGACTGATTGGACAACCTAACAAAAGGAACACGATTAATAAGGTAACACGCAGTAAGAACCCCATCTCCCCAAAAAAACTTTGGAACATGCAAACTGATCATTAAAGTCCGAGCAATATCAAGTAAATGACGAAGTTTACGTTCAGCAACCCCATTTTGTTGAGAGGTATGAGCACAACTTGTCTGATGAATAATACCCTGTGCCCCACAAAAAAAATCCACAGTAGTTTGAACATATTCTCTAGCATTATCAGATCGAATAATTTTAATATGCTTATCAAATTGAACACGAATTTGATTATAAAAACGAGAAATAATGTCAGGAAGCTCAGAACGCTCTTTCATTAAAAATAACCAAGTCACACGAGAATAATCATCCACAAAAATAACAAAATACTTAAAACCAGAAACAGTAGGAGTACGGGAAGGACCCCAAACATCAGTATGGACTAAATTAAAAGACGCAGACTCGCGACCATGGCGACTAACAGGAAAGGAACTACGGTGATGCTTGCCAAGTTGACAGGCCTCACACTCTAAACTAGAAACATTTATTAAACCAGGAACAGCCAGTTTGAGACGAGCTAAAGAGGGATGGCCAAGACGAGCATGCCACTGGGAGGGTGAAACAGATGCAGTCAAGGCAGAAAAAGCAGGCGAAATATCAGTGTCCAAGTAGTAAAGTCCATCCTTCTCATTGCCCGAACCAATCATCTTCTTCGTCGTGAGATCCTGAAAAACACAAGAATTTGGAAGAAAAGTTACTGAACAATTCAGAAGTTTAGTCAGTTGACTAACAGAGAGTAGGTTAAAAGGAAAATTAGGAACATAAAAACTATCAGGTAAAGTGAGGGAGCGAGAAAGGTGGAGAATCCCTCGCCCACCAGCAGGACAAGAAGACCCATTAGCTAAAACAATTTGATGATTAACAGAAGTTAGTGCAGAAAAAGAGGAAGGTATACCACACATATGAGAACTGGCACCCGAGTCAATAACCCAAGGGGGCGACGAACTGGCAATACACGAGATAGTACCTGAGGCTACCATAGTAGCAGACGAGGAATGATTTTCAGTGTGGGACGAAGTGGTGATAGCCTGTCCAGATGGAGTAACCGAAATATAAGAGGATTGTCCATAATCATCCATAACTTGATTCGCACAACTCAGTTTGCTATACTTCTTCCAGCAATAAGGTTCAGTATGATTAGTGCCCCCACAATGATCACAATAACGAGTATCACAACCCATGGAATTGCTGCCACCACGAGGAGTGCCCCGAAACACAGTACCACGTCCTCTAGAAAGAGTGCCCGAAGAACTACGACCACTAAAAGAGCGACTGCCACTAAAACCGCGACCTCCAGAACGAGAAACTAAGGCAGATTGCTCAAGAGAGACACTAGGAGAATGAGTGACAATCGAAGAGGTTCCTAAAGTGGAGCGAAGCAATCGAGAGTAAGCATTAGCAGCGGTGGGAAGTGTCTCACTAGCCAGAATTTGATCCTTGAAACCCCGAAGATTAGAATTAAGACTGGATAAAAGAGAAGCAATCATAAAATCTTCCCAATGCCTCTTTTGTTGATCCAAATCAGTAGTAAATGGGCGAAGCTGCAATAACTGTTCCCATAGACCCTTCAAAATGCTATAATGCTCAGATAAAGGTTTATCACCTTGTTTAACAGAGAAAATCTGCTCATATAACTCAAAGACACGAGATACATTACTCTGTTGGGAGAACGACTCGGCGACTGAATTCCAAATCTGTTTGGAGGAATCACAGAACTCAACAGTGGTAGAAATATGGGATTCCATACTATGCCAAAGCCATCCCATAACAGTAGAATCCTCACACATCCAAGTCTCATATCCAGAATCCGTGGATGCAGGAGCATCATCAGTGAGGTACTTGAGCTTGCGTTTGCTACGCAAAAAAATCTTCACCGCATGAGCCCAAGCCAAGTAATTAATACCATTCAATTTCTTAGAGGTAATAGCCTTAGGTGTGTCATCATCTTTAAGGAAAGAAGTCGAAGATTCAACCTTAGTCTCTGCCATATCAACCCAAGAGAAGCAACCAGCAACCAGGGCAAGAAATCTAAGAACCAAAGGTGTCTCGAAGAAGAAAGGAATAAAGAACACGGAAGGGACAGCCAACTATATCAAGAATGGGCAAGAAAACAGTAGCCAAAAAACACTTAAGGTCTGCAACCTCCACAAATCCAACCACCACAAGCCTAGATGAGGTTCAATACATCAAAAATAGTATCCAGGAGGTCATAGGACACACAAAAACAAACCAAAGCAAGGTCAGCAGTGCTGCCAACACCCAAAAAAGCTCCAAAAAACTCAAAAATGGACTCTACAGCCATGGATTCTGAAAACAAACACCAAAGGGCTACTCCAAGAGGCTAGTCGGCACCTAGGGAGTAGGGTTAGACCAAGAGAAACTCCCAAAAACACCCTAGAATTCAGATCTGAAAAATGGGTTCATATATTCCGAAAATCAAAGAAAAATACAAAACACCCATCAAACAAATTCAAAAAATTCCAACAAAAATACTACTAGATTCAGGAGAGAGGGGCGAGCCTACCCCATAAAAAAATTTTTTTTTTTTTTTTTTTTAAATTTTTTTTTTTTTTTTTTTTTTTG
>JAESVK010001358.1:208637-307022 GCA_017140935.1 Hamamelis virginiana | reverse complement strand
TCTTCTTCTTCTTCTACCTTGTTTTTTTTTTGGTTGATGCTGCTTCTCTGCTGCTGCCGGTGCTGCCTACTGCTTGTTCATCTTCTTCTTCTACCCTGTTTTTTTCTTCTTTTTTTTTTTTGCTTATTCTTCTCTCTTCTTATCTGTTACGCTGGTTTTTTTCTACTGCTGAGTGCTGGCTCTGCTTCTCTGCTACTGCCTACTGCTGGTTCTGCTTCTCTGCTACATACTTCATGCTCTGTTTTATCACTTTATTTATATTGCTGCTGGCCTGCTGTTTGTTGCCTTAATTTTTATTTATTTATTTTTATTTTTTATAAAATTTCAAGAATTTATTAGATCCTTAAATGCACTTGGGCCATTTGGCTTTAAAGTAGAGAATGTTAAACACTTGAACAGTTGAATTGCTGCAATTTACATAAGAGAGTAAGAGACTAAGAGAGAGAGTTAGTATTAGGCTATTAGCAAACTAGCAACTTGCAAAACAGAAACAAAAACAGTTGAATTAGTAATTTACTAATTTTCATGCTCTACTTGTAACAGTGAGAGACTAAGAGTTGTGCTTTTGTCATAGGTGTAGGCTTCAAGGGCTCAAGGCTTAGTCATTATATATAATCTATGGATTCTGAAGGTTCAAGAAGGGATCCATGTTGGAAGTATGCCAGGTTGGAAGTATGCAACACAAGTTCTTGGCAACAAAAATGCATTCACTTGCAATTTTTGTGCAAAGGTGACAAATGGAGGAATTTATCGGGCCAAGCAACATATAATTGGAGGGCAAAGAAATGCAAAGGCATGTCTCAAATGTCCAGATCACGTGAAAGAGGAAATAAGAGAGTACATGGCCAACAAAAAGATAGAAAAAGAGCAAATGAAAATGTTGCCAGACTTTGATGATGCAGACTTTGCTGAGGATGAAGATGAAGATGAAGTGCAAGAGATTGATCGACGTGGTAAAAGTGTTTTAAGCTCAAGAGGAAGTAGCAAATCGGTCCAATCAAAATTAAAAAAACCAAGGCAAAAGGGCCCGATAGATGCATTCTTTACTCCTGACCCATGGTTGTGAAGGGGAGAAAGGATGGGAAAGGTAAACAAACAACAATCAATGATCATTACAAGAAAGAAGCGAGGGACAAGGCATGTCTACACATTGCAAGGTATCTATGATGCTGGGATAACATTTAATGCTGTCAAATATGATAGTTTCAGGGTTGCAGTAGAGTCCATTGGCCAATATGGAATAGGAATGAAGCCACCTAGTTACCATGAAGTGAGGGTTCCTCTCCTAAAGAGAGAGTTGGACAATACAAATAATATGTTGAAAAGTCGTAGAGAAGAATGGGCAAAGAATGGATGTTCTATTATGTCTGATGGTTGGAAAGACAAGCGTGAGAGGACTTTGATAAACTTTTTGGTGAACTGTCCCAAGGGAACCATGTTTATCGAGTCCATTGATGCTTCTGAGTATAGCAAGACCGGGGAGAGAATGTTTGAATTGCTTGATTCTTTGGTGAAGCAAATTGGGGAAGCTAATGTTGTTCAAGTCATAACATATAGTGCTTCAAATTATGTGATGGCAGGTAACCATTAAATTTATAATTTGTTATACTATATTTTTACTTTCATCTTGAATTCTAATGAATAGGTTTGTTAGTTTATAATCTAATCATTTTTTTGGTTAAAATTGAAATCCAAATATGAAACATGTAATAAGAAGATTGCTGGAAGCAAAGCGCCCACATTTATATTGGTCACCATGTGCTGCCCATTGCATAGATTTAATGTTAGAAGACATTGGGAAGATGCCCAACATCAATAGAACATTGAAAAGAGCAATAGAAGTGAATGCTTACATGTATGATCGTCCAGGCTTGTTAAATATGATGAGGCGCTTCACAAAACGAAAGGACTTAGCTAGGCTTGCCCTCACCAGATTTGCTACTGGCTTTCTAACACTAGCAAGTTTTCATCGCCAAAAGGACAACTTGAGAAAGATGTTTACTTCAGAGGACTGGACAAATTCCAAATGGGCAAAAGAGCAAAAGGGTAAAAGGGTTGCTCAAACTATTTTGATGCCTTCCTTTTGGAAAACCATTGTCCTCTCCCTTAAGTTGACAACTCCATTTGTTCGTGTACTTCGATTGGTTGATGGGGAGAAAAAGCCTCCAATGGGATATATTTATGAGGCCATGGATAGAGCTAAATAAGCAATTGCTAGAGGATTCAAAGAGGATGATAATAGGGTTATGGATGCATTTGCTATCATTGATAATAGGTGGAATTGTCAGCTTCATCGACCTTTGCATGTAGCTGGGTACTTTTTGAACCCACAATTCTTTTATAATAGCTGGGTACCTTTGCATGCATACAAAGATTGATTCTTTCCATTGAAAAGCAATATAAGATTACTGAGGAGCTGACTATGTATAAGAATGTTGAGGGTCTCTTTGGGCATAACATGGCTATTAGACAACGAACAACTAAGTCGCCTAGTAAAGTCACTAAAGTATTTTTTTTCAACCTTTCATTTTATAATTTATGAAAGGTTACTAATTTTAGTTGATGGTAAATATAAACCGCTGAATGGTGGTCTTCATTTGGATTTTCAACTCCAAATTTACAAAGATTTGCCATCAAAGTTCTTAGCCTCACTTGTAGTGCATCTGGTTGTGAAAGAAATTGGAGTGTTTTTGAACATGTAAGTGAATGTTCTATTGTGTCTAAAAATTTATGAAATGAATCACTAGATTCTAATTAGTTGTAATTTATAAATCTTGTAGATCCACAGCAAGAAGAGAAATAGGCTATCACAAAAGCGCTTAAATGATTTGGTATTTGGTATTTATCAAGTACAATCGAGCTTTGAAGCGGCGATACAATATGCGTGATGTCATAGACCCCATATCCTTGACAGAAATAGATGACTCCAATGAGTGGTTAGTTGGGAGAATGGATGGAGTGTCTGATGAGGATGATGATGATCTTGTTTTTTATGATGATTCCTTGACATAGGGTGCTGTTGCTAGAGCTACAGGAGTTGGAGAGAGTAGGTTTAATACAAGATCATCATCAAGCAAAAGGAGCACAACAAGAGCAGGTCCTTCATCCTCTAGGAGCTCTAAGTTTTCTACATCAACGCCAATTCTAGTGGATGAGGAAGAAGAGGCAAATTCTGAAGAAACAGAAGAAGAAGATGTTGAGGGTTACAAGTCTAATAATGATGGTGAGGATGATGATGTTTTGCTTGATGAGGATGATGTTTAGATTCATTCTAAGTATTGGCAATTGGGATTAAATGTTTATTCCTTTGAACTTTTATGCTTTAAACTTTTGAGTTGTCATTTCACATTCGAGTACTTTGCTATAATTATTACTTATTTATATTCTTGTATTTGAATTATCATAATCTAGTTTGATTTAACATAAAACCATTTAACAAAGTTTGTTTATTTCCCCCTCTCAAAAGGCCTGTGTAGGATTTGAACCTACAAACCTTGTATGGTTGCTCAATGCCCTAACCAATTGAGCTTATAGGCCAAAAATTTGAGAGTATTCAATTATTTATGTTTAAATTGATTTATTTATTTTATTGGCAGTTAATCCAATATTTTAGAATTATTTTTATGAAAATGTGCGCCTTGCTTCCCTCAGGCCCGTGCTTTTTTTGCGCCTTGCGCCTAGGCCCCAGGAGACCTTTGCGCCTAGAGTGCGCCTTGCGCCTTTAACAACTATGAGCTCAATGATGACAATATTTGAGTTTTTGTGTTGAGATCATGTACATAGTAAAGAGTGTTTTGTGGAATTCTCTATAAGCTTATGTGCGTAATGAAAGAATACACATAGGGAACGCAGCGAAATGTAGAGTTTAAAACTTTTTCCCATAGTATTCATCCAAGGATGAACTCAAACGATAAAAACGAATCAAACAATTAATTAAACAATAATTAAATGCTTACTTGATGTTCCTTTTGCGAAACAATCCTTCAAGTCTCTGAGCTCCAAAGTGTATGGTAGCCCCAATGGTATCCACATGAGCACAAGACCACACAAATCCCTTGCACCTTCACAAGACTTGGGAAGTAGCAAGCATGGAGAGAGAGAGAGAGAGAGAGTGGAGGCTAGAGAGAGAGTGACTAGGGTAGTCATGGCCCTCTAGGGTTTAGTGCCTCTTTCCTCTTTTATGATGATAGGTTGCTTAGTGCTAGCTTTACCTATCATCACATATATATAGGAAATATTCTTTTTATTTATAATTTGATCCTTCCTTTATTAACTATTAATAACTAGAACCAAATTAATTTTAAATTAGAATATTCCTCTCCCGTAATTTATATGACTCACTTATACCCTTATGTGTGTGACCCATTGGGTTCATCCCAACCTAGTAGTGGCCCAGTGACATCCCATGTCTCCCAAAATAGAAACTTTTCTATTTACGGTTCAATTGGAACAATTCCAATTTTGTCCTCAATGATAACACTTATCATTAGGCCTACACTAGTCATGAGTAACATCTAGCAACATATCATGAGTGAATATACGAATATAAAAGAACCCTTTAGGATATAGGTAATCCTTCACTAAACAATGTCATGATTAAGTTAGTTTGGTATGGATACATGTCAAACCCTAACTTAATCCTATGTTATCTTTTCACCAAAAATAATCTCAATTAGGTTAACCCTTGAAAACACTTTTCTTGGTTACCATCTGCTTTGGCCAAAGACTTTATTGAGATAGTATTTGTGAAGTAACTATGACATTCACCCTTTCATATTAAGGGTAGTGATTCCTTATTGCACACCCACCTGTCTTCATACATAATTCACTATAGCCAATAAGTACCGATTACATCATTGTGGTTAAGGGTGTACATGATACTATCAAACTGTAGCAACTCATGTATAAGACAACTTGTGGTGTCTCAGGTCTAAGGATTACAAATGTGACTATACACATGAGCAGCTTTTGACATGCAAATAGAATTCCATAAGCTGTACTCATATTGGTCACGTTCAGTGTACTTGTTCTTAACAGGCACCCACAGGATTACTATAGTGTCACTACACAGATGGTATGAGACTCACAATCCTCCCAAAGGAGCTAGTATAACCTGTGCTAATATTAACGGTTTATAATCGTCCAAATATATAAACCTATGATCAGGAACTGGTTTAGGACAGATGTACTTGAGAGTTGTAAGTCTCTCTATCTTAACACTTTATACAGCTCTCTATCATACTATCCAAGGACTTTATCATGAACAGTAATTAAACACAAGTTTACATGATAATAAAAGTCATTTCTTAGATGAATAAAGTTTCATACATGATTATAACGAAATATAAGTTTCCTAAATACAACCTAACGATTGGTTTTAGGGCACACTTCTAACACGTAATGGATGACTTGAACTTTTAGTTTGAGGTCTTTTATGATACTGACTATCGTTTTCACAAATGATGATGATGTTTGAGCTATATCTTAAGTACTATATTAGTATATATTATATTTGGGGTGTGACATTTAGTGGTATTAGAGCCGACTCTCATCTAATCTGAGTGTGGGTTTGTGCCGTGCTAGCGTGTATGTGAGTAGGCCCTGTAGTAGGCTACCTGAGCTAGCAGGCTACTGCACGTGAACTTGTAGCCCTTAAGGGGTGTGGATTGTGAGATCCTGGAATCCCACATCGGTTAGAGAGAGGGAGTGATTGGGCTAATAATAGTAAGCACCGTACCCTTACTTGGTATGAGGCCTTTTCCCAAGGAAGCTTGTGAGGAACAAAACTGTGCGGGCTTGGGCCCAAAGCGAACAATATCATACCATGTGTTGGGTCGGTGCATTACAAGTGGTATCAGAGCCGACTCTCATCTGATTCGAGTGAGTCCCAGTCGTGCTCGTGTGTATGTGGGCGGGCCTTGTAGGTAGGCTGACAGGCTACTGCATGGGGACGTGCCAACCCTGAGGGAGGTGGATTGTGAGATCCTAGAATCCCACATTGGTTAGAGAGAGGGAGTGACTGGGCTTTATTAGTAAGCATCGTACCCTTACTTGGTATGGGCCTGTTCCCAAGGAAGCTTGGAAGGAACAAAATCGTTCGGGCTTGTGCCCAAAGCAGACAATATTATACCATGTGTTGGGTCAGGGCGTTACATAACTACTTCATCACCCGCATCTGTATCCCATCTCTCTATCTAACCCCTCACTCTCATGGAAATCCATAAAACGACGCCATTAATAGTGTTTTTCCCTTGTTTATGAGCAATGAACAATGAAATAGTTGATTCCCATTTTTTATTTTTTATTTTAAGAATCACAATCTACTCAGAGAATTAGGACAAAACAAGCATGACAAGTTCGGTTTTCTAGGACTGAACATATCATCTTGTTTCGGTCAAAGGGAACCAAACAATCATGAATGTTTGGCCAACCAACACAATCAACCAAACATACAGTACCTTGACCGAACCTATTTAATATTTTTTGTACTGGTTTACCGAACATACTTGCAATAGCCACTTTTTTTTCTGACTTTATTTTATTTTTTTTTTATTTTCATTTTCATTTGGTATCAATGTATTGACACATGTATCTTTATTTCTATATATATATGCATATTAATACATCATATATTTACATATATAATATGCAATTTTTTTCCAGAATTTGAGAGAGAGAGCGAGAGAAAGAGAGAGAGAGATGATTAGGAGCCGGAGAGATGGAGAGAGATGATTGAAAACATGAGAGAGAGGGCCAAGAGAGATGAGAAAATTCTAATCCAAGGGGTGGGTGGGGTGTAGAGAACAAAAAGGGTTTTGAAAATGGGGTTGGGGGCATTTTGGGAATCATGGGGGGTGTACTTATAAATTATTGGGGTTAGAAATAAATGGGGGTGGAAATAAATTGATGGGGTGGCCATAACCGTTCCCTTTGTATTATTGTTTCAAAAAGGTTACTTTATTGGTGCCAAAGAAATAGAGTGAAGTTGTATTTGAATTTGCTCATTGTCAAAGGAAAACATACAAGTAATGCATGCTTATTAAAAAAAGAAAAAAGAAAAAGAAGAACACAAGA
Source organism: Hamamelis virginiana (assembly GCA_017140935.1). Lineage (NCBI taxonomy): Eukaryota > Viridiplantae > Streptophyta > Magnoliopsida > Saxifragales > Hamamelidaceae > Hamamelis > Hamamelis virginiana. Next base: position 299,948 of record JAESVK010001358.1, on the reverse strand, counting down.
TTCAGAAACTACTTAAGCAAATTGGTGGGTTTGAGTATGAAGTTCTACCTTCAGTCTAATAACTCCTTATAGGGTTTCCAGCCTTAGAAGTTCCTTATTAGGTCTATGTTGAATTAGCTGATTCTTGACAAATGTTATAGGTCTTTCTGATTTGGTTGGGTTCAACACACATACATGTTATCAATACTATGGTTTGGTTCAGGCCAAAGCTAACAGTTCCACTCTCAAAGAACAAAAGAGCATGTATTTATGTCATTTGTTTTGGTAGAAGACTTGTAACGCCCCAACCTGACAAGGTGTATCGGCCATCCCGGGTACGTCGACACGTGTCAAGGTGGAGATCTAACCTAATATACTCATCCATATTTCCATACTCAGGAGAAAGAAAATAGTCATATAAAAATAACATGAAATGAAATGTGCATATAGATGTCCCAAGTCGAGTAGTACATGCAACTAAATAAATACATCCTCAAAATAAAAGAACATAATGCCAACATCACTGGCATATGGGCAAATAACATAATGTGTAATTGTTCATAGGGTCTAATCTCTAACCCTGCTAAGACTATGTTGCAAAAATGCACCAAATGCAGAGGTGAAGCGCTCCCAACAAGCGAGCTGCTTCTAGATACCTGTGAATCTGTGGTATAAAACACAGCGTGAGCCTGGAATGCTCAGTAGAAATATTATCCTCAACTAACAATAATAATATAGATGAATGAATTATTTCAGTGAGTAACAGAAAATAACAGTTCTAAAATAGTTCATAAAATATGTGTGGACTTCAGTATTTAGAAACCATCATTCCTGCTGTGTTTAATCGACCAATCCATTTCCATCTCAACAAAATCATATTTGTCTCGTGGACGTATTACAGGGTCGCTGCATTTAGGCTAACAAACCGCTAGCTTAGCCAGGCTAAAATATAACCATTACGGGGTTTTTCCTCTGAGGGTAAAACGTCCAGTTACCTTGTGCGGTCAACTGCCATGCCACTTATGGGGTTATTCCTTCGGGTCCGCACTAAGGCTCCACCCAGGACCATAGGCCCTTATATCCCCACTGTGATACAAATCGAGCCACAATCAAAGTATTCCATCCACATCATAACATATTGCCAAACAGGCATAAACCATTGCGACATATATATAGATATCAAAGCATTGTTTCATAAAAACATATATCGTTCAAATATGAGTTTAAACAAACAGTTCATATACCATCACCGATGCAGTATAAAACATGCCACTCGGAAGTATATCAAACAATTATAATTTCATGCATCGCAGTTGGTTCAAAATACATTTCAAATAAGTTTCATAATAAACATTTCAAGAAGTTTCATATTATCAATGCTAGCGAGGATAGACATATTCCTACCTTTACCAAATGCAATTCCCTCTCTAACTCTAATCCTTCCCAAGAAATGCAAATCCTAGCTTGCAAAAGGATAGTCCATGGGACTATCAGGATCTGGAAAGGAAGACAAATAATGCATTTCAACTCCTAGCTTGTACACAAGAGCATAAAGAAAGTAAATCCAGACTTTACATGCTAACCCATTTCATCCAAATTTCAAAGTCCATGAAAACTAGGTTTGATAAGCTTTCTGAGCATATAAAATTTATTTAAAATGGAAATCGAATGTGAAAAAAATGGCACTTTGAAATTGGGTTGCATATGAGCCGGAATGAGGCATTACCGATAACGCACTTGTGCATTATCGGTAATGGCCCTCCACTGCTAATCTTTTCTGCATGCATTACCGATAATGCACTTGTGCATTATCGGTAATGGTGCTCCTTTGCTGGCCGAAAAACAATGCAAGTGCATTATCGGTATCGACACACCTCTGTTGGCAACAACCACATGCATTACCGCTAATGCACTAGTGCATTATCGGTAATGGCTACCCAAACTGCATAGATTCGAACATCCCGAGTTCCAACTTCTCCCATATTTCACTAACACCCACCAAACCTCAAATGATCAACCCCAAACCTTAGATCCACTATAAGGCAGTCCCAAAAACACCAAAGACACCAAATCTATAAAGATCAAGTGGCTAGATCCTTAGATCTACCACATTTTGACATAAAACCCACGAAACCCATATTTTTGCACAAACCAAACCATTCACATCCAAATCCCTCAACAGACCGCCAAACCCAACTACAAACACTTCAAGACAACACCCCTAGGCTTCACATTCATCATTTTTCACAAATCCACCAAGATCCACTTCAAAACCCATGAAATGGGTTTGGAACAAAAAGGAAAAAGAAAGGAAGAAGATGGAGAAGATGACTATGGGATGCGAAGCGTACCTGCACCAGCGACGAGGCAACTTCCGACGACACTCCGGCGATATGCTCCCTCTCTCTCCCCCGTGCTCTCACTCTCCCTCTCTCCTTAGCCGTGAAAATGAAAGAATGTAAAGAACGGGGTGGGTTTGATTTATATATATACATGGGACATAAAAGGCATTTTCGAAAATGTTTTTTTTTTTTAATTATAAAAATGTAATAAAATAATGGTATAAAAATATGGGTTATTACAAGATTGATTTCAGATTAATATTCCTATACTTGTTTTTACCTGTTTGTGCATCTAAGTTTCAAGAACTGTAATTATTTTTTGATGAAAAAGAAGTCTAATTATTTTTAGACTATATTAAATTTTGCAGTGGTCCAAGGGCAGTTTCTGTTGTAAATTCCTCATCAGAAAAGTTAGGAGGAGCGAAGGTAGTTGAAGCAGCTGTGGTTGCAGATGATGTACACAAAATCAAGAATGTGTTGCAGAGATGGAGTGATACTGACAAAATAGATCTCATCCTTACCCTTGGTATGGTTCAATGGTTAAGAATAGAAAATTTCTTTATTTTTTCCATTTTGACCTGTTTTTTCTCCTTTGAAAATTTAATTTTCTAATTAAGGTGGTACTGGCTTCACACCGAGAGATGTTACCCCCGAAGCAACCAAAGAGTTGATAGAGAAAGAAACACCTGGTCTTTTATATGTCATGATGCAAGAGAGTCTAAAGGTATCAACAACTTCAAGTATGTCCGTTATGTATGCACACAATTTTACCTTTACGTATGAGTATGAATTCTAAACTTTGACTTCGGTGAAACTTCGATCACTCTAAAATTGGAATAAATTCATGAAAATTTAAAATTTAAGTGTCAATTCGAGTAGGCATAAATTTTCAGGATAAATGTTCGTAAGGTGTGAGTGTGTGACTATGGGTTTTACGCAAGTGTTTACTTAATATAAACATCCTTGTCACTTCGTCCATGGGAATGGGTATGTGAAAAATAAAACACTGAATTCCTATTTGGGGCAGCATTTTGGAGGCTCAAACACGCTTCAATTCCTCTATGGCCATGTTTGAATGCCAATTTAGAAGCCCATCTGGGCCTGCGAAATGAAATGCATGTTCAGCTACAGCTTTTTTGGGCAGCTTTGCACAAAACAATGTGGGCAGTGGTTTTGAACATCTAATGACAGTTTGAAAATAACAATATTATCCTCAATTCTTTTCATTAAAAGACAACCCCTACTGCCATCTCTTCAAACAGGAAACCTATGATGTGAACAAATACGATAACTACAATATTTCAGGGGCTGAGCTGACCTTTGATGATTGACCCCACCAGTTTACCATGCCACTGCCAAATTTCAAGTAATATGTCGTAATAGGACAAGGATTGTTCTGATTTTGGGTCTGAACAAACTATCGAGGCTCATAGGCACGTAACATTTAGTGCTAGCCAATTTACACAATTGAGAAAAGTAGTAGAATTTAGAAAAGGAAATCCGTTGGTATTTTGTATTGAAAAAGTTCTGAAGAAAAGCTGAAAATTTTAAATGAACTACATAAGAACTTTGAAGTACACAAAATTGTTCTGTAAGGTATTACCTAATTGATTTTCTTTTCGAAAATTTTTTCTAATTTTATCTCATTCTTTTATTTGAAAAGATTTATTATTTTGAATTGGACGTATGCTGTTAATTGCCCTTAAAATTCTTTCTACAGTCATCTGTGCCTTGTATCTCAGTATTTGTACCTTGTCCAGACGATAATACATTTCAGTAGTATAGGTATACACATTTCAAGTACTTCTGCATGTGTATATGTTTTCATTAAATTTCTGTTTTATATGTGAATAAGTATACAGTGGACCATTCATATGGTGTTTGCCCAGCTGCATGTCAAACTTTCTTTGGAATCTGTGGTATGTTGAAAAATGACTGTTATCTAACCTGTTGAGACATGTGGGATTATCTTTTATAATATAAGCTTAGTGATGAGATTCTAGTGTTTGGACAGCAAGAAAATAAAGGAAAATGAACAATAAAATGTCATTACTTGGTGGAGAAGATAAGAAGTACAAAATCTGAGAGTTTCTCTCTCTAGAATTTAAAATACACGTTTAAAATGACATCCAAAACTAATTTCTAGATCTGTAACTTCCTATTTATACTAGCCAACAAGTCAGCTAACAACTTGCTAACAAACTTGAGAAGTTCTAAACTCACACTAGGTGAGAATAACTAACAGAAAATATACTAACAGTAATAGTAGCATAGCAGTTATTCGTAGCACATCACTTGGTATGGGGGTTAGTTTGTAATAAATATATGGGGAAAATACACTTTGCACCCCTGTACTTTAAAAGTGAACACTTGACCCCCTGCACTTTCAAAATTTGGTAGATTGGTCCCTTTTGTTAGTTGGCCATCTATATTTTTGACGGAACAATTGTCACATTCCATCACGTGACTATATTTTGCCTGTAAAATGACAAAAATGCCCATTTCACCCAATAACAAGACATACAAACATTCATATCCTCAAACTCAAATTATTATTGCCAAAAACAAATAAAAGAAGACGTACTCAAAGATGAAAACTCACACACCCATTCCAACAGGTTTCTCTTTCTACATAATCTCATACATAAAAACTTACATATATTTTCTCTTCATTCTATCCCTTCCAACCTCAGATATCAAAGCTTTCCATTTGAACATTACTCTTGAGAGGCACATACTCACCAAGATACCCACCAAGATGATCATGCAAAGCACTCTTATCAATCCCTTGATGATGAAAACTCTTGCAAACATAATAAAACACACTCTGAACCAACAACCCAACCAAATTCACAATCACCAACACAGCCACTGAGAACCCACCAACCACAATCCTCACAAACACCCCATAATTCTCCCCACCATGAACCACCACTGCCCCAAACACTCCACCGATAATCTCCATGTAACAAGGCAAGATTGCTGCCACTAACCCTCTGCACGCCTCAACATGCCTAGCAGGAGTCGGGTTTTGGATTTGGTCAAGGATGGGGTGGGTGAAGAGGGAATGGACAAGGACGGCAAAGGAGAGAGGGAATATTAGGGTTAGGGTCATGAGGTAGAAGGTCTTTGGGGATTGTTTGGGGATTGAAATTGATTCTTTCAGGATGTCTGTTAGGGTTAGGAATTGGAGTTGTTCAAGAGCAAGATCCATAGGATTGGTATTTTTTTTTTCTTCTCAACCATTTATTTCATTAAAATCAAAATTAACCAAGTTTTTCAAAGATGAATGAGGCAAAAATTACAAGTAGAGGAAGGGAATACATAAAGCCACTTCCATGTTCTTTGAGAATAAATCTTCCAGATCTTTTGAAAATAATACACCCAAGTTATAGAGGAAAAGATATAATACAATGATGCATGACTTGAATTAAGACATTCTGCAGTGACTGATCCACCGTGCATAATCTTCTACATGAAATCTTTCAATAAAAACCTCACCCTCCTTCGCTAGGGATTGGGACGATGAGCGGTTTCATCTATGCAAGATATACAATTCCCTACATCATCCAACAACAAATTGTCGCTGTAATAACCAATGTTAGGTGGAACAGATTAGTAGAAGGGTCTCTGTTGCAGCAAATTTTGACCAGAAGAGACGCAATGACGCCCGTTATTGCAAATATTAGGCTTGTCACCACAAAAGCCATCAACATTTTATCTCAATTTGAACCCTTTATTTTGGTTATCAGATCTTAGGGGACCCGATCCTCTTCTCCGAGAAATTTCGAAGATTTGTCGGTAATTGAATTTGGAATTTTAGAGAGAGAATGATTATGGTATGTGATTCTGAATAGAGAGAGTCTAGACTCTGAATTGAAGAACAGTAACCCTCTGTTTGGTTGATGAGAAAATGAAGGAAAAGGAAAGAAAATGAAATCTTTTATGTTATGTTTTCTACGCCGACGGAGAGTATGCATTTGTTGGTGTTAAGATCCCTAATGCAATGGAGGGGTTAGGGTATATTGGTAAAATCACAATATAATTAAACACCGTAAGCCCTTAGGCCAAATTTTGAAAGTGCAGAGGGTCAAGAGTTCACTTTTAAAGTACAGGGGTGCAAAGTGTTTTTGGCCCTACAGGGGTGCAAAGTGTATTTTCCCCTAAATATTTCTTTATAATCTATACTACTTATAAAAGTTCCAATATTGGAAAAAAGTTTGATTCACTAAAATACCCTCATATTAAATGATAATGACACTATTACCCTCTTGCAATTTTAATTACCCAAAATCTCTTTAATTGCTTCTTTCTTAAGTCTTTTTTTTTTTCCAATTAATTTCATAATTCAACAAAGTTTTCAATACCAACAAAGTTTTATCTTTCTTAGTGTTTTGAAGATTTGTCTTATCTATATATATATATATATATATAAGCAACAAGAAATTTTATTGGAAAAAAAAAAGGAAATTCTCCTTTTATTAATTACAATAAAGCCATTCTAAATTAAATTAAAATTCTATTGATAGGTATGATTTCATAAAATACAAGAAATCACAATAAATTTTTCTAATTAAATTAAAATTTCTTATAATTACCTATATATCTTGATTTTTCAAACAATTAAATATGATATATCTTATATTCAATTTCTTATTTTCAAAAGATAAAAGATAAATGCAATTTTGATACTGTTTTATAATTTCTAACATCAAAATTGTGTAGCTTATAAAGTTCATATTTATCGATTTAATATTATTTTTACATAGTTTTAAATTCTATTTTTTTTTATTTTTTTATTTATAGATATTCGTTTTAGTTGTATTGTTAGCACTATAGTTGATTCCTTGAAGATATTTTAAAAAATATTACACGTGCATCGCACGCGTTGTAATGTTAGGCATAAAAGTACAAAAATAGGCATGACCCCATACAATTACACAAATCTAAATAGGTTGTTTTAATTGTATTAAGGTTTCTTTAAAACTTCATTTCTCAAACAAAGACACAATCACGCAAAATTCCATTAACTACAACAAAAATTTTCTCTAGTAAATTATATATATATATACATTATCATGGTCCTAAACAATTCTATCAATCACAATTTTTCATTAAATTAATATTTTCTATAAATGTAATTCAGTTTTTAAAATTATTAAATATTGTATGATTTACAGTCTATTCCTTATTTAAAAAAAAAAACCAAATGTAACATGAAAATTTCGCAATCTATTGATTTCATATTTACTGATTTAATGTTGTTTTTATTTAACTTTGATTTCTCAATCTCTTTTAAATAAAATCTTTTAACAACTTTGAACATTTCATTTTTAGTTATATTATTAGAACTGTATTCCATTCATTAATTTTTTTTTTTTACAAAAATTTACATGTGCAACGCATGTGGTACATTGCTAGTATAAATAAAAAGAGGCAGCCCATAGTATTGGGTGCTCTCTTTTGTTGCTCTCTCTCCCCTAAAACCCTAACAGTGTATTAGACCGTTGATCTGAACAGTTATTTTTTTCCTCTTCCTTCGTATTTCTTTCACATAACATTCAAACCAAATCCAAGTTAGGGCTATGAACAGTGATGTGAATAGCGCTTGAACTGTAAGGCCCACCTTTCATGGCTGGGTTGTGTGTGTGTTTTTGGTGTTCATGGTGTTTGTTTGAGGGGTTAAAGCTCTTTGAAGGCCATAACCCCATTCTTACACGGTTTTGAAGTGAGGGAATATGCTAAATCTAGTTTTTTCGTGTTTTTGAGGGATTCTGCCCAATGTTTTGTGGTAAGTTTAGGTTGGTATGAATATTGCACGCATTGTTTTGTTGGTTATGATATGTTTGAAGTGTTTGGGTATATTTTCATAATCACTTGGTGTTTGTATTGAAGTTGAGTTATCGTGGTTGACGTTGTGGGGCACTATTATTGAGTAGATGTTGTATTTTTATTTATTTATTTATTTTTAAGGTTGTAGACAGGCCCTTATTTATCTCTTGTTGGTGATTATGTCCAACTCTAGTTTAGTTAAGATGGTTTTTGATTCAGTTAATACGATTTTGATTCGGTTAACTTGAAAATATCTTTTGTCAAATTAAATTGGGCAAATTACTTATTTTGGGCACAAGCTATAGAGTAGCCTTGAGTGCTAGAAAGAAATTGAAATATATCTTATCTGGTCCTCCATCTAAAGATGGTTAAGACGATTTTTGATACGGTTAACATGAAGTTCACTTATGGGTAAAGATACCGAGGATTAAGATTATGAGAATTGTCAAATTATGTCATGGTTGTGGAACAATATGGGACCACCTATGAGTTCTAATGTGATGTTTTTGGATACTACCAAGAAGATTTGGGAGACAGTTGAAGAGATGTAATCTTTAAAGAAAAGTGTTTACATATGACTTGTATTAAAAAGAAGGGAAGCCATTGTCAGAGTATTTCAGTAAGTTTAAGGGTGTTGCTTGATGAGTTGGATTAATGTCATCCTCTTTGTAATGATGTTAATGTTTTGAAGAAATAGAGTTCTATGTCTCCATGTTTCTTTCAAGACTCAATTCATTTTTGTAGACAGGAAAAGATCAGATAGTAGCCAGCCTTGCCAATGTTCCTTCATGAAGTAATTTATTGCTCAGTTTTTTCGTACCACCTCAAGTTCATCATCTCCATTAGGTTTACTAGGGCGTGATAATTTTGCACCAGTTGGGTTAGCTAATTATCAGCTAATTATCATGGTTCCTTTAGAGGTCGTGGTGTAAGTACTCGAGGTGCATCTCATGCTTCTAACAAAGGTGGTTTTATTAGTGGATTCTATGGTTATAATCTTGTGTTTGAGGGTGGTAGAGACTGCGGTCAAGGTTGTGGTCCCATTTTTGGTTGTGGTTGTGGTAGAAATATGGTTTGGAAGTGTACCTTTTGTGGAGGTGAGGACTATATTGTTGATAGATGCTATGATATACTTGGCAAGCCATGGGAGAATCAGTTTGGTCAAGGTCTGTATTCCTCTGAGATCACCTCCATGTCTACTCCTGATGCGGGTGTATCGACTTCATTTACTAATGACACCACTACATGACTCTTACCAAGGATGAGTACTAGGCCTAACTCCAGAAGAATCAACGACAACCACTTCAACAGTTGCTAATTTTGCTCATTTAGGTAATATTTCTTGCTTTGTCTCTTTTAATCTTAACTCCTGAGTTATTGATTCAGGAGTCTCAACGCATATGACTAGTAAGGCTAATTTATTTCACTCGATGAATATGCATTCTTCAAAATCTTCAGTTCTTGCTGATGGTAATCCTTGCTATATCTATGGGAGTGGAACTGTGCATCATATTTCTTCTTTATCTATTGGTAAACTAGCCAAATCATTTGTTTGATTTACCTCCAATTGTCTTTGGGTGCGTCTACTTACTACAAAACCTATGTTTTGATGTTGATAAACTTGATCCTAAAGCCACTTAGTGTGTTTTTGGGCAATTCTTAGACTCAAAAGAGGTGTAAGTGTTGAGATTCTCAATCCCATCGTTATATTGTGTATGCCGATGTCACTTTCTTTAAGGTTAGCTCCTTTTTCTCTTCATTTAGTACTTATTTAGTTAATGATGTTGTAAAAATTCCTCTTCCTATTCCTTGAGATATAGGTCATGTTTCTATCTCCCAGCCTTTTATCCTTGTAGGTTCATCAACTACTGTCAAAATTACTGACGTCCATCCTTCACCCGCTGTTCCACCGTTGTCTCTCTTAAGGACCATGTTTATTTAGACACAATTCCAAAACTAACTTCGTCTCATTTTGATGAGCATCTTGCTTTCTTATTGCTCTTCGTAAAGATTGGAATTCTTGTACTGCTCATCCCATTCAAAATGTGATTTCGTTGTGTAATTTATCTTCCAATTATCGTTTCTTTGTTTCCACCTTGTCCTCTATTGTAGTCCCTCATTCTCATGCTTAGGCATTGTCTTCCGTGGTGAGACTTATGCTATAAAGGAGGAGACGACAACATTAAAGTAAAATCGAGCTTGGGAGCTTACTTCTCTACTGCCTGGTAAACAAGTTGTTGGTTGTATGCTATGAAATATAATCTCGATGACATTGTTGAGCGATTAAAGGCAAGGTTGATAGTGAAGCGTTACATTCAAACCCGTGGGATTGATTACTTTGAGACATTTTTTTTAGTTGCTCGTCTTACTTTTACTAAAGCTTTGTTATCTATCGTAGCTGTCAAGAATTGGCCGCTATATCAGTTGGACATTAAAGATGCCTTTCTTCATGGTACCTTATAGGAGGAAGTGTATATGGGACAACCTCGGGGGTATGATGTTGAAGGGGAGAGTTAGAAAGTTTATCAAAAACTGAAGAAGGCTATTTATGGACTCAAGCAATTGCCGCGGGCTTAAGTTTAGTATGATTGGTTCAGAGTTTGGTAAGAGGATTGTTTCAGATCACTCTGTATTTGTTTGCTATAGTAAAGATGGCTCCATCATGCTTATGGTATATGTGGTTGATATTGTGTTCACATAAGTGATGAATAGCATTTGGTTAAACACTTTTATACGAAGGATTTTGGAGCTTTGAGGTATTTTTTGGGTATAGAGGTTACCCGATCTAAGGATGGGATTGTGTTTTCACAAAGAAGGTATGTAACTAATCTTTTGGAAGAAATTGAATTGTTGGGAGCTAAACCAATTGACACTCCAATGGAGCTAACATGAAATTTGGTAGAGATAGTGGTAAAATGTTTAATGAACTGGGGAGATATAGACGTTTTGGTTAGTAAGCTTATATACTTGCCTGTGACTAGACTTGACATTACATATGCTGTTGGAGTTAGCCAGTTTATGCAGAGTCCAAAATTGGAACATTGGGATGCCATGTGTCAAATATTAAGGTATCTAAGGTGAGCATTTGGAAAGGAGATAATGTTTAAATCTTCTAATTCACTTGATATAGTGCATTTCTTTGAAGTGGACTGGGCTAGAGATTGTATGGATTGAAGGTCTATTTATGGTTATTGTACTTTTGTTGGTAAAAACCCTAGTTACTTGGAAGGGTAAGAAATAGAATGTTGTACCCAAGTCAAGTGCTGAAGCCGAGTACAGATCTATGGCTCGTACTGCGTGTGAAATGACGTGAGTGAAGTCACTCTTGCATTAAATGGGTATCTTATGTGCAAAGCCAATGACGATCTTTTGTGACAATCAAATGGCAGTGCTTTTTTAATCCTGTGTTTCTTGAAAGAACAAAGCATATTGAGGTACGTTGCCATTTTATTCTAAACTTGGTGATGAGTAAACAAATTGCTAAGGTGTATATGAAGTCTGGAGACAAGTTGGTTGACGTGTTTACTAAAGCTTTCAGAAGAAGGCAATTTTCTAAGTTATGAAATAAGTTGGGTATGATAGATAACTGTTCTCTAGCTTGAGGTGGAGTGTTACGACATTTGGGGTCATGTTTTATAATATTATCTTAGTATGGGGTTTAATTTTTATTTTATAATATAAATATAAGAGGCGACCCACATTATTGGGTGCTCTCTTTTCCTATACTCTCTCTCTCTCTCTCTCTCTCTCTCTCTCCAAAAGCCCTAACATAACCGTTGTCCACTAAACTTTCATGAGTGTTCTTGCTCAAAGGGATTTTCTTAATGTTGTTTCCTCATTTTAACATCTCTTTCTTTCTTTGTTTTTACGATTTTTTTCTTAAAGGCAAAGAGTTGAAGTTCAACCTCCTCAAGATTGTAAATTTTTTCATTCTTCTATATAGTTATTTTGAGGGTTCTTCCCCCTCCCCCCTTTTTGGGTGCCTTTTTCATATATATATATATATGCGTGTATATGGGATAGGATCAATGGCCTTATATTTTTACCAATGGTTTGCAAACCCATGTTGGAAGTCATATTTTGAGAAATTCAGATTTGTAATAAATTGATCAGGATACCAGTAGCCATTTGATCCATAAACTCATATTTTTAATAAATAAAAAATACCCACATTTATGGATGATGTAGCTCTTAATTTCCAATTGACTTGATATTTGGCAGACATGATTATTATGAGAGGAAATGGGGAATATATAATCCAATAGTGGGTTTCTCAAAATACAACTCTCACGTTGGGTTTTGCTGGCCATTGGTAAAAATATATGACCATTGAATCTGTCCCTATATATATATATATATGTTATTCAATTGTCTTTAATATATATTTTTTGTGTTTTTATTGACATGCTGCTAATATATTGACTGTACTCAGTTACTGACCATACTCAGTTACTGAAAACTCATTCTTATTTTTCTTCTTAAAAAGGTGACACCATTTGCTATGCTTTCACGTGCTGCAGCAGGAATAAGAGGGTCAACATTGGTAAGGCTGTAACCTTATTATGTCATTGTTTCTTTTCTAAATATTAGTGAAAATGTAAGAAAAAGAAGTGTAGAACTCATTCCTTTTCTTTTCTTTTCTTTTCTTTTTTTTTTTTAAGCTAGATTATTCTAATCATTATTGTTGCTTTTTCGTCATGGTGGTTATACATTTGTTCAAAAAAGATAGAAATTATTAAAATCTAATGAATATGTTATAGAGATGGGAAGGAATTATAAGTTTCAAATTGTTATCTGGAAATAACTTTTTATTTTTTATTGTCAAGTGAGTTTGGCTACTAAAAGGAATTTGGTTATAAAGAAAATCTCAATTGTTGTGGAAGCCTTGAAAATGCCCCCACTTGAAGAGAACGATGGTTTTTGAATTTTCACTCACAATATTATGGCTAAAAAAAAAATAAGCAAGGTTTTTGGGCACCCCATATGCTAAGTTTTCCATATTTCCTATCCATAGCATTTGAAGGTACAGATTCACTCCCTGGTGTGGAAATGAATTTATTTTTGAATTCCATAAATGGTCCTCCTATACTGAATACTTATTTAAATGCTAAGAAAAAATATGGACTTTGTATTGGAATGCCATGCCAAACATAATGGAAGAATTTCATTTCTCTAATGATGAATTTTGTTATTCTGTGCTTTGGTTATTTATATATAATACCACATTAATCAAAATTTCGTTACCTGAATTGTCCGGTCAGTGAAGTGATGGCGGCACGTAACAATGTCAATTAGGTTAATAATATTGTTATCCATGCCAGCATCATATTTTGGTTGTGAATGCTAATGTGAGGCGTTTTGTTGTATCTTAATATTCTTTGCTCATGTTACTATGTACGCAGATCATCAACATGCCTGGGAATCCAAATGCAGTTGCTGAGTGCATGGAGGCTTTGTTGCCTGCCCTTAAACATGCGTTGAAGCAAATAAAGGGAGACAAGAGAGAGAAACATCCCCGTCATGTCCCTCATGCACAAGCAGCACCCATGGATACCTGGGGCCGTAGTTATATGTTGGCCTCAGGCCGTGGCACAGAACATGGTGGTTCTTGTTCCCATTGATTTTTTTTTTTTTTTTTTTTTTTAATTTAAATGTGGGGTTAAGTAGGGTGGCAGGGTGGAGGGGCAAAAAGGATGTATATTTACGAGTAGTATTGCTCTGTAATTTAAAGAATGCAAGTACCCTTTTTATCAATAAAAGATTTACAACTGATTTAAACTAGTAATTCGGTTGTTTTATAAATCTTTTAAGCTGTAGAGTCCCAACTCCAACTTCAGTCTCTTCAATTTTACATACCCAAAATACCCACTATAGAATAGTTACCACACCACTCATAATGAGGACAATTGTGCCATTTAATCTACAAACCAGTTCCCTAACTGTATGGAATTCAAGTAACTCAAGTTTATCTTCATTTCAAACACCTCACTAATCTGCATTTTTCAATTTTCTCTTTGATTTTTTTTTTTCTTTATTCCGAATATTAGCAGATATTCTGCTCATTTTCCAGAGAATATTGGGAAGACTCTTCGTGAGTTATCTTACTCACCAATGCCATATTTCTATGCCTCCATTGAAGCACAATTTGGGCCCAAAATTCCTCATAGGAAGGTTACGGAATAGCTTTCTAAAGGTTCTAATTTTGATTTTTTTTTTCTTTATTCCGAATATCAGCATATATTCTACTCATTTTCCAGAGAATATTGGGAAGACTCTTCGTGAGTTATCTTACTCACCAATGCCATATTTCTATGCCTCCATTGAAGCACACTTTGGGCCCAAAATTCCTCATAGGAAGGTTACGGAATAGCTTTCTAAAGGTTCTAATGTTGAGATGATTATTTTCCTTTTTCTTATTTTTTTATTATTTTTATTTTTATTTATTTATGCCTATGATACTTTATAGTCTTGCAGTAACACTCCACACATCTTAGGAAACTTAAGAAGTATCTGCTGGTGTTGGTAGAAACAAAATAGAGGTAAGAGTTGATTATTTATGTACGTAGAATATATCTATGCTTCCATTGGAGCACAATTTGGGCAAAAATGTCCTCATAGGATTAGGTGATTTATAAAAATTTAGGGTTTTTTTCTTCTGAAAATTATAAGCTTATTGTGTCAAATGTGCATGCAACTATATTGTACAATTTATCATATAATAAATTTGAATGAAGAAAATTATATTCTAAAATAAATTAAAATTTTAAAGACTTCATAAATTACCTACTCTACTAATTTTAGGACTTCAAACATGCCCATCAACTACTCCACCATTTATATTTATCTTTTTTTTTTTTTTCTTTTGAATTCACATTTATAAAATAAACAATAGGGCATGCCTATCTCCCTAGCCGTTACAATTATCCTCTCTTATTTTTTTTTATTTTAAAAAATTATACCTATAAAAATTTACCAAAACTCCTAATTTCAAGGACATAAAATACTTACTATAGGATAGATATGGCCATCTCTACCGTTTTCTTCTTTTCTTCTCTTTTTGGAATAAAGTTACATTTAGCTACATGAATCACTACATGATATGCCCAACTCTCTATCAATTTTATTTATTTATTATATATTTATCATAAACTAATAAAATTTAAAAATTAATATATCTTATATATTTTTAAAAAAATTTATGTTCAATTTGAGTGCTTCATCAAAGCCTAATAACAAGTATAAATCTTTCATAAATTGGCTCTACTAGGGGTGTTCACCGGTCCGGTTTGGGCGGTTTCGCCTTAATTTTGTGACTAAACCGAAAATTCCGATTTGAATTTTTCATAAACCAGACTAGACCAATTAAAGTATTAAACCAAATCAATCATTCCGGTTTGGTTTGGGCAGTTTTACTGGTTTTGAAATTATTTATTTTTATATTTTTTTACCCACTACATTCATGGTTCTAACTTTCAATTTTGGACCTTTAGTCCTATACAATGTAGACAATCAAATTATTGTACTTTCAAAATGTAAAAAAAAAAATCTGTTTTGGGGGTTTTAGCCACTAAACTCCTTGAAAGTATGATAATAATAATAATAATAATAATAATAATAATAATAATAATAAACCCCTTGAAAGTGAAAGGAAATCAATCAAGAACGCCGCAGAATTTAAAAACTTTTGGTTGAATGATTTCCAATAAGCCATGATCAAAATCATGTTTTTAATGCATCACAAAATTTCCTATCTATGGAGGTAGTTATAGAATTTACTTTGAGAGTCTTTTAGTCGCAATAAGAGTCAAGCCATGCAAGTGAATGGCCTCCAAGAGTATCCATACCAAGCTTGTGTATATTCCTTGAACTTTCTTTCTTCAAAAACCCTAGAAGAATGAACAAGGAGAGAGAGAAAGACAGGTGTGGCCGGCATTTTTTTTTTTGATATATTGCATGTGCTAGCATGCTTTTTTTTTGGATAATTATTGCATGTGCTAGCATGCTAGCATAAGCTCTTTAAATAAAACATAAGGGGGGCCGGCCCTAGGGTTTAGAAACCCTAATTGTTAAATGCTAATTATCTTATAATTGCACTATTGCCCCATGTTTTAACTCTTAATACATGTGGCATCAAATTTACTTTAAATTAGAGTTTTCCTTCTTTTTCTTTTAACCAATATACATATATGCTTATGAGTGTTTAACCTTTTGGATTCACAGGTATTCAGTAGTAAGATTAGACAATAATCATGTCCCTAAGTAGAACTCTTTCTACTTGGGTTCAATTAGAAATTCTTTCTAATCCCCTTATGAAGAATAAATATCAATTTATATTCTTCGGGCTTCTACTAGTCATGAATGACACCTAGCAGCATGTCATGACATACCTTGAATACTGTGAAATAATAAAGTGAACCCTTCAGTTAACAGTTAAGACATAATAAGATCCTTCCAACACACAATGTCCTAGTTAAGTTATTATAGTATAAATAACTGTCAAACTACTAACTTAATTATATGTAAACCATCCTATGATATCAACTCACATAAGTGCCCTTTGAAAACTCTTTTCAAAATCACTCCACTCTGGCCAAAGATTCCTATGAGTTATATCAGTAATGATTACATAGGACATTCTCTCTTTTTATTTGAGAGTGATGGATTCCTTATTGTGCATTCACCTACCTCCATACTTGTGCCATTAGGACCAATAGATACAACCATGTTTACATAAACCTTGGGTAGGATATGTAAGGTGTCTCATTAAACCCTAATGTCCCAAATGCAAGATAACTATGTGTTGGAGATATGCCCTAAAACCAATCCTAAAGAGCATATCAATTTCATATTATATTAATTAGAAGGTACAACTTGTCTTATATGTTTAAATAAATATATGATAAAGTCCATGAATAAATGATAAGAGAAATGTACATCTCAAGTTGTTGATATAGAGAGACTGATATTTCTCATACACATTTATTCTAAAGAGTTCCTACTCATAGATTTATTAAAGTGGACATTTATAAACCACTAAGAGTAGTACAGATTTAAACTAGGTCCAATGGGAGGATAGGTAGTCTTTCCTATCAGTGTAGTGACACTATAGTTAATCTGTGGGTGCATGTTAGAGAACATGTACACTGAACATGATCTGCAGAGAATATTCTTATGGAGTTTAAGTTAAATGAATATTCTTATGTTACGTCTATTGATTGGTAATCCTTAGACTTGAGACACCATAGTTATCTTGTGCATAGGTTATTAGAGTTTGATAGTATCTCGTACATCCTTAACGATCAGGGTGTAATCGGTACTCATTAGCTCTAGTGAGTTATGTATGAAGATAAATGAGTACGCAAGAAGAAATCATCACTCTCACTTTGATGAGAGAGAATGTCAGGGTTTGTTCACAAAGATAATTCTCAGTTTAAATCTCTGGCCAGAGTGATAGGTAAACTGTGAAAGAGTGTAACGCCCCAATTTGATGCTACTGAGGACCCTCCTGGGTAGGTCAACATGTGTTAAAGTGGAGATACAACCTGATATATTCATTCATATTTCCATACTAGGGCATAAAGAAGGATACATATAACAAGCATGAAATGCAATAATGTGTCATACATATGTCCCTGATTCGTCAAGTGCAATACGTAATTATATCAATGCATATTATAGAGTGCCAACATCCCTGGCACATAGGTAAATACTACAAAGCATTCTAAGAATCCAAGTTCAACTGTCTATTGAAAACAACTACCTATTCTTCAGAACTAATGCCCAGAACACCACCCAGCCTAGCACAGTGGGAAAGACACTTCGCTCCAGCAATCTTCCTACACTATCTTGAGAATCTGCTGTATGAAAGAAAGCTGTGAGCTTTTGAATGTTCAATAGAAATATTATTCTTGACTAACAATGATAATAGTGATGCATATGTCATTATCATGTAGTTTTACAAACACATATGTAGTCCAAGAACTATACAAGTATCCACATGTGATATGTTAATACTTCTCATCATCAATAGCATGTGTGCTCATGATTCATTCAATACACTTTTCAATCACGTTGGCATGGGATTTTTCTCGCTACCAATGTCATTCCATAGATTCCATATTCATGAAAGATGAGTTTTTTCCAGACTCTTTCCATTCATCACATATCAATTTCATATCCATTCAACATATCATAATCACAAATAAATCATAGCACAACATCATCACATTGCAACGATATGGCATGCTTGCATATTCTAACCACATTTCAATCATATATAAACAGGATGATATATGCATCAATAGTTCGTAAATAAAGTTATCATATTTCATAACACGGGCGAAAGCCCTAAAACGTCCATCACCAAAATTAGTAAGAATATAAATATTCCTACATTAAAAGTTACATCTTTGACGAGCCTATATGCAAATGCAAAGCTAGGTTGTGTAATGGTCCTCCCACAGACTTTCCATAGCTGAAAGAAAAGATAAATGCATACATTTCAACACTTAATTCAAACACAAGTCTCAAAGGAAATAAACCAAGACCTCACTTCCTAACTCGCTGTGAGACCCCAAAATTTTTATAGCGTATATACATTCTTTATATATATGTGTGTGTGTGTGTGTGTGTGTGTGTGATTGTTGTTATTATATTTTATGTATTTTAAATACACACTTGGCATTTTTCCATTACGACATGAAGTATGCCATGTGGCCATCAATTGAGAAAGGTGCATGAGAAATTGTGTACACCCTTGGGTGACATTTAAAATGAGAATGATGGATAAATATGAATGGTGGATGAATGAGAAAATGGTGGATAAATATGAGTAGTAGATAAATTTGAGAATGGAAGATGAGAATGATGGATAAATATGAATGGTAGATAAATTTGAGAATGGAAGATGGGAATGATGGATGAATGTAAGAGTGGTAGATAAATTTGAGAATGGAGGATGAATCATTTCTTTATAAATATCACATTTCAAATATTAATGAATACACAAGTAGTAGAGAAGAAAGAAATTAGATAAAGAAAGAGAAAGAAAAGAGAGTGAGAAGTATTTTTGGGTTAACAAAGTGTAAGGAATTCTTAAAGTTCAACACACACACAATCAAGGTAAGGTTCTCCCACCTTACATATTTCATATTGAGTTTGAAAGAAAATGAGGATTTTCTTGTCTTATTTAGAGGTAGAAATCTTGTTTGATAAACTCATGCAAAATGAATATCGTTTGAGGTTGAAAAACCAAGGTTTACATCCATTGAATTCTTAAGGTTTCAATTCATACCAGTTTTAGTATAAAAATTCTAACTAAATGTAGAAAAAAAAATTTTGAGCATGATTTGTTGGAATAATTTTCTAACTTCTAGATTTGTGTTCAATAAAAATTTTATGGTGAAAAGACACAATTTACTATTTTTATTTAATTTTAGAAGTGGCTATTACTCAGTAGGTAATCGTGCTGATTTTGTGTTTTAACTTGGATTTAAATTTGGAGAGTGTTCCACTCATCCTAAAATTATGAAAATTTTTGGAGATGTTCATGCATGAATCTAGTTTCTACCTGGAAAATTTCATATTTTAATTCGAAGTGATGAATTTTTAAAAATTCGAATACTATTGCTGGGTTGAACAAATTTATATATTTCCAGCTTTTTGTTTTGAGATGCTTATTATACTAAATAGTATTTTAGCACAAGAAAATACTTTTCCCTTGAAGTAATTTGAGTTTATGAACTATATCGGTAAGAAAATGAATCTATTTTCTTTTGGGTAACAATTACATGGGACATATATATATATATATGTTAATGGTGTTGATAATTTAATTTTGTGGGATCATTGAATTAAAGTTTTTGGACACCTAAGGGAACTTAAGCAAGTTTGTTGAGACATCTGTGCAAAAAAAAAAAAAAAAAAAAAAAGGATAATATGGACTTAAGGTAAACCCCTGAGAATGGATATATTGCTTAGGGAATTGTGTTGACCTATGTGGTTAGTATTGTTGAATAAAATTGGTAATAATATAAATAATGAATTGCGAGGTCGTTATCTTGATTCTTTTGAAATCAAGTATGAGATAGTAACAAAGATTATAACATGTTGTTATTGTTTATTATGAATAACATAATGTATATGGCGCGTGTTAATTATTATGCATAAAATACATGCATGTGATATTTGTCATACTTATTGCACAATAAATTGGCATATGGCATGTGGTTGTGATATCTTGGGAAGAAAGTGACTGGGCTTATAAGTAAATTCCATACATCTCCTAGTAACAATGCATTTTGAGAAATTAAAGCCGTGCGCTTGTTACGTGGATATGTGTGTGTGGGCGCGCATGTTACACGTGCAGGCAAAATGGACAATATTGTTACTTTGAGAGGTACGGGGTGTTACAATGGCACAGTTACATGTGGTGGCTCAAGTTGAGTAAGCAGAATGATTCATATGTATATCACTGATATAACTGTTAATATGAGATATATGTTGAGTTGATATGCTATGAAATGTATGCATGAATTGTCATACATGAACTATTGATATGAGATGTATGTCATATGTATGGCATGAGATATTTGCATCTGGCACAAGGCACAGTTACATGTGAGATATATTGCATAGAAAACTATATGCATTTATGATTATTTATGTAACTGTGGAAACGATGAGTTGAGATACCACCGATGGACAAAAGATCCTAGAAACAGTTAGTGCACTAATATATCACCCTTGCTAAAAACAACAAGTAAATCCTCTTGTTAATGGGTGACAATCGCGGTAGGTCCTAAAAAGGCGGGGACTGGGTGATATACATCCTAAAAATGCGGAGATGATATTGTGGTGAGATGACAAAAAATGAGGTAGCCATCTGTTGTGGTGAAATGGTGAATCCTAAAAACAAGGTTACCATCACAGTACTAATATTTGTTTTGTAGGAAAAACAAGACAGAGAAGATGACAGATATGACTGCATGAGCATTGCATTGTATATCTGTCATATGCATGAAGCATGCTTGTAGTGTTAGATTACTTTCTATTAAAATATGACGAATATATCCTGTAATCTATAAATGAATAAGGATATTATATATGATGTTTAGTTTATGGTGAAATTTACTGATAAATTTAAAAATCCCAACATTTCTTTTAAAAACATCATGTAATATTTGAGGTTTACGAACCTTGCTGATCAAAAGTGGTTTTGCTCACCCCGTTTATTTCCCCCCACAGGATCATCAAACCAGTAACTTTGAAGAAAGCTTTTGGGAGTTATGGGATTTCTGAGGATGATTATGACAGTGTTGCTCTTTTTCATTCATGGATACTCATTTCGAGTTGTAATATGAAATTGTTTTTAGTACATTACGGGACTGTACTCATAATATATTCTAGTACTTAGCGTTGTCTTTATCTTTTGGAATGTAGTAATTAATTAAATTTCCGCACTTTATGTATTAAAACTGTTTAGTTTGTAATGGAATTATCCAAAGATAAGCACTTGGTGTATTATGTCAATATCTCATAGGAGCTACCTTGTGAGGGGTGTCACACTCGCATCTATCAAGCTTTATAATCCAAGGGATATAGATTTCTTAAACTCCTTTAAGCATATAAATCCCCTTTAAAACGAACCTTGGATCAGAGAAACAGAAAATAGCTAAAATGGCTATAATCATCTGATTAGTCGACTAATGAACCTCTTAGTCGACTAATCAATGCAGTTAGTCGACTAATCGAAGGTCAGTAGCCAATTTCGAAATTTAAATTGAGTTAGTCGACTACTCCTAGTAGACTGGTCGACTACTGATCTGCAAAACCCAGAAATTCGAGATTTTAGCTTTTCATTCCTCATCCCAAAACAGTAAAACTCAATACCCAACTCAAAACCCAACAAAATAACTTTAAACCAGCTAGATCTACTACGTTTACACACATCCAAAGCTCCACACTTAAGATCAAGCATAAGATTTCAACCAAAAACCCAAAAACCCACTTTCAACACCCATTATCAAAGCCAAACGAAATACATAACTCAAATCCCATATAATCCATGGTAAACCTTCGAATACCACATAAACTCAGCTAAATCATCATCCATAACAACCTAAAACCAACATACTTCACAGATCTAAGATTTAAACCTCAAACCACGAAATGGGTTTAGAAAACAAAATGAAGAAGATGAAGGAGAACAAGGAAACTAAACAAGCTTACCTTTTCCGGCGAGACGGCAGCGACAAGGATCTCCGGTGAACCACAATGGCAAACCCTCCTCTTCTCTCTCTCTCTCTCCCGAACTCTCTCCCCCTTCTTGCTAACTACTCAGCCGAAAATGAAGGGAAGGATTGGGAAAGTTGATTTTTAAAGATTAGGGACATAGGGAGTATTTTACAATTTTTTTTTTATAAAATAAAGTTAAAAGTTTTTAGGTTTTCACAATCTTACCCCCTTAAAAGAATTTCGTCCCCGAAATTCAAAACATCATATTTTCAAAAAGACGGGGATACTTCTCTCTCATATTAGATTCCAACTCCCATATTGCCTTTTCAACGTCGTGATTTCTCCACATAACTTTCACTTGGGGAACCACTCGGTTTCTCAAAACCTTTTGCTGTATATCAATAATATGGACTAGAAGTTCCAAATATGAGCAGTTTTCGTTAGCTTATCGACAGGTAACTGAATTGCATGAGACGGGTCAAGTAAGCATTTTCTAAGCATGAATACATGGAAAACATTATGCACTTTATCTAACTTTGAGGGAAAATCTAATTGATATGTCACTTCACCAACTTCTTTCGTAACTTGAAAAGGTCCTTTATATCTAGGCGCGAGCTTATTTCTCTTCCAAAATGTACAACTCCTTTTCGAGGTGACACTTTAAGAAACACAAAGTCCCCGACTTTAAACTTTAATCCTCTACGATGCACATTTGTATAACTTCATTGTCTGCTTTGAGCGGTCTTAAGACATTCTTTGATAACCTGAATCTTTTCTGAAGTATCTTTAATAAATCAGGTTTTTCAACATGTTTCTCTCCAACTTCTGCATAACAAACAGGTGATCTACAAGGTCGACCATAGAGAGCTTCAAAAGGTGCCATGCCAATACTTGCTTGGAACACTACAAGAAAAATGACCTTTTGCCGCCTTTTAAAAATGCCATATATAGCCTTTCGCGGCGTTTTAAAAACTCCGCACAAAACGCCGTCTTGAAGACCGCCGTAAAAGATTTTGGTAATAGGCAGCGTTTTTAAAAATGCCGTTAATATTAGCTTTCGCGGCGTTTTAAAAACGTCGTTAGAAGTTCTTTTCGCGGCGTTTTAAAAATGCCGTTAAAAGTCTTTTCGCGGCGTTTTAAAAAAACCGTTAAAAGTTCTTTTCACAGAATTTTACAAAAACACCGCTAAAAGTATTTTCTGCGGCGTTTTTAAAACGTCGTTAAAAGCCTTATTAAGGTATTGAATAACTTTTTCACAGCATTTTAAAAATGCAGCAAATATTTTTATTTTTTTGCTTGCTTGCTTGAGATAACATTTGTATCCATCATATAGAAGTTACCACTAACATGAAGAAAAATGCACATTCCATTAAAATAAATTCTCACAATCAAATTCTTCACATTCTATGACTTTGAAAGTTCTAAACACAGAAAAGAACTATTTGTATATACATCAAATTCCACGACAAGTTTCTTAAAAAAACAAATTTCTCCCTGTACACATCCATTTTTGACCATGAGTATGGTCATTAATGGTTGTCTGTGATTTAAGGTGAAATAGGGTGTTAAAACCCTAAGTTGCCAGTTTTACCCTTGAGAGCAGTTAGATAGAGGTCATTATCGCATGTAGGTTTTTAGGTCAGATTGAGTCGGTTCATTTTGCAATTAGTTTTTAGAGAGTCTAGGAATGTCACTGTCAAATTTCATAGCATTCTGAGTCAGGCGTGATAGAAAATAAGGCCTTTTGTGACTTAAAGGGCAGTATTGTCCTTTTGATCACAAAAGCTCTGAATGACTGTCGATCTTGTCTCGGGCGGTCTCGAGGCTTTGGCATGAATATTTAGGATGTGTTTGGTAGCTAAATTGATCAGTGGCAAGGTCTGTTGAGCCTCTGGGTTCATGTTTGGCTCTCAAGGCCTAAGGGGCCCTTTTAAGCTCGGATTAGGGTTTCGACCGAGAACGACCGGGATTCGATCTTTTTATCAAACCAAAGCCTTCAAAGGCTTCAAAACACTTTCTTAAAATGTTTTAAAACTTGTTTTGAGAAGAAGAAATGATTTTGAGAGTGATTGGTTAGTAGATTTCAAAACCCTAATTTGGGCCCGGCAGGCCCTAAACAGCTAATTGGTTGACTTTTTCTCAAAAATTTGACTTTGGTCAATGTATTTTCACTTCAAAAACTTCTTAAAACATGGAGAATCGAATCACGATCATTTTGGAGCTTGAATCGTCGAATTTGGACTTGAAATGAGCCCGAAAAGCCGAAAAAAACCGAAATCGGGTCGAAACGGGCTAAAACAAGCCCATTTAGGGCAAATTTGGGCTGATGGCTCGATGACCATCCCCCAAGGGACGGCCAACCGTCCCAAGGTGGATGGTCACCAGAGATTTTGGCCTACAGCTACTATTTTTCAGTCTTTTGATTTCCTGGGACTTTGCCAAGTGTCTAGCTCAGCCTTAGGGACTTTGGGATAAATTTGAAGACCTTGGAAGACTGGATTGTGGCCCTTAGATCATTCCTAAGAGATTCAACTTGAATCATTGATCAATTTGAAGTCCCTCTATAAATAGAGAGCCCTGAAATCAGTTTTAGCACAACACATTAAAGCATTTAAAGAGCCAAACTTGAAGAGTAGAAGCTTAAGGTACTATATTAGTCCTTTAGCATCCTCAATTATATTTTTGAAGTCTTTGAAGGTTAGAGAAGAAGTTAGGAGCAAGGGTGAAGGAAGCAAAAAAGGTTAGTATAATTATTGAGTTTGTTTTAAGTTTTTGCATTTTTCTTCTTCTTCTTCTTCTTCTTCTTCTTCTTCATTCTTCTTCTATGTCCATACCATGCTAGGGATGGATACCTAAGTTGAGGTATTCAAAGGTTAAGAGTAAAGGTTAGTTGCATATAAGTTAGCATATAAATTTTTGCACTTATGAGTTTTGCATAAAAGAATTCAAGTCTAGTTTGTTTGTTTTGAGTATGCTAAATTAAAAGGTTAGTAGGAACATGTTTAGGTTTGTTTATATCATTCATTTTCATGTTTAATGCTTAAAATATCATATGAATTGTGGTCGAGGGAACGAGCTAAGGTAAGTCCCTTCCCTTATGCTAATATTGGTGTTTTTTTTTAAGCATGATGCATGATTATTTTGGTGTATCATATGAGGTTGCATATTAGGTCATTTACCCCTTTTTTTATTTCATTATTTTCATGGGGTTTAAATCCACTTTTTGATTGCATTTAAATTTGTCCAAGGTTTAAAGTAACCTTAAAGTAGATTAAAAACCATTTTTAGGGTCAAAATTAACATAGAAACATGCCTAGGTTCACATAGATATTTTAGTTTGCATTTAGGACATTTTTCATGCATTATTTACATTCTTTATTGCATTTTTTATGTATTTTCCATAAATTCCAGCATGCATAATGTTAGTATATTAGGTGTTTAGACTAACCTAAGACTAGTTAGAGACCCTAGGATTAGGGGGGTTACTTGACCCCACTTAGGACTGTTCTTTGTTGTAAGAATTGCACTATGAATAGAGTTCTATTTTATTTAGGAATCTACTTTGAGAAGGATTCTAAAAAGTGATTTTGAAAGAATTCAAATTGGAATGAAATTTCATCCATCGTGAAAAAGTGTTTTAATCAAACTCCAACTCTCGAAGCTAGAGTCCTAGATAAGATATAGTCTCTTCGACTATGTGGTTCATTACAATAGGAGAGTCCTAGGTAATCGAACTACGTGGACTTTGATTTTTATCAAGAGATTGGTAAGGTACGTAGGCAGTCCATAGGGCACAAGTCCAATCTTAGGATGACTCTATGTCTCCTAAGGTCTTTAGGATTTTGATTCTTTTTTGTTATTATTATTTATTATCTAGTATTATATATCATATTCTGTGGTTGATTAGATAAATAGGATTGTCATGATAAGATTTCGATAAAGCCCAAAATTAATTAGGAGACCTTTAATTAGAGTGAGATGGGTGCCTACAAGGAGTTCCTTGGAACCTTCCCACTTCATAACCTAGCCCCCGAATCCAACTTTGATTCGAAGATCATGCTTTTCCAAAATATGGGGTCATTGTTTTATTGAAAATAAAACTCCTTTTTATGGTTTCTTTATTCCTTAAAAATAAGGTGGCAACTCCCAGTTTTTTGCAAACACTTATGCTTTTTCAAAACCCAATCTTGAGTGGATAATAGAGACGGATAAATGTGGATAATAGATAAGGATAAATCGAGATGGAAAAAGATCATCCACAATCCACAATGATTTAAGTGAACGGCCTCCAAATCCTTTAGGTCGTTGGTTCACAGATTGGCGACTCCGCTAGGGATATTGAGGGCTAAACTCCAATTAATTATTTTTGGGCTTTTCAGTTTCTTAATTAATAAAATCAACCACTGGCATTTGCATGACTGTTTGACTTTGATTTCTGCATTGTGTGTGCATTGACTTTGCATGATTAGGATTGTTGTATGCTAAAGCCAACGATGAGCCTAGCCCTGGGCCTAGTCTCTTTGATTCTTGGTTTCCAAGTATGCGAAAGCCATCACTCTTCTCGCCATGTACCCTCGGGTATATCAATGGACCAATCACGTACTGTTGGACCCACGCGGCATTCCTGATGTCACATGTGGTTAGGCGTATCGATTGGACCGAGCGTGTAAAGGACACTTAGCCTACCCTTCGCATTAGTCCATATAGACTGTCTCTCTACGACACATATCCTACATCATCTGTTCACACACTATTGTAATGTTATGCTGCCGGATTTACCTCCCGGTTTTGTTTGAGCCTTGATTGTGAAGTGTGTAGAACCATTAGGACCTGGATCTGTAGGACTAGACCTTTATGAAATGCCTTAAACTCTTAAGGGAAGTGTTCTAAAAAAGTTAAGGTACTTAATGAAGGCCTAGTACCCTACATGTTCTTGGACTTAGGCCTATGGTAATGTTATGCTGCCCGAATAGTGGTATTGATCTGTAGGCCTTATGAGAAAATGTAAGATGTGGGCTTTAGGCCCATGTTCTTTGGATATAAGGTTTAGATCTACAGTGAGAATGGGATGCAGGCTTTAGGCCCATGTCAATTGGATAGAAGGTATAGGCTTGCGGTAAGATTGAGATTGTGAGTTGTAGGAATGAGATTTGTTCTTGGGCTTTAGGCCCATTTTCATAGGATAGAATGTGAGAAGGTGAGATTGATGTGTGGGCCTTGGGCCCATACCTTTGTGAGCATGTAGTTTATTGTCCTTTTCATCCTTTTCCTATTGGAAGCTCTCAGTTGATTCGAATCCTTTTCCATTTCTTTTCCCAACATTTTGGCTTGGCGTCGTGATTCTAGTGGTCGGTTAATTAGCTTGAAAGGTTCATCCGTTGATTCAAAAAATGTCTAGTCACAAAGATCGTACCCCTATTGTTGTTGAATCTAATGGAAAGACGGTGGATGAGAAGATCGAGGCACTTTTAAAAATAGTCCAAGAGTTAGTCCATCAGAAAGGAGGATAAGGTGCGAGCTCATACCAATCCCTTTTTTGATAATGTTGATGGGGAAGAATGTTTTCTTAAGCCTAAGATAGTTGCTGAGCCCACCAGGTCTGGTACAGAATTTGTTCAGCCCATTGATCTGGA
This sequence comes from Hamamelis virginiana, assembly GCA_017140935.1. Taxonomy (NCBI): domain Eukaryota; kingdom Viridiplantae; phylum Streptophyta; class Magnoliopsida; order Saxifragales; family Hamamelidaceae; genus Hamamelis; species Hamamelis virginiana. The sequence goes on along the minus strand of JAESVK010001358.1, from coordinate 271,927 downwards.
TAAGGAGTCCAAGCCCAAGGCCCCTGCATTCTTTTCCGCCGAGCCCACATTGTTGAGTAGTAAGGTGGAAGCCCTGGAAAAAGCCTTGAGAGGTATCAGAAAATCCGATGACTTAGTGGATATGTCGTCATTATCTTTATTCCCTAAGGCCCGTATGCCCACTCATTTTAGGATGCCTGAGTTGGAGAAGTTTGATGGGATGGGTTGTCCCAAGACCCACCTGAAGATGTATGTGAGGGCCATGCACCCTCGAGGGACTGACAATGACCTGCTAGCCCAAATATTTAACGAGACATTGACTGGATCCGCTCTGAAATGGTTTCTATTACTGGATGAGTCTAGAATGATGACATGGGAAGATGTATACATCGAGTTCAGCAATCACTACAAGTATAACACGGAGGTTGACGTCACTAGGAGGGATTTGGAGACTACTAAGCAAGAATCTAGGGAAACCTTTTCTGCCTTCATCACCCGTTGGAGGGCCAAGGCTTCCAAAATGCCTAATCGACCTGAAGAAGAAGAACAAATCCGCTTGGTGGTGAAGAACTTGCTCCCAGTTTATCATAAACACTTGTTCTCCCAATACCTTGCTAATTTTCGAGCCTTAGTCGCTGCTGGTACCCAAGTAGAGGACACCTTAGCCAATGGGGCCCTCGGAACTGATGAACCTTACAAGAACCACCGTCCTGTCATCAATGGGAGGGCTACTGAAGTCAATGCCATATCTCAGCCTGCCCCATTCACCCAACCATTTTCCTTAGGAAATAAACCATTCAGAAAATTCACCGAGCTGTACATGCCATTAGATCGAGTCTTTGAGAAATTGAATGCTCGAGGCTTGCTCCAGCCCTTAGAGCCCAGGCCCACACCCAGTACATTACCCAAGAATTACAATGAAAATGAATATTGCAACTTCCATCAGTCCAAAGGCCATACTATCAACCGTTGCATCCGCCTTCGCCATGAAGTCCAAGACCTCATAGATAACAAAACAATTTCCCCACCTTCTCAACCCAATGTCACCCAAAATCCACTTCCTACCCATGCAGTCCCACCACCAGCCAATATCAATGTCATCCGTGCCTACCCTTATAGCCACTGTGAGCCGATCTATCCTCACCCTTCATCCACTATCACCACAGTCGAGGTGTCCCATCCCTGTCAAACCCTTAAGCTCATTGCCCCATTCAAGCCAAGTTCCAAGAAAGCTTTCTCTAAGACCGGGACCAGTTAGTGGGAGTTAAGAAAAAGATATGAGGCCAGAGATCCTGAAGTAAGCCTGTTGGGTGAACCTAGCGGAAAGTTTGATTTCTATGTCCTTTACCCTAAAGTGGAGAAGCCCACCTTTGAAAAACATACTTTTGAAGAGCCTATTGTCCCTACTGGTTCGGATGATATCCCTGATATGCCAAAAAAAAATGTTCCTTTGGCTCATGATGAACCCGAAGATCCAAACCTCATTCTTTCCGAGGAAGCTAGCCAGGGTATCTTCAAGAAACATTTTGAGAATAGAACCTTCACGACCTCCAAGATCACCGACATAAATGGGAAAGTCTATTATCGAGCGGTTTATCCAAGGCAACCATGGGTCACTCAGTGTTTCAAGTCAAAGTCGACTTCTGCCAGGTCCACTAAAGACGATGAGTCGGGAAATGAGGTCGATATAATAGAATGGGAAGATTTGATGAACACGCCCAAAGAGATAGCGGATATTTGGGCCAGCGATGAGGAAGATGTTAACCATGTCACTAGGGGAGGTCGCCATTTCAAGCCCACTCATTTGGAATCCGATAATCCCTTAGGAGAGTTAGAGAGACCCCAATGCACTGAAGTTCAAGAAGAAGAGGATGAGGTATTGAAACAGCTCAAGCGGACTCAAGCCAATATCACCATCTGGGGGCTTTTGATGGCTTCACAGAAACACAGGCAGACCGTACTCAGGCTAGTTAACCAAGTTCAGATTCCCATCGACATTTCACCCGAAGACTTAGCTGGTTTGGTCAGTCCAGTTCAGCATGGGCAGTCGATATCCTTCACAGAGTCAGACCTTCCAAAAAAGGGACCCCATCATTTGCAAGCCTTGTCTGTCATGATGGATACCATGGGCAAGAGGATTCCTACTGTATTGATAGATAATGGGTCAGCCTTGAATGTATGTACTCTCAGCACTGCTACTTCTTTGGGCATTGAACCATTATAATTCAGATTGTTAGGGCAAACTGTGAGAGCATATGATAACACTCGAAGGGAAGTGATTGGCATGATCACTTTACCTCTAGTCATCGGGCCTGTAGAGTTCCAAGTGGATTTCTAAATATTAGATGTGCCTGCTTGTTTTAACCTCTTACTTGGTAGACCTTGGATCCATCCAATTGGGGTTGTGCCTTTTCTCTCCATCAAAAAGTTAAGTTCCCCTACAAAGGCTCAATGGTGACATTGAATGGAGATTCTGAGATCATTCCTACTCGTGTACCCATCTGTGAGATCAAGCCTGAGATTAAAGAGGTAACATTGACAGGCTTTGAGTACATACAGTGTGTAGAGATTGGGCCATGATGTAAAGAGTAAATGGTGTTAGATTGCAGTCCATACGGAAATATGTAAGTGGGCCAGATCATGAAAGATATGGGCTTCTTTCCAGGAATGGGCTTAGGTCGTCGTCATCAAGGTACACCTAATCCCATCAAGTATCCCTCAGCAATCTACCATTTTGGATTGGGCTATCAAAGTACGAAAGCTAATAGAAAAGGGATGACACAGAAAAAAAGAGAGAGACAGTTGGCCAAAAAAGAGGGACGAGCCTCTAATATCACTTTGAAACCTTATTGGCCCACTCTGAATGAGGCTTTTGTCAAAGAAGGAGATGATTTCCCTTATTTTGGATTCCCTGAGCCTATTTATCTTGAAGATCAGAAAGCTAGAGTTCCTAGGTTTGAAATCTTCTTCAACACTCCACTACCTATCTCTCCAACTGCTACAATGGCTGAAGAGTATACAAAATTCGACTAGTCTGACCATATCGATGAAGTCGCTATAAGAGCTATGTTCAAAGAGATCGCCTGCATCGAAGAGAATGTTCATGAACCTAATCCTATCCACCTTATTGAAGACGCCACCAGTCCATTGACCAATTGGAGCCTTGAGAATAAGCCTCGAGTTGAAGATTCAGTCGAGGAAGAATCGCTCCCATCAAATGATAGCTTGTAGGATTTCTATAGGATTGTAGAATAATGCTTTTGTTTTTCCTTTTCAATAAAATCATCCCTCATTTGTTAGGAGGCGAATGATAGTTTAGTTTGTGTTATCCCTCTTTCTTCATGATTAATAAAGTTTTTTTCATTTTTCTCATTTGCAGCTTGTTTCTCCTTTCTTCTATGGGTATATATATCATGAACATAGATCATAGAGAGGATGTTCACCCTGAGTTTGAACAACGAAGGGAAGTGGAACATGCTCGACCAAATATGGATGAATTAATATTAATTAATTTAGGATCCAATGAATCGCCTAAGATAATTAACATTTGGGCAACTCTATCATCACAAGAGCAAGAAAAATTGGTAGGAATATTGAGAGAGAATATAGAAGTTTTCGCGTGGTCATACAAAGATATGCCAGGGATTGGCACCTACATAGTGCAGATTTTATTCCCACTAACCCGGGGGTTAAGCCAGTTAAGCAGAAGTTGAGAAGAATGAAACCGGAGTGGGCACTTAAAATCAAGGATGAAGTAGTAAAACAGATGAATGCTGGATTTCTCCAAGTAGTGGAATACCCCGAATGGTTAGCCAACATTGTACCAGTGCCTAAGAAAGATGGGAAGGTTAGAATGTGCATAGACTTCCGAGATTTGAACAAGGCGTGCCCTAAAGATGATTTCCCATTGCCACACATAGATATCCTGGTAGATAGTACCGCTGGTCATGCACTACTATCCTTTATCGACGGGTTCTCGGGTTATAATCAGATAAAGATGACCCCTCAAGATAAGGAGAAAACTTCCTTCATCACTCGATGGGGGACCTTCTGTTATCGAGTTATGCCCTTCGGCCTAAAGAACGCCGGTTCTACCTATCAGAGAATGGCAACCACCCTATTACATGATATGATACATAAGGAAGTCGAGGTGTATGTGCATGACATGATCGTGAAGTCTAGGGATTGATAAGGTCATTTTGGGGCTTTAAGTAAGTTTCTTCAGAGGATTAAACAGTATAATTTGAGACTAAACCCCCAGAAATGTGCTTTTAGAGTAACCGTCGAGAAGTTATTAGGATTCCTGATCTCATAGAAAGGAATAGAGGTCGACCCGGGAAAGATTAAAGTCATCATGGAGATGCAGCCACCAAAAACTGAGAAAGAGATTCGAGGGTTCTTAGGCAAAGTTCAGTTTATCAGTTGGTTCATAGCACATCTGACTATAATTTGTGAGCCCATCTTCAAGCTTCTTAAGAAGGAAGTGCCCACGAAATGGAATGACGCGTGCCAAGAAGCCTTTGAAACCATTAAGAGATACTTGAGCAACCCACCAATATTAGTTTCTCCGCGGCAAGGTGAGCCTTTGTAACTTTATTTAGCACTTACTGAAACTGCGATGGAGGTTATGTTGGCTCAATATCTACCAGAATCCTGAAAGGAAAATGCGGTATACTATTTGAGTAAGAAGATGACTGACTACGAGGTTAAGTACGATGCATTAGAGAAGATATGTGTGGCATTGGTGTGGGTCACTCAAAAACTCCGCCATTACATGCTGTCTTTTCAAGTGCAACTAATTAGTCGCATGGACCCCCTAAAGTACTTATTAGAGAAGCCGGTGTTATCCTATAGGACAGCTCGTTGGTTATTGTTGCTATCAGAGTTCGACATCCAGTATGTGGTGCAGAAGTCAGTGAAAGGGAGAGCAGTGGTAAAGTTTCTAGCAGAGCATCCGTCGTCAGTAGGAAAACCATCTGAGTACCATTTTCCCGACAAAGAGATTCTAAAAGTGAGTAAGGAGCCTTGGAAAGTATTCTTTGACGGAGCTTATAATAAGAAGGGATGTGGAATAGGCGCGTTGTTAGTTACACCGAAGGATAATCTAATACCATTATCTGTTAGGTTATCATTCGATGCCACTAATAATATAGCCGAATATGAAGCATGCATCCTAGCGTTGGAAGCTGTCTTGGAACTGGGCGTGCAAGAATTGGAAGTATATGGGGATTCGCCCTTGATCATATGTCAGACTAGAAGAGAATGGAAGACTCGTGATAAGAAGTTACTACCTTACCATGAATACTTAGAGACTTTGGTGAAAGAATTCAATCGAATTGACTTTTTTTATCTATCTAGGTTAAAGAATAAGTTTGCGGATGCCTTAGCCACTCTAGCATCCATGGTAGATATCCCTAAAGATGAAGGTGTAACTCCTCTTATCATCGAGTCACGGGAAGAGCCAGCCTACTATTGTGTCATACAAGATGGGGAGCCGAATGATGGAAAGCCATGGTACTATGACATCTAGCAGTTTGTAGAAAAAGGAGAGTATCTGAAAGAAGCATCGTCTATAGATAGGAAGACTATAAAAGAAGGTTGGCTAGCCAATATATTCTATGTGGGGGAAAGTTGTACAAAAGATCATACGACGGGGTGCATTTGTTATGTGTCAATGAACAAGAAGCAGAAAAGATAGTGTTAGAAGTACATGAAGGGGCTGAGGCTCCACATATTAATGGATACATGTTGGCCAAGAAGATCGTAAGTTTAGGATATTATTAGTCGACCATGGAAAGGGATTGTCATTTACACGTCAAGAAGTGTCATAAATGTGAAGTGTTTGCAAGTGGAAATCATCAACCTTCGATGCCACTCACTACCATGTTTTCGCCATGGCCATTTGCAACATGGGGCATTGACATCATTGGCAAGGTAACCCCCGCAACATCGAATGGGCATGAGTATATTTTGGTTGCTATAGACTATTATACCAAATGGGTAGAAGCTGCATCCTACAAGACATTGAATGCCAAACAAGTAGCAAAGTTCATACAGAATAACATCATCTACCGATATGGAGTGCCCCACGAGTTCATCTCTGATAATGGACATCATTTTCGAAAAGAAATCGAAGAGCTCTTGCAGAAATATAGTATCAAGCATCATCGCTCATCTCCTTATAGACCACAGACAAATGGGGCCGTCGAAGCAGCAAACAAGAATCTCAAGTCATTCCTGAAAAAGACTACCGAGTTTTATAATGATTGGCATGATAAGTGACCATTGGCATTATGGGGTTATCGTACTTCTATTAGAGCTTTAATAGGGGCTACCCCATTTTCACTTGTGTATGGAATGGAAGCGGTATTACCCATAGAATTAGAAGTCTCATCACTAAGGATTGCTATGGAGAGTCAGCTGACAGAAGTCGAATGGGTAAGGAACCAGTACGAAGAGTTAGCTCTGCTAGATGAAAGGCGATTGAGAGCGCTTTACCACATTCAAGGGTATCAAAGAAGAATAACCAAGGCATTTGGCAAGAAAGTAAAGAACCGAGGTTTGAAAAAAGGGGATTTTGTATTAAAGGATATTCGAGCACCGATACAAGACCCACGAGGAAAGTTCAAGCCCACATGGGTAGGTCCTTACATCATCAAAGAAATATTGTCAGGCGGAGCAGTGAAGATTTCAGACATTGACGGGAACAAATTCTCTTCACCTACCAATTTAGATCAATTGAAGAAGTACCACATATAAAAAAAAATAATATAAAAAATAAAAAATAAATAAAAAAGAGCCTGCTAGGTAGAAAACCCGAAAGGGCTGCTTAGGAAAAAGTTAGGGCATTCAAAAAAAAATGGGACTTCTTTAATCTGATTTATGAACTACGAAGACCTGATTCCCCAAATATCACAAAGAGTGAGAGAAAAAGGACAAGGAATTGCATCAAGGACGGGGATATGTAGGCAACCCATAAAGTTACTTTGGGTGCGGTCTATTTCTTATAAAAACATCAAGAGTTTGGTTCATTTGTAATTATTAAGGGATATTCGTTGAGATTTTAATAAAATTAATATTTATTCATCCATAAAGGGAAGAAACCTTTTGAAAGATCTATTACATGCCATATGTGTCCATAATTCTTATTTCTTATAGTTCTTACATCCATTCTTAAAAAAAATCCCTAGCTACTTTAAGTCCTCCTCGCTCTGTAGGCTTGGGGGGCTTTATCTTCATTCATCTTCTTTCTCTTAGCTATCCTAACTCGCGAGACATCTGATGGGAGTGATGAATCTGCTAACTGAGTTGCAACCCATGAATCATAAACGAGGCTTCGAGCCTTATCCTTCATAGCCTGCACCTTTGAACCCAAGTCCTATTTAAGCCAAGCCCGATACCCCTCATCAAGTCTAAAAAACCTGTTACCCTCCCCTATCTGAGTCATAGACAAACCTGAAGCCCATTTCTTCACAGCCCAAGATACCAAAGAAGGAGTAGCTGTCTCTATCCCATGAACATGCCCTTTGATGGGGAGGTTTATTTGAGCACGACCCATTTGGCGAAGCACGCGGGAAACCCAGTAGAACGATGTATGCCTTAAGCCCATGAGCTTCACCTGACAACACCTAGAAGTATGTAACACATATTCCTCGCCACTGTCCCAAATAGCCACATGCCACTGAATATCTCTCCAAGATAGAGAAGTGAAGAAGATGATCATGTCCTGAATCGAATGTCCCTCAAGAGACATAAGCTTTCGTGAACAGTAGCTGAGAGGAAAGTGTTTTGGCCCATCAAGGGGAGTAATCAATTTGAGCCTTTCAACTAAACACATCTGTAGAAGAATGGGGCTGCCCTCAATGTGTGGAGAAAAACGTTTGTGAAAGTGGTCGAGCCCGTTCATAGTTTCAGCTAGCACTAAAGGGAAGATATTATGTGATTTTGACAATGGTAGAATGAGTTCACATGTTTCAATGGGTATGAAAGGTGTCCCATTCGAAACAAGGAAACAACCCAATATGCATAAAGCAAGTGCGTACTGGGTAGGCCTATGAAAAGCCAGTGATTTTCCCCCCTCCCTCAAGAAAGATGAAGCAAGTTTAAGAAGATCAATAGAGTTTTCATGAATAAATGAAGAGGCTTCCCTAGGTAAAAGTTCAAAGAGAGAAGAGAAAGTTTGGAAGTAACCTCAGCGAATGGTATGAAAGATGAAAGGGCCACTAGCAGAGATATCTATCAAAGCACAGAATTCTTCAAATAAAGGGCATACCTCCTCATAGTTGAAGCAAAATACATGAAGCTCGGGGTCCCAGAAGTGAATCACAGAATTAAGAAGCTTGTCTTCAAGTTTCACATAAGAGAGAACCACGAAGTCAAGCCAAATCGTGTAAACACCTTCTTGTCTTCAGCTCGCATCCTTGCTACGAATAGGTTGAGAATCAACTTGAGAGCTTCCATTATGTTTAGTATGATGAAAGTGAGCATAGGGATGTGTTTTTATAGCCTTTTGGCAAGAAAATCGAGTTAGAAGCGAAGTAGGACACCCGAAAATTCAAAAAATGTCAAAATAGTCAAAAATTAGAAACTAGGGTCGTTGACCATCCCCCCAGGGACGGCCAACCGTCCCCTAGGGGCGGCCAACTGTCCATGGGTGGATGGTCACCCAAGCCTGGTTCCAAATTTTGCCAAATTTTTTATTTCTTGCGACCTTTGCCCGATTTGATTTTTCGCTCTATTTTCGTCAGTTTTGATATATTTTCGGGTTAGAATTGAACCAAAAGGTGATCAAAACATATTCATATTCTCATTAGGGCATAATCACATGTTATTAGAGGATCTTAGTGCATACATTAGAGAAAAGTTACGTAGAAGATCCTAAGTGGGTCTCCTTTGGGCCTAATAGTACAAAATCATCTCCGCCGGGATGATTTTCTCGTTCCTCGTGAACCCGATGCCTTGTGATCCCTTCTTGGTCCATGGCGCTCCTGTGAAGGCTGGCTTGAGGCCTGCAAACCCAAAGTTTAAGTAAGATTGGTGAAGAATGAGATTGTTTGAGATCGAAGGAGTGAAGTGAAAGTTACCTATGCGGCTATACTGGCATTATGCGCATTGAGATTTATTCTTTGGAGTTCCCTAATCAATGCTGCAGTATACGCCAAGCATTCCTCAGTATATAATACAGGCACCTGTAGATGGCAGAAGATTTGAAGATCAGGTGAAATAGAGTAAAAATGTGACAAAGGTCGAAGTTATGATGATTACCGAGGTGTAATAAGGATCCACATGGAGACATTCATTATATGGCATGCGAGGAATTGGCTTTTGAACAAAGTTATTAACTCTTATCTTTCCATTGTTGATGGAAAGATAAGAGTTAATCCTCCTGACAGTGTTGCTATGGCTGGCATTGAACATTGGAAAGAGTGTGTGGTAGGTCAATTTTTTGACAAAAGACTTCCCTTTTTGGTTGTTAAAAATGCTGTGTCTAAACTTTGGGGGCATAAGGAAATTCCTGACATTCTTTCTACTGACAGTGGACTATTTATTTTTCGGTTCTCTAATCTTGAGGTTAGAGATTGGGTTCTTGATGCAGGACCATGGCACATTGGGGGCAAGCCTTTTTTGTTGAGGAAATGGCATCCCAAGATGGAAATGCTTAACTTGAAGCTTGAGAAAATTCCCATTTGGGTTAAATTCTTTAATATCCCTATTGAGTTCTGGACTGAGGAAGGTTTCAGCTTTTTGGCCAGTGCGATTGGCACTCCTCTTTATCTGGATTCCCTCACTCAATCAAGACAAAGGCTTTCTTTTGCTCGAATTTGTGTTGAGGTAGATGTAAACTGTAACTTTCCTACCTCTTTTGAACTTGGTTTGGGGGATGGCATTATAACTGAAATTGGGGTTGAATACCCATGGAAACCGAGTAAATGTGTGCACTGCTGTATTTTTGGTCATAGTTCCTCAAATTGCCCTCTTGGTACTAAAAAAGTTTGGGTTCCTAAAGGTCCAAGTAAAACTTCGTTAACTCCTGGGACTTCTGCAATTGAGAAGGTTGTAGGTGATGAGGCTGCTCTTATCTCTGGAAAAGTATTACATGTTTCTGGTCCCAGCAGTCATATTAGTCCTCAAGGCATGGTAGGAAGTAAAGATATTGCCCAGTCTGGGGCATCCTGTTCTCCATGTGAAGGCTATGGAAATGGCAGCAACCCTAGTTTGCTGGATAAAGCTGGTGTGGAGTCTTGTTTGAATTCTCATTCTGTCCATGAGCCTGTTTCTGAGAAGGTCAGTGATATTGTTCTTCATAATCCTTTTTCAGTTCTTGAAAATGATTCTGTTACTTCTATTGATAATTGTACATTCTTTGGTTTAAACCACTCTGTGAATACTGCCCCTTCAAATGCTGCTAGTCTGGATCCTGTTGAGGATAGTACCACTGCTGTCTGTAGTCCTTCTAATGTTATAAACTCTGATGTGAAACAACATTTTTCTGAATCTTTGCAAGACCCAGTGTATTCTGATAGTTCTCCCATTACAACTAAGTTCAAAAATGTTAAAAATGTTGATGAAATTGGGAATGTTACTGGTGATGGAATTTTGTCAAAAAGCAAGCTTAAAAGACTTAGAAAACAGAATCATAAGCTTGGTCTGACTATTGACAGGGTAGGCCTGAGGGGTGGTTCCTTGAATTCCAATATTCCATGATTAATGTTGCTTGCTGGAATGTGAGGGGTCTTAATGATCCTCTCAAACAAAAAGAGGTTCGTCTGTTGATCTCTAGTCATAACTTATCCGTCTTTTGTATGGTGGAGACTCGTGTCAGATCAGTGGGTATGGATGCCATTTTTCTGCGTATTGCTCCTGGTTGGTGTATTTCTCACAATTATGATCATTCTACTCATGGCAGGATTTGGGTATGTTGGAATCAGGCTATTGTTAATTTAGTTAGTCTAAATTGTTCTGATCAGGCCATTCATTGTCATATCTCGCTTGTTCTTGGTTCCCCTTCTTTGTACTGTACTTTTGTTTATGCTTCTAATACTCAAGTTGAAAGGAAACAGTTGTGGAGACAGTTGGGTTGGTTTTCTTCTTCTGTGGGTAACAGTCCTTGGCTTTTGATGGGTGACTTTAATGTGACTAGATTCTCTAGTGAGAAAGAGGGAGGTAATGTCATGGTGGATAGTGCGATGTCGGAGTTTCATGAATGTCTTTTTGATCTTGAATTGTTTGATATGCCGTTCATAGGTCCTCTCTTCACTTGGATGAATAGACGGGACGGTGATTCTTTTATTGCCAGGAAACTTGATAGGTCTTTGATTAATGAAGGTTTTTTGGATTCTTTTCCCAATGCGATCACTGAGTTTCTCCCTCCTGGTATTTCTGATCATTGCATGGTTCTGGTTAAAGCTTGCCCTACTGTTGAGCGGGTGAAAAAGTCTATTCCTTTTAAGTTCTTTAACTATTGGACTGATCATCCTGCTTTCTTGTCTATTGTTAGTGATGCTTGGAGTCATAGCTTTTATGGGCAACCCATGTACAGACTGTATCGCAAGCTGAAAATGACCAAAGAAGCTCTAAGGGTGTTCAATTTCCAAACTTTTGGCAATATCAGGGATAAAGTAGCTGATGCAAAGTTGAAGCTTCATGATGCCCAATCCTCTCTCCTGCATAACCCTAATGATAGATCCTTGGTTGATGTTGAGAAGGAGTGTCTAAGAAATTTTACCAGTTTAGCTCGAGCTGAGAAAGGTTTCTTAAAGCAGAAGTCTCGGGTCCAGTGGTTGAAGTTGGGGGATCAGAATTCTAGCTTTTTCTTTAAGTCTGTGAAGGCTAGGAACTCTTTCAATTCTATTAAGTGCATTACCCACTCTGATGGTTCAAAGGTTGATGATCCTGTTGCTATTAAGAATGAAGCTGTTTCCTATTTCCATTCCATTTTGGGCAGTGATCCTGGTCCTCCTGGTGATTTTGATATTCTTGATAGTTTGGAGGGGTTTAGGTGGTCTTCTGATCATCTTGACATCCTTAGCAGAGGTGTTACTGCTGAAGAGGTCAAGTCCACTATCTTTTCTATTAAGAATGATAAGGCCCCTGGTCCTGATGGGTTTTCGTCCCTGTTTTTCAAGAAAGCTTGGGGAATTGTGGGAGATGATGTTATTGAGGCTATTACATCTTTCTTCAGCTCTGGATGTATTCTCAGGGAAATCAACTGCACTATAATTGCCCTTGTTCCTAAGGTTCCAAATCCTTCATCGTTTAATGAGTTTAGGCCTATTTCTTGTTGCAATGTCATTTATAAATGTATATCCAAAATTATTGCAAATAGGCTTAAATTATGTATTCCTGACATCATAAACCCTTTCCAGTCTGCCTTTGTTAATGGTCGCCTTATTTCTGACAATATTCTGTTAACTCAAGAGATTATGCATAATTACCATAGAAATGCGGGGCCGCCTAGATGTGCTTTGAAGATTGACATCAAGAAAGCCTATGATTCTGTTAATTGGGAAGCTCTGTCTGCTATTCTGAGGAAGATGGGTACTCCTGATCATTTGTTGAAATGTATTATGGCCTGTATATCTTCTCCTAAATTTTCTGTGGCTGTTAATGGTGAGCTGGCTGGGTTTTTTGCAGGGAAAAAGGGGCTTAGGCAAGGGGATACCATGTCTCCCTTTCTTTTTGTGATTGTTATGGAAGTCTTGTCTAGATCCCTGTCGCTTGCCTCTTTGAGAGAGGAATTTGAATTCCATTCCAGATGTGAGAAAGTTAATTTATCCCACCTTTGCTTTGCTGATGGCTTGTTTCTTTTTGCTAAGGCCTCTCCTGTCAGTATCCAGATCCTTATGGATGTGCTGAAGGCCTTTGAGGTTTTTTCTGGGCTCCAGATTAATCATAGCAAGAGTGCCCTTTTCATTTCGGGTGCAAGTGATTCTGTGAAAGCTGACATTATTCGTATAGCTGGGATCAATGAAGGGTGTTTGCCTATGAGATATTTGGGGGTTCCTCTGATCTCTTCAAAGCTTTCCAGTGTGGATTGTCAACCTCTGCTGGAGAAGTTGATAAGCCGTATCCAGTCTTGGACCTCAAAGTCCCTTTCCTTTGCTGGAAGACTTCAGCTCCTGTCTTCAGTCCTTTTTAGCATTCAGATGTACTGGTGTAGCATGTTTATTATCCCTATTGAAACTGTTTGCAGAATTGAGCAGATTTTTAATGCTTTTCTTTGGTCTGGGGCGTATGGTAGTGCGCACAAGGCCAAAGTAAGTTGGAGCTTGGTTTGTAATCCTAAAGAGGAAGGTGGGTTAGGGCTGCGTAGGGTCAAGGACTGGAATATTGCTGCTATTCTGAAGCACATTTGGAGGTTGTTCTCTAGATCTGGTTCAATTTGGGTTGCATGGGTGAATGAATATCTTTTGAAGGGTAGGAGTTTCTGGTCCATTAACCTTCCCTCTAATTGTTCTTGGAGTTAGAGAAAGATTCTTCAGTTGAGAGATGTGGCTCGGCCCCTTATCAAGCACAAGATTGGCAATGGTGTCACGACCTTTTTGTGGTATGATAATTGGCATCCTTCTGGTCCTTTGTTGCAGTGCTTTGGGCCCCGTGTGGTCTATGAGGCTGCAATTCCTTTGCAGGCTAAAGTGTCTTGTATTTTGTCTGATAATGGTTGGAATTGGCCTGTTACTAACACTTCTGATCTTATTGCCATTCGTAATAATTGTGCTGAGTGTCCGCCTCTTAGCAGTAGGAGGGAGGATACTGTGATATGGTCTCTTTCTTCCAATGGGCTATTTTCTACTAGTTCTGCTTGGAATCATATTCGTAACTCTGGCCAGGTGGTTTGTTGGCATAATGTGGTGTGGTTTTCGAAATCTATCAGTAGACACTCTTTTATTGCATGGCTGGCTATTCTTAACAGGTTGACTACCCAAGATAAGCTCTTGAAATGGGGCATTATCTCTTCTATGTCTTGTGTGTTTTGTAGGGCTGATGATGAAGATAGGAATCATCTCTTTTTTGGATGTAGCTTTACTGCCCGGATTTGGGGAAAGGTGCTGAGATTGTGTGGTCACAACAGACTTCCTAGGTCTTGGGAGAATGAGTTTCTTTGGGTTTGTGCCTGTAAAGGAAAGTCTTTCTGCTCCACCATCAGAAGGATAGCTTGGGCTACTACTATCTACATTGTTTGGAGGCAAAGGAATGCGAGAATCCATGAAAATTTGTACATCAGTTTTGATAATATTTTCTCTTTAATCTGCACTGATGTTAGGAACAGAGTTTCTAGTTTTCATGATATTGTTGATAATCCTAGCAATAGATCTATGTGTGATAGATGGGCTTTTCCTTGTAATATTTTAAAGCGCTAGGGAGGGTTGTCTTCTTGTTGGGGTTGTTCTTTGGTTGCTTGTGCCCGGGCTGTGGGCGTTTGTGTTTGTGGTTTGTTGGTTTGCTGGTGCCCGGGCTGTGGGCTGTGTTTATTTTTTATTGGTTTCTATTGTTTTTCTGTTGTTTTTTAGGCAGGTTTTCTTGCTTTTGGCCCTGTTTTAGGGGAGGTTCTGTCCGTTTTTCCGCAGGTTTTTGTGGCCTCGGTTTCTTTGTTCTTTAGGGCTTTGCCCTTTTTGGATCAATAAATTCTTAATTATCCAAAAAAAAAAAAAAAAAAAAAAAAGAAGAGTTGGCAAAGGAGGGGCAGACGCCTTGAGCCGCTTTAGTTGTGGAGTGAGAAGCATGCCCTCGGGTTCGACGACCCTTCATAAAGATAAGATATGATAAACACTTTGTGGGAAAAGAAATGAAAGAGAAAATTCAATACCTCAGTAGGAAGGAACCCCGACACCAATGGACGCATCAAATAGTGCTGGCAGAATGCGTGGTAATCCCCTTGCTGACGATAAAAGGCATCTGCAAACACACCAGTCAAGGCATCTGCTAAGTCATGGCCTGTCAAACTATTAGCATGTCTCATAGATGAAGGAGGCGCATGAGGCACACGAGCAGTTGAATAAGCTCCACAGAGCTGAGGACATACTCTCTCTCCAAGGTACCAATATCTGCCAGAAGGTCCTTTAAATAAGATCCTCTTGAAGGACATATCAATCATGGGACGAAGCTGAGCATCTATAGTACTCTTCCAATGACGCCAAGGGTTCCATTTT
Organism: Hamamelis virginiana; assembly: GCA_017140935.1. Taxonomy (NCBI): domain Eukaryota; kingdom Viridiplantae; phylum Streptophyta; class Magnoliopsida; order Saxifragales; family Hamamelidaceae; genus Hamamelis; species Hamamelis virginiana. Next base: position 256,799 of record JAESVK010001358.1, on the reverse strand, counting down.
ACCTGAAGACAAGACATGTTAGAGAAAGTTTGAGCATTGTGGGAAGATAGCAAAAACAAAGATGATTACCATATCAGGACGCATCCCTGCAAGGATGGAGCTACTATAGGCATAATCATGCCTGTGGGCGCTAGCATTTTCTTGCCGACTTGGGGCGTATCGAGCAAGGATTAGCCAGGAGAAGTCATTAGCAACGAGCATAAGGCAATTTAGGCTGAGGTACTCATATGCCCATACCTGTGGATTAGGTGCATTGTCAGAAGTAAGTAAAGGAAAGTTTGAAATGTTATAAACGAGTGTATATACCTCCCAGACGAACCATACCTCCAAAGTCGGTGCAGATTCTTCGAGACTGACAGCTCATAGTCGTATACATAGTGGCTAAAACAGCACCACCCCAGTCATACTGAAAAATAGTATCAATATTCTCCAAGCTCACGAGTAAGCCTGGCTAGATCAGCAGTGCCCGCAAAGAGAGTACAAGATAGTACATATAGGAGGAAAGCTCATACAATATGATCAAAATCCTGTCCATCCCCCTCAGGCATGTCACTGAATATGGTGTAGAGGGTACTTCGGCGAACTGACCTCTTCACAATGTCAATGTCAGCCGCCCCAAGATAAGTATCTAACTAGACAGGGTTTTGGCATGCATCCTCATAGAAATCCAAAGGACGTCCTCCAATGGAAATTCCTGTGATCATAGTAAAGTCGAGATTAGTAATAGTCATCTCCTTAAACTCAAAATGGAAGGTGTTAGTGGTGTCCCACCATAGTTCAGACAAGGCCATGAGAGCCTGTCTATCCATCTGATCGTACCAAAGGGAATCAATGAAATCCCCAAAGCCAATCCTTCGAATTGTCTCCTTAGTTAATGGTTGGAGGGTGTCCATTTTTGCCCACCATGTGACAATGTGTTGTAATGAAGATTGAGTCCTAATGTCAAAGTTAAGCCGTAAAGATGAAGATTAATGGATTAGAGATGTTTAATAGAGGTGAGTTATGCTAACTTTTTAAATCAAAAGCACCAAAAATTAACCCATAAAATGATACATTTTCAAAAGTGTTTATACTTTATTTCTCAAAGTTTGATTTGTCGATAGTGCACACTTTATGTGCTAAACAATATATTTTCAAAAATTACTATAAATCATTTTATGGATCAATTTGTGTGCTTTTGATTTTATGTTGTGAGTTGGCATAATCCATCAATATTCCATGTGACTCTTTTCATGAGAAATATATTGAAATGAAAACCCCAAGAGAATGGATTTTAAATAAAAACCTTGAATTGAGTACTTAGTATGAGTAAATTTTGAAGTAAAAAGCACTTAAAAGTCATGGAAATGACATTTAAGTAAATAGTGTTTTAGTAAGAAAATAAGCTAAGTCCCAATTCATGGAAATTTCGGATATGTACATTCTTGAAATAGTTTTAGAAAACTTATCATGATTTGAAAAATCATTTTTGAAAACATTTGGAAAAGCATAACATGATGAATTGCTTTGAAAATTGAAAATTGCCCCCTTTTGGGCATTTTATCAAACACTTAGTGTGCATATATTTGAAATAAGTTGTGAAAACTTGTCATGATGCTTTGAAAGTATCCAAATGATGTTAGAAACATATTTGAGTCATGACATGAAGAATTTGAATTGAAAAATCAAACTTTAGTTCTCTTGGGAATTTTATCAAACACTTGGTGGGCAACATTTTCAAGCTAGTGAAATGGGGCTCCCAAACCTTTCCAAATACAAATTTCATGAATATAAGTTATCAAGCAATATCCAAAGATCAACATTGAAGCGTTTAGACATTAAGGATTCAAAGAAAATGCATGGAAAGTAAGTTTACCTCTTGTGTAGTATGGATGTAGGAAAGGTGAGTTTGGGGCTCCAATAGTAAGCTTGTGTTGTTAGGATCATATGATAGTGCCTTGTAACTCTTCATCTTCATGAATGGGTACTTTGATTCATATTGCCTATTTGCTATGAGTATGTGTAGTGGAAAAGTTTGAGAAATTGAGTATGTGTTGGATGTGTATTTGGGTTTTTGGATCCCAAATTTGAAATGTAAAGATGAAATCCTAGGTTTTAATTCACAAATTGAGATTGTAGCAACACTTGAAGTGTTTGGAGAGTGATTTGAATGTAATAAAACCAATAAGGATGAATTTTGAGAAGAAATTGGAAAACCTTAGAGAGAAAAAGTCTCAAAATGGATGATGGATGAAGTGGGGAAGCAAATAGGGCTTAAAACATTTAAAATGGAAGATGAAGGCTCGGGTGACCGTCCCCTAGAGGATGGTTGGCCGTCCACTAGGGACGGTTGACCATCCTCTAGTGGATGGTCATCCAATTTTTGGCCCAACTTTGATTTATTTTGGGCTTTTGAGGCCCATTTAGCCCATTTGGCCTATTTTGACCTATTTTCTTTCAATTTTTGATTTAGGAAAGTCCATTTGATTGATTTTGAAGATGATTTGATGTGTAGATGAGAAATGAAGAAGAGTTTGTGCATGCAAAGATAAGATTTGAGTGATTGTGAATAAGAAAATTCACATGAAATTATGTTTTTGGTTAATAACCATGAGATATGAAAAGTGGATGATGAAAGTAATATGTGAGCAAGGTTTGCAATCATGAAATGATTATAAACCAAAGTTAAATGATGAGATAGTGAAGCCCATGAAGTGATTGTGGAGATAAAATAACTCATTGAGGGTTTATGAATGAGAAAGGCCCATTTTGGAAGCCCAAATCAATAAGGTTGTGTGGATTGCATGAAATGTTGAAAAATACACATGAAATGTGTATGAGAATGATGATAAACAATATTGATGATGTTGTGGAATACATATGTTGGTGATAACATAGAATTATCAAGAGAATATTGACAATTTGAAGATTATTGGAAGTATGTGTGTGACTTCCAAAAGAGTCGTAGACTCTAAGGATAAGATTGTGGTTTTTGGAAGTGTGTGTGTGACTTCCAAGAAGAGTCGTAGACTCTAAGGATAAGATGATTGGAAGTGTGTGTAGGACTTCTAAAGATGAGAATTGGAAATATGTGTGAAATTTCCTCTTAAGATAATATGATGATTGGAAGTGTGTGTATGACTTCCAAAAAAGGATTGCGGTCCCTAAGATCATCGGAAGTGTGTGTAGGACTTCCAAAGATGATAAATTGGAAATATGTATGAGATTTTCTCTTAAGATAAAATGATGATTAGAAATGTGTGTAGGACTTCCAAAAAAGGACTGCGGTCCCTAAGATCATCGGAAGTGTATGTAGGACTTCCGAAGATGAAAATTGGAAATATATGTGAGATTTCCTTTTAAGATAAGATGATTAGAAGTGTGTGTAGGACTTCCAAAAAAGGGTTGCGGTCCCTCAAGATCATCAGAAGTGTGTGTAGGACTTCCAAAGATGATTAATTGAAAATATGTTTGAGATTACCTCTTAAGATAAGAAGATTGAAAGTGTGTGTAGGACTTCCAAAAGGACTGCGGTCCCTCAAAATCATCGGAAGTGTGTGTAGGACTTCCAAAGATGATGATTTGATCAGTGATTTGAGTAGTTGGTTTGATTATCCTTCTTCTGTTGTGGCAGAAATGGGATGTCATTTTATTTCATTGATATTTACTGGCGAAGCCATGAACATCAATGAGGGGCTTCTGTAGACGGATATCATGAGTATGGTCATTAATGGTTGTCTGTGATTTGAGGTGAAATAGGGTGTTAAAACCCTAAGTTGCTAGTTTTACCCTTGTGAGCAGTTAGATAGAGGTCATTATCATATGTAGGTTTTTAGGTCAGATTGAGTCGATTCTTTTTGCATTCAGTTTTGAGAGAGTCTAGGAATGTCCATGTCAAATTTCATAGCATTCTGAGTCAGGCGTGATAGAAAATAAGGCCTTTTGTGACTTAAAAGGCAGTATTGTCCTTTTGATCGCAAAAGCTCTGAATGACTGTCGATCTTGTCTCGGGCGGTCTCGAGGCTTTGGCATGAATATTTAGGATGTGTTTGGTAGCTAAATTGATTGGTGGCAAGGTCTGTTGAGCCTCTGGGCTCATGTTTGGCTCTCAAGGCCCAAGGGGCCCTTTTAAGCTCAAATTAGGGTTTCGACCGAGAACGACCAGGATTCGATCTTTTTATCAAACCAAAGCCTTCAAAGGCTTCAAAACACTTTCTTAAAATTTTTTAAAACTTGTTTCGAGAAAAGAAATGATTTTGAGAGTGATTGGTTAGTAGATTTCAAAACCCTAATTTGGGCCTGCCAGCTAATCAGTTGACTTTTCCCCAAAACTTTGACTTTGGTAAATGAATTTTCACTTCAAAAACTTCTTAAAACATGGAGAATCGAATCACGATCATTTTGGCGCTTGAATCATCGAATTTGGACTTGAAACGGGCCCGAAAAGCCGAAAAAAAAAATAAAAAATAAAAAAAAACTGGGTCGAAATAGGCTGAAACAGGCCCATATAGGGCAAATTTGGGCCAATGGCTCGATGACCATCCCCCAAGGGACGGCTAACCGTCCCAAGGTGGATGGCCATCCGAGATTTTGGCCTACAGCTACTATTTTTCAGTCTTTTGATTGCTTGGGACTTTGCCAAGTGTCTAGCTCAGCCCTTGGGGACTTTGGGACGAATTTGAAGACCTTGGAAGACTGGTTTGTGGCCTTTAGATCATTCCCAAGAGATTCAATTTGAACCGTTGATCAATTTGAAGTCCCTCTATAAATAGAGAGCGCTGAAATCAGTTTTAGCACAACACATTAAAGCATTTAAAGCGCCAAACTTGAAGGGTAGAAGCTTAAGGTACTATATTAGTCCTTTAGCATCCTCAATTATATTTTTAAAGTCTTTGAAGGTTAGAGAAGAAGTTAAGAGCAAGGGAGAAAGAAGCAAAAAAGGTTAGTATAATTATTGAGTTTGTTTTAAATGTTTGCATTCTTCTTATTCTTCATTTTTCTTCTATGTCCATACCATGCTAGGGATGGATACCTAAGTTGGGTATTCAAAGGTTAGAAGTAAAGGTTAGTTGCATATAGGGTAGCATATAATTTTCTGCACTTATGAGTTTTGCATAAAAGAATTCAAGTCTAGTTTGTTAGTTTTGAGTATGCTAAATTAAAAGGTTAATAAGAACATGTTTAGGTTTGTTTATATCATTCATTTTCATGTTTAATGCTTAAAATATCATATGAATTGTGGTCGAGGGAACGAGCTAAGGTAAGTCCCTTCCCTTATGTTAAAATTGTTGTTTTTTTTAAGCATGATGCATGATTATTTTGGTATATCATATTAGGTTGCATATTAGGTCATTTACCCTTTTTTTTATTTCATTATTTTCATGGGTTTTAAATTCACTTTTTGATTGCATTTAAATCTGTCCAAGGTTTAAAGTAACCTTAAAGTAGATTAAAAATCATTTTTAGGGTCAAAATTAACATGGAAACATGCCTAGGTTCACATAGATAATTTAGTTTGCATTTAGGACATTTTTCATGCATTGTTTACACTCCTTATTGCATTTTTTATGTCTTTTCCATAAATTCCAGCATGCATAATGTTAGTATATTAGGTGTTCAGACTAACCTAAGACTAGTTAGAGACCCTAGGATTATGGGGAGTTACTTGACCCCACTTAGGACTGTTATTTGTTGTAAGAATTGCACTATGAATAGAGTTCTATTTTATTTAGGAATCTACTTCGAGAAGGATTCTAAAAAGTGATTTTGAAAGAATTCAAATTGGAATGAAATTCCATCCATCGTGTAAAAGTGTTTTAATCAAACTCCAACTCTCGAAATTAGAGTCCTAGATAAGATATAGTCTCTTCGACTATGTGGTTCATTACAATAGGAGAGTTCTAAGTAATCGAACTACGTGGACTTTGATTCTTATCAAGAGATTGGTAAGGTACGTAGGCAGTTAATAGGGCACAAGTCCAATCTTAGGATGACTCTATGTCTCATAAGGTCTTTAGGATTTTGATTATTTATTATTATTATTATTTATTATCTAGTATTATATATCATATTTTGTGGTTGATTAGATAAATAGGATTGTCATGATAAGATTTTGATAAAGCCCAAGATTAATTAGGAGACCTTTAATTAGGGTGAGGTGGGTGCCTAGGAGTTCCTTGGAACCTTCCCACTTCATAACCTAGCCCCCGAATCCAACTTTGATTCGAAGATCATGCTTTTCCAAAATATGGGGTCATTGTTTTTTATTGAAAATAAAACTCTTTTTTATGGTTTCCTTATTCCTTAAAAATAAGGTGGCGACTCACAGTTTTTTGCAAACACTTATCCTTTTTCAAAACCCAATCTTGAGTGGATAATAGAGAATGATAAATGTGGATAATAGAGAAGGGTAAATCAAGACGGAAAAAGATCATCCACAATCCATAATGATTTAAGTGAACGGCCTCCAAATCCCTTAGGTCGTTGGTTCACACTCCCACATTCATTCCCTTCCAAAATAGACCCAGGAAAAAAAAGTAGCTTAACTTCATCCATCCTTCATTTCTTTTAGCTCCAATTTGATAATCTTTGAACTGTGAAAACAACATAATTATGACAAAAAATTATTATCAACTAAAAAACCACATATTTCACAAATCATAGTGACTATATATTTTCAACACTTTTATAATGATAGTATATGATCACTAGAAGAATCAAATGACACATTCTACCACTCCTAATAATAAGCAATTCAACCAACAATCACATGAACCATCCTAAATATTAAATAATATATTGTTTCAATTTTGAGAAGAAAATTTGGCAGTATTCCGTTTGTTTTTTCAACATTCCAAAATTTTACCTGACAGTATAAGAGTTTTATAGCACTTCTCTAATAATAGTATTTCAACATTACTACATTCAAATGACGCATCCTTGCACATCCTACTACTCCCATTAATCAGCAACCAACAATCACACAAACCATCCTAAATATAAAATAATATTTTTTTTTCCTTTTTAGACAAAAATTTGGCAGAGTTCAGTCTGTTTTTGCAACATTCTAGAATTTCACCTGACAATATAAGAGTTTTATAGCATTTCTATAATCATAGTCTGTCAACACTACAATTAGATGACGCATCCCGCGCCTCACATGTATGAAAAGTAAGCATCTACTTACCTAAAAATATATCTCAAGCTTAGAAATGAAATGTTTCTACTTTAGCTACCATTTCCTGTAATGGATGTCAACCATCAAATCGAATGGCGTAGATTGGCCAGGTTACTGTACTTCCAAATGCATCGTCTAGTATATATAGGTCACGCGTTGGACAAAACAAAGGCACATTAAGGACGAAACCTTATAACAATCGCGTTCGAGGGACACGTGGTGAACTAAAACTTTTGGATCTATAGAGGCAATAGTACCCTCTGCAACCACTCTTCCATCCTCCATCCAGCTTAACAATGTGCATTTAGCATTTTCTAAATTATTGTTACCTCGTGCTCCTGTCCTACTTCGCTGTGACTAGTGAATAGAAAATTAATAAAATTAGATTAAAAATACTAAGATAAGTCATACAACAATGGAACTATATGAAAATATGGTTGATAAAGAATTACCAGACCAATTGAAGCTGGACTTTCCTGTGACTGGCCATACAAATTTAGATACAATATGTAAGAAACACATAAAGAAATTGTGTGTAACACATGGACTAGTTAACAAAGTGTTCAAAGACATTTTTGGCTTAGTTCAAAATGTTTTCCAAAGATATGTAAGCCAAAACAATAAGTATAAAACATTTTGTCTTTTGAGTCCATATAACACACTATGAGTTTGAATCAATTTTTTGACCAAAATGTGATTTTCCAAAGTTAAAACCTATAGTTTTTAAGTAATAGTCAATTGAGCCAAGAGAGTTCAACCTATAGGGAGATTTACATAATAAATCCTAAGCACTCTTACACAAGAAAGAAATCAAAATCTTCATAGATGATTCTTCAAGTCTTTGTGCTTGGCTTGTGCTAAGCTTCATCTTTGACTTCAATAATATTGTAGCTCTTTGCTCCATGCTCCTTAGTGAATGTTCAACAAATTTACTTGAGCTTAGCTTTAATGATAGTTGAGCTTTCTTCAATTGACAACTTGAATCATGTTCTTATAAGCATATATATACTATAATGGATATATAAGAATTATGATAATGTCAATGAATCAACAAGATTATCCAAATAAACACTCTATAAAGTTTGACAATTATAAAGAGTGTATAACAAAGTTTGTTATCATAGAACAATGTTTGTTATCATCAAAATCATTCAACAAAGTTGGATTAAAGCCACAGGGCTAACACTTACTAAAAGAAAAGACCCGTAATTTGTAAAATACGAAACCCACTGTTGGATTGAACAAACTTCTTATGAATAACAATATGATTTCAAAGAATCATAATAATCTAATGGTCTGCTTTTGATAAATGCCAATGGAAAAAATTGTATGTTTTGTTCTTCAAAATATCACAAATCTTCTATGTCATTATTCAAAAATTGACCATGATTTTTTGCGAGCATGGCATTCACAATGTGTTTATCTAATCCAACGGTTAGTTTTTCTAAATGTCATTGTTTATTGACTCTAATCAACTAACCTCATTTAATTTCGTACTTAGTGCACCTTGTAATTTACTAGCTCAAGTCACATGTGTATAACTAATTATACAAGATATTTCTAAAAATCTACCATTGAATTGAACAAATTTCTTATGAAAAATTGTCTAATTTGTTCTTTAAAAATATCACTAATCTTCTATAATCATTATTCAAAATTTGACCGTTGGATTGCTTTAATTTTTTGCGAGCATAGTATTCATAAGAAATTTGTTTAATCCAATAATATTTTTTTCTAAATATTTTTTTATATATATTTAATGGTTATTAAATAATTTAAATGAAATTAATTTAAATGAAATTTATTTAAATATTATCTATCATCATAAGAGTTGTTACATAAAATGTATTTTAATAATTTTATCTAAATAAATAAGATCAAACAGGCTATTGGACAGACCAATGGGCAGATTGGATCAAATCGAACTAGCAGATCAATTCGGGCCACTTATCGGACTCGGATCGGGCCAGCCCATTGGACAAAAATATTAGCCCAATCTAGTCTATTTCTTATGGATCATATCAGTCCAGTCCATTAGTTATCGGACCGGATCGGATTTGATCTGTTAACTTATCGAACCTATCAGTGGACCAAATGGGCAGTCCGTCCATTTTGACACCGCTGCGCTACCTCCACTCAACAGCGCAACAGCGCAACAGATGATAATGATGAAATCCATGTTTGACATTAGACCAAAGATAAGGAAATTTACCATGGATCCACCACCTCTACTGCCATCATGAGTCAAAAGACTTGGGAGAGCTTTCAACACAATTTTCAGTGAAGAAAGGTCCCACCTCACCTACTCCCCCAACACCCACAACAAAAATTGTCTTAATCTATGATAAATTTAGTCATACCTATAAAGAGAACTAAGATATATGCACATGTATTCTTTTAATCCTAATTCGAGTTTAGAGTAAAATGTATGCTACCTTGTTTCTGGGGGAGTGGCCTACCAGCGCTTGCTCACCTACCTCATTGACATCATCTTATAATCTAACTTTATTTATTTATTTAAATATATAAATATATAAATAAACTTGGTTGAATAGGGTCCAGGTAGGTGGAAGTGGTTCGTAATGTGTTTCGACACATTATGAGAATTAAACACTTTAATTAAAGAAAAAATTAAAATTTATTAATATGAGAGTAACTTTATGTTCCATAATTTCTAAAACAAATTAACATTATATATATATATATATATATATATATATATATATATATATATATATATCTGACAGGTTTAACGATGGAGCTAAATTTGAAAACATGGTGGGTGTTATCTCAAATAGTGTAGGCTAAATAACTTGTAAAAAAATGGAATGGATGGTGACAGTAAAGATGAGAATATCCTTCTACCAACTTTACTCTTACACTAGTTTGGATTCAGAGATTTGGAAAGTTACTTTCTCTTTACCCGTTTGGATATGCAAGAAAGAAAATTTGGAAAATATAACTTTCTTTTGTTTGGTTAGCTTTCATAAGGGAAGAGAAGAGAAAATATTAATAAATAATTTTTAAAATTATCTGTATTACACAATAAATAAAATTACCATGTACCACGCCTAGAAAATATAAAGAGGGCTTAATTAATATTATGTAGGAAAAAAGAAAAGAGTCATGAATTCGGGTACTCTTGGAAAGAAGTTTTAAATATCATGTATTAGATATACATATATAAATATGTATATATCGACAATTGAGAAGAAGTAGAGTTTTTAACATTTAAAGATTTAGCTTTTTGGTTACTCATTACTCATTAATCGCCCAACTGTTCTTTCTTGCCTCTTTTCTAAACAAAGTTTTGCCACTGACAAAATTACTCTTCAATTTCCCTCTATTTGTCATTTCAAACATGCCACGTGCCCTCGACGTGTAACCACACTAGGAGGGATATATATATATTAACAATTTTCTTAAATTATCTTGGAACAGTCCCTCTCTTAAATACACTACTTGTGAATTTCATACTCGTTAAAAATCACAGCGATCAAATGATTGGTTTCTGCAAAAACAGACAAAGAAAAAATGGTGATATTTTAAAGACAAAAATATCATAATTTTTTCCACTTATCTCATAAACCAACCGTTGGATCATCGTGATTTTTGGTAAACAAGAAATTCATAAGGAGTGTTTCTAATTCAATGGTTAGTTTTTCAAAATATGTTCTACAATTAATCCTATGTAGATCACCTTACTTGTTTTTTTTTTTTTTTTTTTTTTAAAGTATATATATCACTTATGCACAAGACATAAAGTGCACTTTATAATAGAAAATTGTGTCTTCGAATCCCTCAAATATCCTTTGAGCTTTTCATCATCCATTCATCAAATGGATGAATTCCGAATTAAAATAACATATTTTAATAATATTTCAAATTATTTTGAGTAAGAAATGACAACACATGTTTTTTATAAAGTCAGGTTGCATTCCTCAATTCTCTTATTTATAATTTTTTTTCTTTTGTTTATAAATTTTTAAAAATAATTTGTATATATATTTTTTTATTTAAATAATTTGAATTATGAATTATCCCTGTATTAAATAATTTCCAAACTCCAATTTGTAATTACAAATAAGTATGAATTTTGACATGCAAAAGGTTTTTATTTATTTAAATTTTTTTTTCCAAACATAAGTATTATGGGTGTACTTCCATAGAGGTTTGGGCAAAGAATAATCCCAATAAATGGACGAAATCACCCGTAAATCCCATCAATTACGATAGTAAAAGTGTTAAGTTTTGATATTAGGATCTTTATTTTAGCACGGTACCTTGATCTCAGGATTTCGGGTTACACGTCAAAGTAATTTATGCAGCTAAAAATCATATCTTAAAGTTGAGATTCTAATATTGAATCTCGGCACCGGAATTTGTCCATGATCTCACTCGTCTAAGGGATTAGTCTTAACTCAAACTTTAGTAGGGGTATCTCTAAAATACTCTATATTTTTTTTACATAGAAAAAGATTTAAAAAAGAAAAGAAAAGAATGGGTGTCAGGCCATCCTCCTTCTAGTGCACTGCTAAAGAAGATACACTTTCCACAATATTATAGTGACAAAATTAGGGAAAATAACAGTTTAACCCTCTCAACTATCACCAATTTTACATTTTGATCCTCTATAGTTTTAATTGCAACACATTGATCTCCTATAATTTTGATATATAATACTTTATACCCTTTTGTTAAATAACGTACCATTTGTTTATTTGAAAAATGGTGTTAGACTTGTTATTTTTCAATACAATATTTATCTTTGATTGCTATTATATTTATAAGCATATTTGTAAAGTTTCATGATATTTTCAATATATTGAAAAAATAACCATTTGTTATTTTCTTTTGTTAAATAAACATTTATTTCTTTGACTGGAAAACGGTGTTAGACTTGTTATTTTTCAATGCAATATTTATCTTTGATTGCTAATGTATCTATAAGCATATCAGTGAAGTTTCATAATTTTTTTCAATATATAGTTAATTTTTATGAATTATTTTTTCCATATAGTAAATAAAAATCATAATAAATAAAATATTTTGAGAAAAATTATGAAACTACATTGAGGGCCTGTTTGGATATGCTTATGCTTGTGCTGTTGAAGCAGAATCAGCTGCAGAAGCAGTAGTCAAGTGCTGCAGAAGCAGAAGTCAATTATGTTTGAATATTGCATTTTAAAGTGCTGTGCTGCAGGTGCCTGTTTGGATACCATCTGTTGAAGCTACTTATAATACTGAAGTGACCCAATTACCCTTGCAAAAATGTTTATTTATTTATTTTTTGCTTGTTTGGCAATCAAAATTCTATTGGACAAAATTATAATAAAATTATAATCAAGTTATAAAATTTAAATATGTTTCATACAAATATTAAACTAAAGATAAGTGCGACAAAATTCTGCTTTATATAATAAATTAATACAAAGTAAAGTCTATCCACAAGGACAATATTGGCATTTGCAAATTTCATTAACTAAAAGTAACTTGTGCTTTTATGAGAAGTAAGTCCTTAGGTGCTTTATGCATTAAGTACAAAAAAGCAAATTTTCTACTTTTTTTTACTTCTTTCTTTTTACCCAAACACACCCGACTTGTGTTTTTGGGCACCAAAAGCAACTTATGTTGCTTCTACTTCTCTATCCAAACAAGCACTGAAATGCTTGTAGATATATTATCAATTTAGAATAAATACTACATAAAAAAACATAACAAGCATATCACTGTTTTTCAAAATAAATAAATAAATGGCTAATTGACATAATGATCCAAAGTGTCATAAATCAAAACTATAGAGGTTCAATATGTTGCAGTTAAAACTATAAGAATGCTAAATGTAAATCGATGATAGTTGATGGGTCAAATTATAATTTTTTCTTAAAATTAAAAAAAAAGGGGGGGGGGGGGGGTGTGTTTGGTAGGGAGTTTTGAATGGGGGTTTGGGTTTAGGGTTGAGATTCCATTGTTTGGATAATGGATTTGGGGTTAAAAAGGCAAGCCAAACATTGGTCAGGCTTTTTCAGGCTTGAGATTCCTAGTATTCCAAATATTGGTTTGAGATTACAAAGTTACAAACCCAAACCTTCTATTAGACATTCCCAGGCTTGAGATTCCTAACCAGTGTACAAATGCAAAAAGAAGAAAATGTAGAGATATATGTACATTTAGAGGGAGTTGGTGAAATGCAGTGAGTATAAATGACCCAAGTCTCATTGCATTCTCTCACGCCGCTCTCTTCTTTTTTCTCATTTCGTACTCTTTCTTTCTCTGCAAACCGTTTCACATCACTTCGCTTCACCTTCCGTTTCAGGTATTTTCAAACAATCCTCTTCTTTGCTTTCCTTCCCATTCCTTCCATCTGTGTTTTGTTCCTCGGAAAACGGAGGAAAATAGAACATAAGAAGATTGAAAATGATTGTTATTTTCCTTTATTATTGTTTTCGTTTTCGTTTTCGATAAATGAAGAACTTATCTCAGCGATGCTAAATAATCTCTTGTTTTTTCTTGGATCTTAATTAATGAAAATTTAAAAAGATTCAAATTGTTTTTTATTTTCCTAGATGTTCTCACTAACGGAACGGATATATAAATTTTTTAATTGTTGGTTTGAAATCTGCTGCTATTAAGTTTTGCGCGGATTGGGTTTTGTGTTTGGTAATGTATGATCTGGTTATTTAGGTTCGAATTGAAGTTTGTTGTAGATCTGGTCTGAAGTAGCATTGAAGAGTTTGGATTTGAGTTGATGTTTGATACTAGTATTTTCTGGCTTGTGGCGTATGTGACCATATTATCAAATTCTTTATGTTCCACACTCTATGGATAAGTTTTGAATTTTGGATTCTGATGGACTTAATTTAATGATTTTAATTCTCTGTTTGTTCCTCCCATGTCTAATTTATGTAGTCTATCGACAGGGGCGGAACCAGCCATATTTTAGGGGGGGCGATGCCCCCCAACTTTTTACTTTCCTTATATACATATATGTATACAATATGTTATGCGTAGGACGGGGAAAGGTTGATCAAGGGCTTGGCCACCCCCATACTTTACTCCTACTTCCGCTACTGTCTATCGCACTGATTTGCAAATCTTAATTTAATTATTTTATTTTCTTTCAATATCATGTCGTGGCTCATTCATTTTCTGTTATTAATATGATATTTTCATGCAGAACATAGCTCATCAATTCACTCCCCCCCTCAATTTTTTGGCTACTTGGATTAGGTGTAACTTGTTTTTAGTTCATTTTGAGTTCAATGTAAATTAAAATGTAACATATGGTGTCACAAACAGAGATTTATCCCTAGTTGATATTATGGGATATCTGCAATATTAATTTTCCTGAATGTGCATTACTTTATGTCGCAAATGCAGATGATATTAAGCATCAAAAATCTTGTTTTAAAGAAGTTGTGTATGCCAATCTCTGCTCCCCGCCCTCTTTTTTTAATAATTGTTTGGCAATTTGATTTTGGATACTCTAAATGTAACTAAGATTCATAATGGAATCAGTTATTTAAATTGTATGAGGGGATTGAATTTTGTTTTATGGCATCTGGTAAACTGGAATGATGGCTTTGTAAGTTCTCAGTTGTTACATGTGACAGAGCATTAAAATCTTTTTTCTTTTTTCTTTTTTAAATATTTGAGAAATTTCTTAAACGAATTTATTGAAATCTAGTTGATTTGATTTCTATGGAATTAGTTATTGAAATCATACAAGTGAGTCTGAATCTTGTTTTCTGGATTGTGATGATACAGAACAATGGCGTCTCACATTGTTGGATATCCTCGCATGGGCCCCAAGAGAGAGCTCAAGTTTGCTTTGGAATCTTTCTGGGATGGGAAGAGCAGTGCTGAGGATTTGCAGAAGGTGGCAGCAGATCTCAGGGCATCCATCTGGGAGCAGATGGCTGATGCTGGGATCAAGTATATTCCTAGCAACACCTTTTCATACTATGATCAAGTGCTTGATACAACAGCAATGCTTGGGGCCGTTCCTGCTAGATATGGTTGGAATGGCGGCGAGATTGGGTTTGATACCTACTTTTCAATGGCTCGAGGAAATGCCTCTGTTCCTGCTATGGAAATGACCAAGTGGTTTGACACCAACTAGTAAGTGATGACTCCTCCTTGCATAGTTCAAATATTTTAAACAATCTATCATATGTTGTCGGTTTTATTGAGCATGAATTGGATGATTGTTGATACAGCCATTTCATTGTACCTGAATTGGGACCAGATGTTAAGTTCTCTTATGCATCTCACAAGGCAGTGACTGAATTCAAGGAGGCCAAGGCTGTAAGTTTTTTAAATATTCTCTCTCTTTCTCATGGTTTTTATTTATTTATTTATTTATTTTTTCTATATTTTAAAGCCTATTATTAAGAAGGACACTAGGATATTCCACAAAAAAAAGGAGTTTTTTCATTCAGGTTTTTGAAGCATTTGAAATCCAACCTATAATGGAGCCATTACAATAGTAGAGGCCTCACCACAAATAATATTACAAATTCCTTTTACCGTGAAAGAAAAAATGATGCTAAAAATTCAGAAGGCATTTAAAGGGATCTTAAAGAATGAACAATTCCATGCAATCAAATAAGCTTATTTTAAATTATAGGAAAAATAAGGATGGACTTATCAAATTCTATGCGACACAGAATGGAAGGATTTCATTTCCATGGATTGTTCCAACTTCTCCTAATCGAGATGTTATAGAATTGATATTAGGGTGGATAGTTTTGGCATTTTTGAAATGGATCAGAATGAAGATATATTAGATGTATTGCATATGCAAGGGAGTGGAATTAGCAATCTTATGATACCTACTCTGAGATCTATGGATCTACCACGAATGGTTTCCAATTCAATAATCGCTCTCTTATCACATTAGCTTCATGAATTAAGAACACATGTTACAGGAAAATCTTCTTAGAATCTCGCCACACATCTCATTCAGAGAACTATGAGTTCCTATTTCCAAGATTCTCAATGGGTTATATATCACATTATTAAGGGGAAATGCAGAGCTGAGTGCAGTACTTAATCTCTGTTAGATTTGAAGTTTCCTTTGTATTGCTAAGTCTCAGCAAACTCATTCATGGCACTTGACTTCAAAAGTCCCATTAATTAATTATTTCTATTTGAATTGCTTGGTTCACTAATATTTTTATTTTTTATTTTTCTACTTTGCAGCTTGGAGTTAATACCGTGCCAGTCCTTGTAGGCCCTGTGTCGTACTTGTTGTTATCAAAACCCGCAAAGGGTGTTGATAAATCCTTTTCTCTTCTCTCCCTAATTGGAAAGATTCTTCCAGTCTACAAGTAAGGAAGTGGGGTTTTGACAATGACATTTGTTTTGTTTTTTGTATAATTTGTATGTTCCGTTTAATAATTTATTCTAATGATTAATGCTTTGCAGGGAAGTTGTGACTGAGCTAAAGGCAGCTGGTGCTACCTGGATTCAGTTTGATGAGCCCACCCTTGTGATGGATCTTGATTCTCACCAATTGCAAGCATTTAGTCATGCCTACTCAGAGCTAGAGTCATCTCTATCTGGTTTAAATATTCTGATCGAGACATACTTTGCCGATGTTCCTGCTCAGGCATACAAAACACTCACTTCTTTGAAGGGTGTTACTGGGTTTGGGTTTGACTTTGTTCGTGGAACAAAGACCCTTGATTTGATCAAGGGTGAATTTCCTTCAGGCAAATACCTCTTTGCTGGAGTGGTTGATGGAAGGAACATTTGGGCTAACGACCTTGTTGCTTCCCTCAGTACCCTGAAGAATCTTGAGAGCATTATAGGGAAAGGTGTTCATTATTAAATGCATATTCTCCATGATTACAATTTAAATTTCCTTAGTCAGAAGTTAGTTAATTCTGTGTATCGTTTTCTTCTATAGACATGATTGTGGTCTCTACATCCTGTTCTCTTCTTCACACTGCGGTTGATCTGGTTAATGAGACTAAGTTGGACAAAGAGATCAAGTCATGGTTTGCATTTGCAGCACAGAAAATAATTGAAGTTAATGCCTTGGCAAAAGCATTGTCTGGTCATAAGGATGAGGTACTGTTTTTTTATTTTTTATTATTATAATTTTTTATAATTTGTATTTTTTATTTATATGTTATCCAAATCATAAGACAAGGATTATTATATGCAGCTTCTGAAGTCTTAAAAAAATGATTTCAAGTTTATTTATTTATTCATTTTGCTAATCAAACAGAAACTTTTTTGAAATATTTGAGCATTAAACTTTTTAACCAATTTTGATATCAAATGGAATTAGCTTTATGATTATTCACCAATTCGATTAACAATATCTATATTTTAATAGAGCTAGTAGGAGTACTTTTTAGTGCCTCACCGCTTATATTTCTTTCTTCAGGCATTCTTCTCTGCTAATGCTGCAGCTCAGGCTTCAAGAAAATCCTCCCCAAGAGTTACAAACAAAGCTGTTCAAAAGGCTGTAAGTGATTTTAAAAGCTTTATTTCAATCCTTTAGTTTTTGAGTGGCATGAAATGATCTTGTTCTTACCTTGGGACTCTGTTCCTTGCATAGGCTGCTGCTTTGAAGGGCTCTGACCACCGCAGGGCCACAAATGTGAGTGCCAGGTTGGATGCTCAGCAAAAGAAGTTGAACCTTCCAATTCTACCAACCACCACAATTGGATCTTTCCCTCAAACCATGGATCTTAGAAGAGTTCGCCGTGAATACAAAGCTAAGAAGTAAAGTTTTCCATCAATGATTATCCTCTTAATCTAACAACCTGTGGTTGCTTTACTTTTATAACAGATACATTGACTGTGCTGTTGTTATATGTATAGGATCTCTGAGGATGATTACGTCAAGGCCATCAAGGAGGAAATCAACAAAGTTGTCAAGCTTCAGGAGGAGCTTGACATTGATGTTCTGGTGCATGGAGAGCCAGAGGTGAGCTTTTTTCTTAAACAGAATAGCTCAATACTTCTACCAGCTCATACTTTGGTATGTAGAATGAAAATTTCAAAATCTCATGACTGTTTTGCAATATCTCTTAACAATGCAGAGGAATGATATGGTTGAGTATTTTGGGGAACAATTGTCTGGTTTTGTCTTCACCGTCAATGGGTGGGTTCAATCTTATGGATCCCGTTGTGTCAAGCCACCTATCATCTATGGTGATGTGAGTCGTCCCAAGGCCATGACTGTCTTCTGGTCCTCAATGGCCCAGAGTATGACTTCACGCCCAATGAAGGGAATGCTCACTGGTCCTGTTACCATTTTGAACTGGTCCTTTGTTAGAAATGACCAACCCAGGTGAGAAAATTAGCCCAACGAACTCTATCCAGATTAGTTGATTTTGTGGGAGTTTGACATGGTTAATAATACTACTCTTTTGGATTTTGTGGGAGTTTGACATGGTTTTTAATGCTACTCTTCTGCCTATTCATAGATTTGAGACTTGCTATCAAATTGCTTTGGCAATCAAGGATGAAGTTGAGGATCTTGAGAAAGCTGGCGTTACAGTTATCCAGATTGATGAGGCTGCTTTAAGAGAAGGTTTGCCTCTTAGGAAGTCTGAGCAGGCTTTCTACTTGGATTGGGCTGTTCACTCGTTCAGGATCACGAACTGTGGTGTTGAAGACACTACCCAGGTTCTCTCTCTCTCTCTCTCTCTCTCTCTCTCTCCTTTTAACCCCAAGCCGGTCTATAGGCTAGGCTCCTTCATTCCTTTAAGCCCCAAGTGTTGGACCATGGACCAGTCTCCTTCCCAGCCCTTCAGTTTCTCCTTCACTCTATTCTGTTTCTGAAAATTTTTACTTGCAAGTAATGTTGCATGTCACATCCGTGCCTTTATGCCTAAAATGTGTCTTTGGGGCTATAACTTGACATATGGCAAATGTATGTAATAGTAAGTTAAGTATTTGGAAAATAGTCATGGTTTGGTATAGTTTAGAATATGAGTTATTTGTGTATATAGGACAATTTATTTACCTGTACAGTATAATTGGATTTTGTACTTTGCATGTATAATGAAATAAGTGAGATAGAATTGTGAACATTATATATGATTATATTGGACAGATTCACACGCACATGTGCTACTCAAACTTCAATGACATCATCCACTCAATCATAGACATGGATGCAGATGTGATCACTATTGAGAACTCTAGATCAGATGAGAAACTTCTTTCAGTGTTCCGTGATGGAGTGAAGTACGGTGCTGGCATTGGTCCTGGAGTGTATGACATCCACTCACCTAGGATCCCATCCACTGAAGAAATTGCTGACCGAATCAACAAGATGCTGGCAGTCCTGGAGACCAATATCCTCTGGGTCAACCCTGATTGTGGCCTGAAGACCCGCAAGTATACTGAAGTCAAGCCTGCCCTCAGCAACATGGTCGCTGCTGCCAAGCTCCTCCGCACCCAGCTGGGCAGTGCCAAGTGAGTTCTGAAAGAAGAGTTCTCCTATAAAGTTTGAATAATCTAATCCATGGGCTGGGCATTTTGTTGTGATGAGTAGTACTGATTATGAATATGTACTACTGTATTAAGTTTTGCTCCATCTATGGGATCTTTATATTTTTAAATTCTTGTTTCTCCCTGCTCTATGTTTTTGTTTTTGTTTCCCTGGGGACTTGGGGGTTTTATTCTCCTTTGTTTTTGAAAGGGATGGAAATTGAAGAATGAAAAGGCTGTTACTGGTTTCATCATCTTTGTTATAGTAGATCCTACATTTTTGTTGCTCTTGAAATGCTCTCTCCCCCTTGGAATACAGGAGTTATTATTATTATTATTTTGTTTTTTGGGTGGAAGAGTTATCTTGGTTATTTAACCCTACAGAAAGGTTAAGGATCCCGAATGTTGGATTCTCAATAACCAAGAGACACTTGTTCTGGGCTTGCACCAAAACCTTGATGAATTAAGTTCTGACAGGACCCTATTTATTTATTTATTGTGGTGGAATATACAAAACATCAAGAGTATTTATTTTGTTTGTGTCGTTAGTTTTTAGGGGAGATTACCCATTGAACCCTAGGGGTGTTTGGGAAACCAAAAAACCGGTTCTACAAGGTATAGTGTTGGTCCAAAATTTGTGAACCATGTTTGGTAATTCCTCTCATACCTAATATCTAGTTTTTTATTGTTCTAATTTTAGCTCAAAATCTGGTCAAAGCTGCTCCACCTCCCTCCTTGGTTTTCATAAAATCCAAATAAGAAAAGCTTGAAGCAACGACAAGGAGGAGGAAAGAGTCAAAGAGGGAGAGGACAAGAAGAAAAATAGAAGGAGAAGCTTGAAGCAGCGGCAACAACACCACCACCGTCGATTGGCAACCGTCAACTGGCAACCAACACCAGATCTTCCTCTTCTCTCTTCTTCTTCTTCTTCTTCTTCGTCTTCTTCTTCTTCTAACACCATATCACAGCATCACGACCCGCTCTAACACTAGATCATGGTTGTCTCTTCTTATTTTTCCTTGATTGGGAATATATCAATGGATTTGATGGGGATTTTGAGATTAGGGTTTTAATTTGAAATTTTTTGCTTGTTGATGGGGTTTTCACTTTGATGCACTTGGATTACATAACCACCACAAGGATTAAGGCTATTATTTGGAATTTCTTCACTATGATTCTCTTTCTTTCTATATATTTTCTTCTTTTCATTGTGTATTTAGGAATTTTTTTGGGGTTTAGATTTTTGGAATGAAAAATTTTGTTTGTAGAGTTGGCTTTTGATTTCGATGGAATGGAAAAATTTGACAAACAAGTTACAATTGAAAACCAATTTTTATTAAAATTGATTTTGTTATGAACTTTACAACTATATTGGTTCTGAAGCAGTCTGCACAAAATCTTAGATTTTCCAAACAGGCCCTTATACTATCAGTGAAAAACACTTTGCATTCCTATGGTTTCGATTGGGACATATTGACCCCCCTATAATTTTGATTCGTGATACTTTGCACCTTTCTATCTCTTGTACTAAAAAACAGTGCTAGATTTATTATTTTTTTATGCATTATTTATCCTGGAGTGCTAATGTATCTACAAGCATATCGATGAAGTTTCATGATTTTTCTTAATGTATTTTAATTTTTATAAATTATTTTTTCTATACAGTAAATAAAATTCATAATAAATAAAATATGTTGAGAAAAATCATGAAACTTCACTTATATGCTTGTAGATTCATTAATAATTCAAGATAAATACTGCAATAAAGAATAAATAATCTAACACTTTTCAATCAAAGAAACAAATGACTAACTAACATAAGGATGCTGTTGTCCCAAGTAATATGACCCTAGAGGGGGTAACTAGGGTTTTGGCAAACTTTGAGCAAATATTATCAAATAAAATTTAGATCCAATTAATTTTGCAAGTACACAAGTAAATAAAACTTAATTGAAAGAGAGTAGAGTAAAGAGATATCAAACACAATATTTTAACGTGGTTCGGTCTTCGCCTACGTCCACGCCTTAAGAGCTCTTGAGGATTCAATCCACTATCACAATGATACTCCTTTCGGTGGAGAAACCTTTACAAAGACAAGAGCTAGCAGCTCTTCTTCATAAGCTTGGATTTGCTCACAAACTCCAAACTCAACAAGGGTCAGACACCACCCTTAGCTCACAAGAAATAAATAAGTTTGAGTGTGTTACAATAAATGCTTCAAGAAGCTGATTCACACAAGTACAAGCTTAAACTAATAGTTTCTCAAGAGATTAACAAAGATGGCTCAAGAATTTATCACAAAGAAGCTTGAATAATGAATGTCCAAATGAATGCTCTTAACTCTTTTGGATTGATAGTCATAAATGAGAGCAAAAGGGGTATATATAATGCATTTGATCTCAATTAACCGTTGCAAGCCTTACATGTCAGATGAGGGAAAAAGAGAGCAGATGAGAGCAATAAATGCTCAACATTCTATTTCTAGAATTAGCCCTTTTTGAGTTGTAGAGGGGAAGTAGTCGACTAGCCAACAAAATTAGTCGACTAATTAAGCAAGATTCAAAGTGAACAAAGTTTCCAGGCTCGATTAGTCGACTAGTTGATAAGAGTTAGTCGACTAGTTGGCCAAAAAGTGTCATAAAGTATTTTACGGACTAGATTAGTCGACTAAATACTAATTATTGGTTGACTAGTTGAAGTGCCTCAGAAAACATGCTTACCGCATCCTCGATTAGTCGACTAGTTTAAGTGTTAGTCGACTAGTTTTATGTTTCTCAAAATAGGCTTATTGTATCCATAATTAGTCGACTAGTCCTTTTGGGTTAGTCGACTAGGTTTGTTTGAAAGCCAAATTTTGTCTGAAAGCCAAATTTTCATGAAACGTTAAACTAAATCGACTTCCAACAATTAAACTAGTTAACTTAAGGTTCAAAAACTATTTTTTGACAATATTCAAACACTTTACAACTATTCTATATGATATATGCCAATGCATTATGAATGAAAAAGTTGTCATGAGCCATGCAAGGTTAAATAATTGAGATATCTTACATTCAATTCCTAATACATTAGAGACAAAAGCTTGACTTCAATTTGATCTTCATAAAGCATTTGTATGAGCATAAATGCATCAAGAGTTGCTTTGAGATATGTTGATGAGCTTCAACAAGATATAGTCCTCGAGTTTAAGGAAGCAAATACTTAACCAAAAGTTAGTGGCTTAAGTAATGTTTAGTCATCATCAAAATGTGGTCAACGAAAGTGACCTTAGGGCTAACAAATACAAAGTGTCACAAATCATAATTATAGGGGTTTTAATGTGTCGTAATCAAAACCATAGGGGTGCAAAGCATATTTCACCAATAGTACAGAGAGTCAAATTGTAATTTTCCCTTATTTTTTTTAGGGGTGCAACTCTAAATGGGTCAATTTGGGATCTGAGCGGATCAGATCGGATTAGAATCGATCTGAATTGAATTCTAGTTGGTCCTGATTCCATATCTTCAATGTGAATTCAATTCAAACTTGTCCTTGGATTTAGCCATTTTTGTAACAACCCAACTTAACATTCGTTCCGACCTTTCCGGATAAGTCTACACGTATCAAGTTGAAGGTACAACCTGTCCTACTCATCCATATTTCCTTACGAGAGACAAAGAACATATATATATCAATATGAAATGACATGTGCATATGTAATGTCCCATATGTTCAATATAAATTTATAAGTCAAATCATAATAATGCCAACATCCTTGGCAAGAGAGGTAGTACAACAATCTATCTCCAATCTTTATAACCAATAATCATACGCATATGCATATACATTTAATACATAACTATTACACATATGCAACAAATGTAATAAATACCAAAAGCTTGGTCAACAGTCTCCAATTACAAGGCTGTGCCAAACTGTTAATGCAACTTCCCAGGTATACTTGCAAATCTGCTGCATAAAAGCAGGAATGAGCATTCAACTAACTCAATAGGAATAATATAACCTTTACCAATTAACAATAATACATGGATACCTGGAATATGTATAATAACCCTATTTTCCATAATCTCAATAACAGTTATAAAACAGTATAAAGTACAGTTTTTAACATGTGTGAATTTTCAGTGGAAAATCATAATTTTCAATACCAGAAATGAATAGGGCATGCCTCACAAGTGGAATGAATCCTCACATGTGGACTAAAGCCCAAATATTGTCCTAATCCATATCATGGTGCCATACATCATCTCGTAAGATCTAGTGTATGCCCAGTCTCTATGGAATTGGCCTGATTGGCATATGCGTCACTTCGTTAGGTACCTAGCATATCGAATCTTGGACTGAAAAATATTATAGGGATGTTGATTTAGGTTAACAAACCTTTAGCTCAACTGGGCTACTACAAAACTAGGTTGGAGACAAAGTCACATCCATAACTACAATATAAATAAAAGGCCATGGGCTTAAACCCCTAATGATATATTTCAGTTCACATACATATATATACATGCATGCTCTAATAGATAAAGAACTAATCATCATGTCATATTATGAACCCGCCACATTCGAGCCCCCTCCATTTGAAAGCTCTCTTTTTTATTCGGGATTGGGTTCACTTATCATCGTGGATTAGTAGATAATTATCCTTCTCGATTTATCCTTATCTTTTATCTACTCATTTATCATTCTCTATTATCCACTCAAGATCATCCAATCCTAATTATCCTTCTGTATTGTGGGAGTCCACTTAGATTGAGTTTTTAAAAAAGGAATGAATTTTGATAAAACAAGGAGTCGCCACCTTGATTTTATTTTATAAAATCACACTGTTTGCTATCGTTTTAAGTTATTTTAAGTGAAAAATCATATATTTTGGCAAAGTTATAAAATTTTTAGAAAATGAAAAAATTCCATTGAAAGTTTGATATCCATTATTTTTAGTTTAAGTTAATTATTTTTGGACAATTATACCAAAAAATAAAATTTTTGGTATAGAAAAATGAATTTTGAAGATAATATTACAATCTTGTAAATTAAAGTAACGTGAGAATTGACAATTCCCCACATGTATAGGTGGGAGTTTCAATTCCTGTGTTTCGTGGGAGCTATTGTGTTTGTGGGAATTGTAAGTAATTTTGTCAAATGAAAAGCTTAACTTCTGTCAATTTCCAGGAATTTAAAATTCCCATCCTATACTACTTAACAAATAGAGTGCCGAAGCAAAACTTTATGATTTCAAAGTTAAAAAATAATAATAAATAAATAAATAAAAATAAAGGAAAAAAAAAAGAAATTTTTTTTTTCTCAAAAGCCTAGCCCACAAACTGCAATCAAATAAAAAGATTTCTGGTTATTCCCCAATCAAAACCCCAACCTCATGAATCCTCAATTCTCACCAAAATATGACATTTTGATTTTAAAACCCTAAACATCTTAATCTCGTTCATTCATAATTTTGTTTGCAGGAAAAAAAAAAAAAACCGAAATTGTTTCCTTATTGAAAATTTCTTGTTACATATGCCAAATAAAAAAACCTTATCACGAATTCCCATCAAAATTGAACCTTTTGATTTCAAAATCCTAAATCTCTTTTGGCTTAAAATTGGAAACAGTGTTGGCCCAAAATATACTTTAGAGGGAGGTGAATAGAGTATTTGCAATTTATAAAATGATTTATAAATGGGATATGGTGTTTTTGAAAACTCAAACTTTTAATAACTAGAATGCAAGATAAGATATCAACTCAGCAAATTATATAGCAAATAAATATCTTGAAATGAAAGAGGTTAAGTTAGAGAGATTCAAACACAAGGATTTTAACGTGGTTCGATCACCGTCTACATCCACGCCTCAAGAACTCCGTCGAGATGATTAATCCATTATCAAGCTCCTTCAAGGTGGAGAAACCTTTATAGCCTTCTTTACAAGGTGGAAGACACTCACCCACAATCTACTTTCAAAGGTGGTAGATTCTCACCCACAAGAGTTTCACAAAACCCTTAAATCTCACAATAAATACAAGTGATTGTAGAACAATACAATCACCGCGCTCGTGGTGGTGCTTCAAGATTCCAATGTACTGTGTCCAAGATCAGAACGAGCTTGCCGGCGGACCACTGCCGTCCCATTCTTGAGTGATCCTTTGATAAAGTAGGCCCCTCATATTAGTTAGCTATTAGTATGAGCTCTGCACCGTCTGGAGTACGAGCTCCTAGGACTAAAAACAAGAGAAGATGTCTCATTAAATGCTCCTGAGTAGACTTTATTATTGGGCCTTGCTGTGGTAGAACCTAGTGAACCGAAAGTATACACTCGAGATGCCTTTGCTCCCCTCTTCGAAGATGGGTACATTGTCCACCCTCCCTTTACTACTGAACATAACCTCCTTTTTTACCTTTTGGAAGGCTCAAGTTCTTCCCGTCACGTTTCAATCTATCTCCTGGGGTGTCCGTACATATAATGATGGGTCACTGCTAACCGCTTCTGGTCCCAAAGATTCGGGCTTGCTATTTCCGTTGGTTACATCTTTGAATATTTTTTGATTGTCTTTTTATTTATTTCTTGACCCCTGTTTGGGATTATTTTCTTATATATTGGAGTGGGACCCCCCTCTTCCCGCTCATCCATAAAGATCAAAGAGATTTCACAAAGAAAAGCTTGAATGATGAATGCTCAAGAGTAAATGCTTTCAATAAATGATAGAGAATTGGTAGGTATTTCATAAATGAGAGCAAGAGCTCTATATATAATGAACAAGGTCACAAAAGGCCATTTGAAATCCCTCAAGTCTGAACGGAGAAGAGGGGAGTGGTTAGGGTTCATTAAATGCTTGATTTGCCCAAAGAAGAAAGAGCTGTTTTGAAGTTGCAGAGGCATTAGTCGACTAGGGCAAGATGGTTAGTCGACTAGAGAGCACATTTTCAAAGCCTTTTGGTTTCCTGGGCATGATTAGTCGACTAGGCAAAGACTATTAGTCGACTATCTTAGTTAAAATCCTTTTGAAACATTTCTGGGTTTAAATAGTAGACTGGGATAAAAGGTTAGTCGACTAGAGAGCTTCAAAATACTTTTAAAAAGTTTCCAGGGATCGATTAGTCGACTAGAAGAGAGGTTTTAGTCGACTAGCAACTCTACTTCTCAAACATGGCTACTGACCTTCTTTTAGTCGACTGGGGCAATGGTCTTAGTCGACTAGGAAACAGTTAGTCGACCAGGCCAAGGTGTTTAGTCGACTAGCTTAAGATTTCTCAAAACATGCCTTCTGTTTGACACTTAGTTGACTATAATAAATAGGTTAGTTGACTAGGGATGTTGCCAGGCCAATATTTCGAAATTCTTAAGTCGATTTCAACTTATAACACTTGATCAAGTTAACTAAAAGTTCAAAAGCATTTTTGGACAATTTGAAAACATTTTCAAGTATGAATGCCAATGAAATATGAGTTAAAAAGATTTTCTCTTGAGCCGTGCAATGTTGAACATAAGTGATGCCTTACAAAATGTTCCTAACATAAAGAGAGCAAATTGGCTTCAAAAAGATCTTCATAAGCTTTGTCTTCAAGTTGATCTTCAAGGTTTGAACTTCATGAGCTTTGATTGAATATGTGCGCATTGAATTGCTTGAGATATGTTGATGAGCTTCAACAAGATATAACTTCAAATCTATGGAGACACAACACTTAACCATTTGTTAGAAGCAAAGTATGGTTTAGTTATCATCAAAATATGGTAAAAGACCCTAGGGCTAACAAACAGGTTGAACCATTTTTTCACGAGTTTTTTTTTTTTTTTTTTTTTTGGGCAAATGATAAAAATCTATCCTTACCCTAAGCTCTCTTTAGTATTAATAAATAAATATCCATATACATTCATATATTTGAATGAAAAACATCTCTTTTGAAATTGAGGATATATGCAACTGGACTAATAAATCATTAGCAAATTGGCTAAACATTTCATGTTGACCATAAATGCCTTAACAAAGAATCCCAGTGCTATCAAAAGGATCTGAAATAAGTAAATCAATGGTTTTGCTGCTTGCTTCTAATGTTTGCAACGCAAGTCGGTTGTCCATTCTAAAGGAATACCTAAATTCAGGTTTGTGGTATAACAAACTACAAGTACATCTGAAGAAAATAAAAAAAGAGTTGGCTTAATATACTCTCTATTAATAGGTTTTAAGTATTTTAAGTGGGTATAATTCCTGATTTGTATATTGAGTCTGTAACACTCCTGTCATGCATTTACCCATGTCTTGCCCACTTTAATTTTGCATGAACTATGACCGGTTCTCATTAGATTAGCCATATAGAAAAATGCCAAAATAGGTTATT
Organism: Hamamelis virginiana; assembly: GCA_017140935.1. Taxonomy (NCBI): domain Eukaryota; kingdom Viridiplantae; phylum Streptophyta; class Magnoliopsida; order Saxifragales; family Hamamelidaceae; genus Hamamelis; species Hamamelis virginiana. The sequence goes on along the minus strand of JAESVK010001358.1, from coordinate 228,851 downwards.
CAAAGGACTTGTCATCTTAGTATTTTGTCTAATCACACTCGGGTGATTAAAACATTAGATTGTATTTTGCCGAATCATCTTAGTAATTATACCAAAACAAGTGATTTCATCAACTGAGCTCGATCCACGTAGCTGTAGGCTCATAAATGGCTGCATGTAAGGAGGAGTCAAAAGACTTGGTTAATATTTGATTGTGAATTCAGAAAATATTTCTTTTTTAATTTTTTGTTTTCAATGGGAAAAATTGTTTTCGAAGAGTTTTCAAAAACACATGCAAAAAGGTAAAAATTTATTTGATATAAAACTGTTTTTATGTTTTAGTTTTCTATCTTTTTCCACACATACACACACACAAACACACACACACACACACACACACACATATATATATATATATGTCATTGTAAGTTGGTTAAGTTGTATTCGATCTTACACAAATGAAGCCATAATTAAGACAAAGCACATAACAGAAAATTTGTTAATATTTACATTTTATAGCAATAAAATAAAATTTTGTATAACTGGCATAAGCTCCAATTGGATTTTGAAAATAGTAAGAAAAATGAAAAGATTATGCTCAATGTAAATAATTTATATGTAATGTAATTTTGAGTATTTGCTTTTGCCAAGTTTATGAGAAACAAATACAAGTACAGAAAATAAAAGGGGGAGTTCGAGGTGCCTAGCAGAGTAATAAAGGGAAAAATGGTTGCTGAACCTGATGAAGTAAAAAATAAAATAATAAATCCATAGGTTCGAGGGGGTATTCAGCAGCAACCTTATTACCAGATAGAAAAAAGAAGGCCAAACCAAATGGCTTATCAAAGGTTTGTATACCCCATGAAGAAGCCTCGAATGGGAGGAGGCCTTAGGATGAATACTCCACTAGGGGTTTAAATTGGTAGACAAAATAATACTTGGCCTTACCAAAGATACACTTATGTTAAGCCAGAACAAAACATGCCTGTAAAGAAATATAGAGTAATGCAAGGACCTACTAGAGCCTTCAGGACTACAATAAGAGGATGCATACCTCGAAATGATCCCTTTGATCAACTGCTCGAACAACAAGATGAGGAGATTCAAGAAATCTACAATAAGGACGCAGATGAATCACCTTTAATGGCAAAACAGTACCAAAAAAGGCCAATTTTCAGAATGGTGAAACCTCCCAAGTTGGACATCAACCATTGGTATGTCCTTAAGAATCCTCAAACTCAAGAAGGGGAATTTGTTCCTCTAATGACTCGAACTCAGAAAAGGAGAGAACAAAGGAAGTTTGCAGAAAGGCAGCATAAGAATCAACTATTAGAGTTACAAGAAGTTGCTTATCAGCAAGTTCCTTAAACAAATCCAAGGTTCGTTAGAGGAAAATTGTCTGAAGATGAAGTATATGAGGAAAATGAGGAAGATTACCTCGAAATGGAAAATACAAATGGAGTGCAAGTTGAAGAAAAATAAGAGGTGGAAAAACAAAAATCAAAGACTGATGAGAACAAAACAAAGGAAGAAATAGTGTAGTTTGGGTATTTGCCCATTGAGGCCAAAGTTAATATGGCCTTCACCTTGCCTATCATCTTTGCTGCAAAACTTGATAAACCTTTAGAGACAAAAGGGTAGGTTGAAGATTGGCAGGGTTATTATCGCGAATTGGGAGATGTAGAAGCTGAAGAAGATTTCTACAATAGCTTCGAACCACCAACTCATCAGATGACCCAGCATATTAAGCCTTTGTATATTCGAGCTTACTTCGATGGGGTCCCAATTAATAGGGTCCTTATTGTTAATGGAGCGTTTGTCAATATTATGCCTACTGCCACTATGAATAAATTGGCAAAATAAGACATGAAATTGACCAATACTGAGTTGGTAATTTCAGGCTTTGCTGGAGAAGGGAAACAAGCCAGAGGAATACTACCAGTAGAGTTGGGAGTAGGCTCGAAGGTATCCATGACAGCTTTCTTTGTGGTAGATGGAAAAGCTAATTACAATGCGTTACTAGGGAGAGACTGGATCCATGCTAATAAGTGTGTTCCCTTTTCGATGCATAAAAAATTACTGTTAGTAAATGATGACCAACAGATAGAGACAGTACAGGCTGATCAATGGCCTTTTGGAGCTGATTCAAACATAGCAGAAGCTAGACTATATGAAGAAAATCTAGGTCCCATCGAGGTAAGTTTCATGCCTGATGGAGTTTTGCAATAAGACTTGGACCGACTCTTTGCATAATTATTATCAGTTTCTGATGATGAACAAGCTTCAAAAGAAGAAAATTAAGCTGCCAGAGCAGCTCGAGGCCATTAAAATGGACATAAAGAAAGTGGCAACCGCTAAAGTACAAAAACAGTTGTAAGAGATGGTAGCTATGACAGAGGAACAAAAGCGAGATGCTCGGGCGTACAGCAACAAGATCCTTTGGAAGAAATAAATCTTGGGACAATGGAAGAGCCATAAACTACTTTTATCAGCCGACTTTTGAAGCAGGAAGACTAAGAGAAACTGGACAAACTGCACAAGAAATACAAAGACAGTTTTGCTTAGGGGTATGATCAATTACCAAGATTGGATCGAGCTTTGGTAGAGCACAAATTACCTATCAAATGAGGGTTCAAACCTTTTAAACAGTCTCCTCAAAGGATGTCTCCAAAAATTTCTCCCAAAATAAAAAAAGAAATAGAGATATTACTAAAGGCAGGGTTCATTCGAACAGACAGGTTTGTGGAATGGTTGTCTAACATAGTCCCTATAACTAAGAAAAATGGCAAAGTTAGGGCGTGCATAGATTTTAGGAACTTAAATCTAGCCACTCCTAAAGATGAGTATCCAATACCAGTTATTGACTTATTGCTAGATATTGCATCAGGAAATCAAATGTTGTCTATGATGGATGGACATTCTGGCTATAATCAGATCTTCATATTAGAAGAGGATATGCATAAAACAGCATTTAGGTGTCCTGGTTTAGGCACTTTCAAATGGATAGTTATGCCATTTGGTTTAAAAAATGCTGAGGCCATTTACCAGAGGGCCATGAATGCAATTTTTCATGATTTCATAGGCCTGTTTATGGAATGTTATATTGACAATATTTTTATTAAGTCTCCTGACACAAAAACTCATTTGCAGTATTTAGAAACTACTTTCAAAAGAATGAGGGCATAGAAGCTCAAGATGAACCCACAAAAGTGTGCATTTGGGGTTGCTGCCAGAAATTTCTAGGGATATCTAGTTCACAAAAAAGGAATTCAAGTGGATGCTAATAAGGCCCAAGCGATAATTTAAGCAAAACCACCTTCGAACAAGAAAGAACTGCAGAAATTCTTGAGGCAATTGAATTTCTTAAGAAAGTTCATATCTAATGCTGTAGGGAAGACAAAAGTATTTTCCCCATTACTGAAGCTTCGAGCAAAATACAACTTCAAATGGGAAGAGGAGCATCAGAAGGTATTCGAAGCCATCAAGTAGTACCTATTAACTCTTCCAGTATTAATGGCCCCATCATTGCAGAGGCCAATCAAGTTGTACATAGCTGCAGCAGAAGAGTCGATTGGAAGTATGTTGGCTCAAAATAATGGAGAAGGCAAGGAGCAAGCAATTTACTATTTGAGTAGATTTTTAAGCAAATGTGAATGTAATTATTTATCAATAGAAAAATTATGCTTGAGTTTGTATTTTGCTGCTCTTAAGTTAAGATATTATATGTTGCCTCGAAGTATGTTTGATTGCATCATATAATTCATATTTCTATTGCATTATTCCCATCATTTTTTGCATACTTGAACCATTTATATTGATAAATAGATGCTTTTTATGTTTTCTTGTTTTTACATGCCTTGTAAGAAAAGTGCGATAAAATAGATGCTTTTTGCATGGAAAGTTGGAGCTTGGAGTCAAGCCTTGGAAGTCTTCAAAGGTCATGGGACTTATGTGACATACTTCTAAGTGTGTCTTGATGCCACATATCAAATTTCAAAGCTAAATGCCAAACGGTTTGGGAGATATGGGCAAATGAAGTCAAGAAGTGCAAAATCTGACCAATCTGGGTATTCTAAAAATACTTTTTTATACATATTGAATTAGACAATGAAACTACCTTGGTTGTAAAGTAGACTTCTCAAGCTTTCCAACTATATAAATAACGTCCAAATCCGACTCCAGACGAGAGATATATGACCATTTGAAGTCGGAGGCATTGGTAAGGCATTTTTGGAGAATCTGAGAGGTGGTACCGGTACCAGGTATTTAAAATTAGTTTTTAAGCTCCAGAAACATTTTGCACCGGTACCAAAACCCGTGGTACTGGTACCAAGGCTCGTGGTACCGGTACCAAAGCCTGAAAACTGCGTTTTTCAACTTGTAAATTGCCCATTTGTTGAGGGGCAATGTGGGTATTTCAAGGGGACTTTAGGGAAATTTTTGGGGCCTATTTAAAGGCATTTTACAGCTGGTTTGGGGGCTCCTCCATTGTTCTCTTAGGTTTAGGTTAGAATTTTAGTTGTTCTTCATTTCTTAGCTTAGGATTAGCTTAGTTTAGTATTAGTTTAGCATTTTTCTTGGTTTCTTTCATTTGTAATATTTAGATTTACAACTTAAACTTTGTATTTTCATTCTCAAGTAATTAAATAGCTTTCATTTCAAGTTTCTTGCATTTACTTCTTTGGCTGGCTAGCTAAACACCTCAAAGGTGAGTTTTATGGTGGATTTCCTCTCCAAATTCTAGATAAATGGTATTTTCTCACTTGTAAAACTCTTAATGTTTATGAAATGATGTTTAAATGCTCTCTCATCTTTTGAACCCTTATAGTTTCATATTCATGATCATTGTATAACTTGTTATGTTTGGTTATTGAGCACATATGCATACTACATGTTTGTGAAAATGCTACATCTTTTGAACCCTTGTAGTATCATATTCATGACCATTGCATGACTTGTTATAATTGGTTATTGAGCACATATGCATGCTACATGTTTGTGAAAATGCCAATAAGAGTGCTGAACTTCATTTTATCATTCGTTTCACTTTATTTGAGCCTCCATTGTTAAATCTTCCAATCAAGACCATAGAGTAAATGGACTCTTGATTGAGCATTGTTTGAGAAATTATTTATCAAAGGTTTGGAAGGAATGAACCCATAAATACCAGTAGCTTCCAGGACAACATAGCAGGAGTTGAGCTTCTCTCTCTAGAATCTCCTTTGGCTGTTCCAGCCTAGGGTTTGCAGGTGTTCCCTCCCCCTTCGGGGGGGGGGGGGGGGGTGTTTTTGGATCGTGCCCCTCCGGGGGGGGGTGGCTGTTCTACTCTCTGTGTTTGAAGCTAGTTTGCTTTGGTGCTTTGGGTGTTCTAGGGTGGTGGTGCTCCCAGCAGTCTTAGCTCGTGCTTTCTTCATTCATTGTGGGTATTGGTCCTCTAGCACCTTTAGTGGGGGACTTGCTCGTTTTTTCAGATTTAGGTCCGCGGTGACCATCTTTGTTGCGAGTAGCACGCGGTATGCTACTGATCTGCTGGTTTTATAGAGGGTTTTCGTCTCCCATTATTGGCCTTGCTATACACCTCTATTTCCTTTGATGGTGATGCGCAAGCTTCCGCTGTTGTGGGTCGCGTGTTCTACTAGTGTTCAACTAGTTTTTTCTCTGTTTTATGCTTCTCACTTTTATTTATATGTTATATTTTATATGCTTATATATTTTTTGTGCTTGGTTCTTGGGCGCTTTGTCTGGTTTGTGCATGGGTTTGCTTTGTTCCCGAGTCCAAGTGATGCATGGTTTTTTACCATGGTCAGCTTCTTGTTCGTGGTATTGCTTTAGCTTCAGTTCTTGTGGGGAGCTTGTGGGTTTCCGTCAATAGCTTCTTGTTGCAGCTCGTGGGTCCAGCAGCGGGTTCCTCCAAGTGCTTCGGATTTGCAGGTTCTTCATGGAAGCTACATGGGATGCGCAGGTTAGCATGGTTCCTAGTCTCGCCTTGCTGTCCCTTCCCAGCCTCGGTTTGCGCTGTTTGTTGAGAAGGTTGTGCATGGTTAGCACGTTTTCTTATTGCTGAAGTAACCTCTTCACGTGGTTTTGCTTTGAGGCTGGCAGTAGCTCTTTTAGAGCTTTAATTGGGGACATGCTTTTGCATTTATTGCATTTATTAATGATGTTATTGATGGGCGTGAAATGTCATGTGGAGACTTTTGCGGAGAGACTTTTTGTGGTTTTTCTCCTGTTGTTATGGGTTTTTTTATCTCTATTCTATTATTCTCTATTGTTTTTGTGGAAGTGGGGCCAGCGCGTGTTTTTGAGTTTTTTATTTGTGGGGCCAGCTTTGAGATAGTGGGTAATGCTGTTGACTTTTCTTCTCAAGTCCCTCATGGTGCGTGTCCTGCTTTTGTGCAAGTGTTGTGTCTTGTGTCTTATGATGTGGTTGGTGGAGTGCATTTAATGCTTTGGTTTCTTGTCATTTGTCTCCTTCAAGTGTAACTGGGTTGTAACTGGTTGGTGCGAAAGTGTGAAGGCTGCTATCTTTGGGTTCGCAATTCCATGTGAAGGCTTTTTATTGCGTGAGGGAACTTGTGCTTCTCTGTGTGAGTGTGATGTTGGCACGGGTCCCAAGGGTCTCATGGTTGGAAAGGGTGGATCTTCTTCTAGAGTTGCCGCCACTTTTTGGATGCAAGTGGGGCATTAAATGCTAGTCTTGACCTTTACGTGTATCACCTTTTGGGTTTCTCTTAAACCACGATATGTTATACGTGGGGCCGGTTGATTGTAAGCAGGTGTTAGTGGGGTTGTTCTCTTAGTTGCGCAAGTGGAGCTTCCTGTCGTGGTGGTGTGATTGCTTTAAATGCATTAATTGCACTTGACAATTCATTTCCACATCCTAATGATGATGCGCGTTTTTAATGATGTTGCATTTTTGCGCATGTGGAGTTTCTCTGATGATGGGGTTTTTTAATTCCAAATATTAATGACGCATCAGTGTTTAATGGTTTTACATTTCTGGTTTGGTCCTTCTTAGTTACGGGAATCTTATGGTTTATGCGCGTGGCTCTTGTTTGGCGCTGCTGTACATTCAAAGGAATTGACCTGTGTGTTAATGGTGCTGGCTATGCACGTGTTTTGGTTTCCTTTGGCTGTGTATTTGCTTCGGTTTTGCAGGTTCATCTTGGAAGCAACATGGGTTGCGCAGGTTTAAAGTGGTAGCTTGCACATGCTTCCATGGGTTTTCATGCTTTTCTTGGTCCTAAGGCAGTTTTTGCTTGCTTGGGCTCGGGCAGGTGGCTACTGGCCGTGCGCGTGGTAGTTGTCCACTTGGTGATTTCTTTGTGTGCATGCTGGTCCTCTGTGCATCGGTTTATGCGCCTCTGAGTCTCCTTGCTGCCGTGCTCATGTTGGGCTTTGGGCTTGCTCTTGACGGCTTTGTTGGTCGTGCTTCTGACCGTTTGACCGGCAGTGTTCAATGCTAAATTATAATGTCGGTTGATGAGGTTATAGGTCTAGTTGTTAGACTTTTTACATGCAATTGGAAGGGTTTGAACTTCCTTTGTATTTGTATTTGTTTTTACCTTCCCCTAGCCTCTTGGGTTGTAAGAGTTTTCTTTTATCGGTTAGGGAGGTTGGTTGGCCTTTTGGGCTTTTAAGCTTCTGCTTGTCGCCAGGATGGCATTTGCGCTGTAATTCTTTTTTGGTATATATTTCTTAATTATCCAAAAAAAAAAAAAAAAAAAGAACCCATAAAACTCATCTTACTTAACTTAATTAGTTTTATTCTACAAGTTGTCATCAATTAGTATAAACAAACACTCAACAATCAAAACCCCCATGATTTTACATTTTCTTTTGCATTCTTTCGTTTGCAACATATAAGGATCATTTAGACCTATTCCACTCCCTGTGGATATGACTTGGGGACTCCCTCAGTATTTATTGCTTGACGACCGGTGGATTCCTACGCTTGGGGTTACATCGCACATCGCATTTTCAGTTCAAGCAGTGCTGGTAATATCTAAAGTTGATGTGATAAAATACATGCTAACTAAGCCAATCCTTAATAATAGGATAGGTAGATGGATGATCACATTAATTGAATTTTGCATTAAATATATCCCTCAAAAGGCAATAAAAGGCCAGACATTGTCTGATTTCGTCGCTGATCATCCAACCATTGAAATTCCAAGTGAAGAAATGGTTTCTTTTATAGAAACCAAAGGTTGGAAATTCTAGTTTGATGGATCAAAATACCAATTTTCTAGTATTGGGATTATCTTAGAATCTCCCATAGGTTTTCGAACTAAGATTGGAGTAAGGATTCAAGAAAAGCTTTCCAATAACCAAACAAAGTATGAAGCTTTAGTGTTAGGTTTGGAAATCTTAAGAGAGATGAAAGTCTCCAAAGTTGAGATTTATGGAGATTCCCAATTAACAATCAAGCAAGTTTGAGATGAATATCAATGTTCAAGTGAGAATCTTCTACATTATTACCTAGCTGCAAAGCATCTCATACATTGGTTTGAAGAGGTAAGTATCACCTATATACCTCGAAGTGAAAATAAAGAGGCCAATAGAGTGGCCCAAGATGTCTCTGGATTTAAAACTATAGTAGGAGATGAAACAATATAGGCAAATGATCCCAACTTTAGCTCAAAGAGGGATTCCTATGGAAATAATGGAAGTACATAGGGAAGAAACTGATTGGAGAATTCCAATTAGCTGATATTTAGATAATCCAAATCAAGAAGTACCTCGAAAAATTAAATTGCAGGCAATCCATTATGTTTTTTATTAAGGGGGATTGTTCAGAAAACTTTTGAAGGTGTACTGCTGAGATGCATTGATAGAAATACAACCATGACAGTAATGGCAAAAGTCTATGAAGGCATATGTGGTGCCCATCAGTCAGGATTCAAAATAAAAAGGTTAATAAGAAGGCATATGTATTATTGGCCCCTGATGGCTTAGGATTGCATGGAATATGAAAAAGGGAACCAAGCTTGTCAAAGGCATGGACCTGTGCAGCATGTTCCAACTGTTGAATTACATTCAATTATTAAACCTTGGCCATTTAGAGGATGGGCCATGGATTTAATTGGGAAGATTTACCCACCTTCTTCCAAGCATCATGCTTTCATATTAGTGGCAACTGACTATTTTACTAAGTGGGTCGAAGCCAAACCTATGAAAAGTGTGAATAAGAAGAATGTGATTAATTTCTTAAGGAAAATAGTAACACGTTTTGGCATTCCTCAAACAATTACAATAGATCAAGGAATTGTTTTCACTGGAGAACAAGTCAGGGAGTTTACCCAAGAGTTGGGAATAACTATTACCCACTCGACCCCATATTATGCTCAAGCAAATGGCCAAGCAGAAGGTATTGATAAGGTTCTTAAGAATAATATCCAAAAAATGATAAGTGAGAACCCTAGGAAATGGCATGAAACCTTGGTAAATGTTCTATGGGCACATCAAATCTCAAAAAAGACAAGTACCGGGACTACTCCATTTGCATTAACCTATGGCATGTTGCAGTGTTACCAGTAGAAATAAATATAAAGAGTTTAAGGGTTCAAAGCCAAAATCAAATGTCAAAAGAAGACTATCATCGGGCTATGTTGTTAGAGTCAGATGAGGTAAAACATACCAAAATTAATGCCCTTAACCAGCTTGAAGTGCAAAAGAAAATTGTGGCAAGGGCATCTAACAAAAGGGTTCGAGCTAAGAGTTTTTGCGATTAAGATTTGGTATGGGAAGTAGTCCTACCATTAGGGGCAAAAGACCATAAGTTTGGGAAATGGTCTCCTAATTGGGAAGGACCCTATCAAATTCATAAGGTATTAAAGGGGGGTTGCATATCATTTAAGGAACTTAAATGGGTATGTCCACTTAAGGAAGATTAATGGGAAATTCTTGAAAGCTTACTATCTTACTATGTGAGAAAGTAAAGTGCAAGAAGAATAAAGGTAGCGGTGGACAAAATATGTATTTTCATTTAATAATAAATATGAATTACATTGATATACAAAAGAAAGAAAAATATATACAGAGGCTTTATAAAATCAACCTTGCATCCCCTTTAGCCTTACTAAAAATTTGTTCACAGAAAGTAATAGCATCTTGAGCTTCTACTTTTGCAGCAGCAGACTTCTTTAGATCAGCCATAGAGTTTACTGCAGTTACCACCGACCCATCTATAGTTCGAGCCAGTGCAGTCAGTTCTTGATCAACAGAAGAGAGTTGGTCATCAACTGCAACCAATTTTGCTTGACGCTCTGCTATCTAAAGTGAGATGTCTTGCTTGGCTTGCAGAAGATGATGCCTCGAAGAAGAAGCTAATTTTAGTTTGGTGTTGTGTTCCTTTAGTTAATTTAAAACTGCTTTAGTATTTGTCTCTAATAGCTCAAACTTACTCAAAAAAGTCTGAGCAGTGTAAGCATTAATAGCTGCAGTTTGAAGTGAAGTTAGGAGATTTAAAAGCAAGGTTTTGGTAGCAACTATGGCCTCAGGGATAGACACTGGAGAATTGCAGGCCTTTGAGAAGGAATCAAAAGCTGCAGTGTCAAGAAAGTGAGGAAGCTTTTGATTTAGGGCATTTTTTATCACTAACTGGGCTTTAAGAGCTTCATCATCTTCAATAATTGGCCTTGGAGGCACTTTTTCAGCATCAGAAAGCTAGTCTTCACTGAGAATAGCTTCGATAAAAGGAAGTTGCATTGAAGGGCCAGGAAAAGAGAAAAAAGGCTTCAAGCCAACTGGGGAAGAAGATACAGGTTTTATTAGAGAAGATGAAAGAGGCCTCAAGCTAAGGGGAAATGATGATAGAGGTTTAGCTGGTGAAAAGGTTAGGGCAGGAGTTGGAGAAGTAGTGGATACAATAACTTTAGTAGGGGAAGTAGGAGGAGTTACTGTAGGAGAAGGAAAAGTAGGGAAAGAAAGTGGTTTATGAGGTACAATGGCCAAAAAAAGAGATGTCTTAGAAATGGGAGAAGGAGATAGAGTTAAAGAAGGTGTTGTCTTGGTGGTAAGAATGATCCCAGGATCAACATGATTGGCAGCTGAGACCTGAAATCATATATATATATATACATAAGATAGATGAAATATAAAAATTTGCCTGCTCAAAAAATTGTTTCGAAGCAGATTTCTTTCTTTTAATAAGACTCTTGATTGTGCAGTAGCTCTTTCTTCAGTAAGGGCAGCTTTTTCAGATGCCTTATCAGGTGTCTGAGTAGCAGCAGCTAAGATGATTGGTTCAGAAGGCCTTGCTCATCTTTGCTCTTTTCCATTTGCCTAAGGGTTCGAAGTCTCTTCTTACCCTTAGCTTTGATGTCAGTTTTGATGCTGGCTATGGGTTTGTGATCCTCAAGGTCTTCAGGATCATTAGAAATGTTCACTACACCTCAAGGAGGGTTCCTGCGAGGTGGGCCATTACTGAAGGAGGTGGTGCAGGTTCTGTTATTGTTATTGAAGTTGACCTCGAAGCACCTGTTTGAAGAGGTAAGTAATATGTTTTAGCAAAAAATATATACATAAAAAATAGATCGAATTCTCATTACAAATATGAATGATTTTTACCATTAATATTTGGCTATCCTTTATGAAGGGTTGCAGCCAATGTGTTGGCATCATCCACAAAAAATAGAGCTCGAATGGTGTCCCACCATAGTGAATGCAGGGGTTGCCACAGGATGCCCAGAGTGAGCCACATAAATGGGAAAAATCAGCTTTATTAGCATTAAACCTTACGGAAAGCTCAATAAAATCTTCCTGACGAGTCAGCTGCTCTCAACCTAGAAAAGTAGGGTTGGCTGTACTAATGTAAGGAAGGGGAATGATTTGAAGAAAGCCAAATTGTCTGGCGAATTGAGCAGGAATATAAACTTCTGCTCCACCATCGAATGTGATTTTTTTTTTGCCTTTTGGAAGAGATTTTGTGCTATGAAAACATATTTGGATGTCCCTTCGAATTAGGAAATTATCCCATTCAGGTTTGAAGGTGTCATCAGTATGAGTTAAAAAAGCTTTAAAGGCTCTCAGCCAGTAAGGGCTTGAGGTAAAAGTTCAAAAAGGAGCGAAGAAAGTAAGTGTAGGAGATGGATCAAGAAGGTAAAAATAGTTAAAGCATTTAAGGAATGAGTTTGTATTTGGAGTACCATTTAAGATGGCCTCCCCGTAACAACACCCATGAAGGGGTTCTTCAGTGGAAAAAGAAGGACCTAAAGAAGGAAAAGAGGCCTCAAGCCAGAGTTGATGGATCCATAAGGGACCCCCAACTTTGCTAGTCAAACCCTTAGTACAGAGTTCGAAGCATGATCTATAAAGATGGGCAAGAACTAAAGAAGCTAAGGGAATTACTTACCTTACTTGAAGCTAGAAGTTTGGCAAGGGGGATGTATTGGGTAACTACTCTTTGTGATCGAGAGCAGAAAAGTGATCCGCAAAGCCCGCAGAGGAGAAATGCGAAGTGCTCTCTATTTGACACTTCAGGGGTCATACCCATGTGATCTCTGATGAAGGTAGTATAACTCAAAGCCCTGGGTGTAATGTTGATGTCGAAGTTGATATTTGCCATCAGCAATGAAGTAATCTCATCACCTCGAGCCTTCAAACCAGTAAGCTCACGTATGTCCACCACTGTGGGACCCATGAACCCACATGGAAGGATGAAAGTGTTGCAAGATATTGACCAGAAGCACAGAGTACTGGCGATAAAAGGTTTGTCGCACAAAAATTTCTTAATGGATAGTTGAATGGCTTCAAAGATGCCAAGCTGTTTCCACATGGTATTAGATGGTCAAAGAGGTCAAAAAGGATTGAGAGGAGGCATAATTCTGGTCATCAAAAATTGATGCTATGAAATCAGTGGAATACATATTCTATAGATTAACAAAGATGGATAAAAGTGAAATGCGGAAGATGATTGAGCAATTGTGGAATTGATAAGTGGCATTATTGAAATAAGATGTACTTTTGTGACATTTTTGTAAATTCACATTTTATTGTTAGTCACGTGTTATATCTTTGTAATAGATCTAATAATTATAAGTGAAATTCTGTTATAAAATTTCACTATAAATAGGAGTTAAGTACATGTAATAGGGATCAGTCTTTCATTACTTCGAGGGAATTTTCTTATTTTCTGTCAGTACTAGAGAGAGAAAGTGAGAATATTCTAAAAGTGTGTGAAAAAGTTTTTCACAGTGTACTGTTTCTCGATTTCTGTAAGTGTAAATATTCTATTGTTATAAATAAAGTTTATTTATTGTTTATAATTTAAAAGCTGAACCTGTCTAAAGCATCAACCAATGATGGATGTATATTATTAAAAAAAATATATATATCTATCATTGGAAAAACGGTTCTCGAATCTGATCTTATATTTTTATATCAAAAATCATCTTTCCTTGTGATGTCACCTCCATTGGAGCCAGAAATGGTTGTGACGGGACCATCACCGCTGTATGTTCCTCGGGATCCATCTCTGATGGCGACCGTGATCTTTTAGAGGTGACACATGGTCCCTTTTGTAGTCTTGAGTTAAGCCACCCAGTCATTCCACTAATTTGCTGGAGTAGGCCAGTTGATCAATGGCAGAGAACCCCAGTCAGAAAAGCCAAGAAGATGAGTCTGGCATAGAAATGGTTATTGACCATGAATTGGAGGATATAAATTGGCTTTGGACTCATCAATGTTGTTTTTAAAGCAAGAACCTAGGGTTCTAATAATAGAAGGTCCAGTGTGGTTGTCTCCATATTCAACTTTGAGTGAAACAGGGGATGATTAGGAATCAGCCCTAGCAGCATCTTCTAAAAGCTTAACATTGTCTTTCAAGGCCAAATTATAGGCCTTAGTGATGATAGTAGGAAATTTTGAAGAAAAAGATACCATTGAAAAAAATGAGTAAGCGTGAAGAGAAGAGTTAGAGGATTGAATCAAACAGTTAGAGTGCAAGAGAGCTGGTAGTTTGCAAAAGAAGAAGAATAATAAAATGCAGAGAGAAGAATGTACAGTAAGAGAAATGATGGCAGGAAATGATAGAGTTTTTAATGATGAAAAGACAGTTAATGGAATAACGGCTATAGAAGTGGAAACGGTTCCGCTAATTTAAAATTTTCAAATATTAAATTAGCGCGGGGGTATGTTAATTTATTTTTTAACACCAGCCAGTAATTGCCTGACATGTGCTAGGATAATTTAAAAGGTGAGAAGTGATTGAATCATATAATTGCATATTTCTATTGCATTATTCCCATCATTTTGTGCATACTTGAGCCATTTATATTTACAAATAAATGTTTTTTTTTATGTTTTGCCTTGTTTTTGTGCCTTGTAGGTTAAATGCAAATAAATGGATGGTTTTTTACATGCAAAGTTGGACCTTGGAAGTCTTCAAAGATTGAATCAGACCATGAGACCACCGTGGTTGGAAAGTAGACTTCTCAAGCTTCGCGTGCATATAAAGAACGTCCAAATCCGATCCCGGACGAGAAAGTTATGAACATTTGAAGTCGGGGCAACTTTTTAGGCAAATTCTTCATTCTAGTACCGGTACTGAAATTCTAGTATTGGTACTAGATCTTATTTTTTGAGCCGGCAACTTCTAGTACCGGTACTGAAATTCTAGTACCGGTACTAAGCCCCGATTTTGCAGCAGTTTTGTGTATTTTGTGTTTTTAAGCAAGGTTACTTTGGTTTTTTCACTTCTACTCTTGTAACCCTAAAGGGGGGGGTATTTATACATGTTTTGTAGCTGGTTTGGCTCTAACTCTCCATAACCCCATTTAATTTTCTAGATTCTCTTAGTTTAGCTTAGTTTTTTCTCTTAGTTTTAGGAGTAGTGTAGTTTTTAGTTCTAGATTCTCTTAGTGGAGCATATCATAGAAAGATGCCGAGGAAGTTCAGAAGCAAAGAAAAGAGTCCAACAGGAAGAAAAAAAGGCAAAATGATCATGCCTATCGATAGGGCACTAAGCCTATCGATAGGTACACTACTTAGCATAGCAAATCTGCAGAAATTTGGAGCTGCATACCTCACCTATCGATAGGGTTCTAACCTATCGATAGGTTCAAGCTCAAGCAATTTCCTATTTTGATTAGAACTCTATTTTAGCAACTCCTGGCAAGAGGAAATTGAGGGGGACCGTTTTGGAAAGTTTCCTACCCTATTTAAACACCTTTTTGGGATTGAAGAAGGGTCCCCTCTCCTCTGTAATCACTCTTAGCCTCCATTCACTTCTCTTTCTTCTCCATTATCACTTACCTTGGATATTTGGCTGCACATGGATGGAATGAAGACCTCCGGTGATTCAGCCCCGATCATGAGCAGCTAGACTCCTTCCCTTGGGTATAGATGAAGCTTAGTTAGTGGTTTTACTATGTATTGATTAGAGTTTTGGGTTTTGTAATAAGTTTATGACAATTGTACAACTCTGAGAGATTGCCTTCTTTTGCAATCCGTTCTTTTAATGATATATCTTTTGAATATGAATGTTTTCTGTGATTTCAATCATATTAGTTGTGCAATAGCATCAATCGAATATGCCTAGGTTCATTTTGTTTATTCATACCTTACTTGGATAACCTGTGCATGCTTCAGTTGACAGGTTATGCCTTGTTTGGATAAGTCTTACTAGGTGAACATATGCATAATATATTTGATGATTTATTCATGTAGTTTAGATCATCACCGTTCATAAACGATTGTGAAACCTTAACTTTAATTGTATGCATGATAATTCCCTAACTAAAGTGGATTCGAAAACCCAAGGTTCCCTTTTATTATTTTAATCAATCATTTATTTTCATTAGTTTAAACAACCAACCAAATAATGAAATCAAGAAATTGTTTGGTAACTAGAATCAAATTCATATTAGTTTTTCATAACTCAGCCTCTAGTCCCTGTGGTTCGACACCCGTGCACAAATCACTTTTCCAATGAATTGAGGTTACAAGCACGAGTACTTTATAAATTTAAATCTTGATCACGAACAAGGAAATAACCTCCCTTGTTTGGGCCGATCATGGAGATGACCTGAGGACTCCCTCAGTATTTATTATGCTTGGCGATGTTTGAATTCCTACGCTTGGGAATTTATTGAGCACACGTATGAAGACAAGCATTTTTGGCGCCATTGCCGGGGAGTAGCGAGAGTTCTAAATTGATCCAAGAAGAACTAGTGGTAACTTGTAATTGCATTACAAGTGCGGTAAGTTCTACTTATTCTTTTTGTATATAATTGTGTAAATAGTAGTTGTAGTTGTTTTTAATTTTTCTATTAAAAAAAAAAAAAAGTTTAGCCAAGACCCAACCTCAATGCAAGGAGGTTATGACCAATACTCATATTTAGGCGAAAGAGAGGACATGAATGCACATTTCTGTAGTTCATTGGGACATAACAACCCCCCACAAATAATGACATTGAAGGATCGTTTAACCCAAAATTTGAGAATGTCAGGGTTGTTTCCCAAAGTTGAGGAGGCTTGTGCCATTTGTGAGACATATGGGCATTCCATTAATGGTTGTCCTAATCTCCCCATGTATAGGAGAGTCTTCCTTGAGTAATCTAATGCTCTTAATCAACATAGTATCCAAAATTTTGATTGGTGCAATGGTTACAAGGTTAATCCCCAAGAGCCACAAAGTTACTATTCCTCTCAAAACCAACCAAATTATGATTATGATGGTCATTCCTCCTATTTTGATGGTCAATGATATCAAGGGTTTGACTCAAACTCAAACCAATGTTATGCCCCACCACCCTATCCAATGGACCAACCATTTTTTCAACCACCTCAAGTGAGCTTGGAGAATGCTTTGCAACAATTATTGCAAAATGAAATGCAAAGTCGAATGCAAAGTGAAATGCAAAGTCAAACAGAATTAGAAATTTCACATACCCAAGCTATTAATGATATTAGAAATGAACTTACCGAGTTGATCAATTTATTGGTTGTGCTTCAACAAAAGGATAACTTTCCTTCACAACCCGAAGCAAATTTTCATGGTTAACAAAGTGAGGAAGTTTTTAATGACATTAATGATCATCTAGATCAAGTTGAGGCAATTACTCACACTATGAATTTTGAAAATGATATTTTGAACAACTCTTTTAATTAGTCACATCTGGATTCTAGTGAGTGTGATGAGCCTCAATTTTTAAAGAATAATTGTGCTATTATGGAGGTAGGTGAAGTGTTGGAAACAAAAGAGTGAGCATCACCTAGGTTTGAGGAGTCAACCCCTCCATCTTCTAAAGAGGAGTTTTTTCCCTAACATCCAAACCACCTGAGCTTGACTTAAGTCTAATGCCCTGTGAACCAGCCAACCCCGGCTTGGGAGGCGTTTTCACTTAAATCATCGTGGATTGTGGATGACTTTATCCGTCTCGATTTATCCTTCTCTATTATCCACTCAAGATTGGGTTTTGAAAATGGATAAAAGTTTTACAAAAACTAGGAGTCGCCACCTTATTTTTAAGGAATAAGGAAACCATGAAAAGAGTTTTATTTTCAATAAAACAAATGACCCCATATTTTGGAAAAGCATGGTCTTCGAATCAAAGTTGGATTCGGGGGCTAGGTTATGAGATAGGAAGGTTCCAAGATACCTTTTGTAGGCACCTATCTCACCCTAATTAAAGGTCTCCTAATTAATTTTGGGCTTTATCAAAATCTTATAAAAACAACCCTATCATATCTAATCAACCAAGAAAGTAGTGTAGATAATACTAAGTAATAAATAATAATAAAAAAAGAAACAAAAAATCCTAAAGACCTTAGGAAACACAGAGTCATCCTAAGATTGGACTTGCGCCCTATTGACTGCCTACGTACCTTACCAGTTTCCTGATAAGAATCAAAGTCCATGTAGTTCGATTACCTAGGATTCTCATATTGTAATGAACTACACTATTGCTAGAATTCTATTTTATCCAATACTTTATCTTCGAGAATTTTTATCAGCTTGAAATCCTTTTAGAAAACAATTTTATAATCATTAGGCTCTCAATGAACTTGGAATTCTGTTCAAAATCAAATTTGAATTCAATCGCAACTCTTTTTAAAATGAGAGTTTCATCCCAAAAACAAATCCTTTTCAAGGCGGAATTTCATTCCAAATCAAATACTTGAGTTCCAATTTCATTGGGATTCCATGACTTAGTTTTTGATGAAAATATTGTTTTTGAAAACCTCTCGAAAGTAGAATCCTAAACTCATTAGAATCCTATTTCTAATGTAACTCTTACAACAAAGAAGAATCTTAGGTGAGGTCAAGTGACCCCCCTAATCTTAGGGTTTCTAGCTAATCCTAGGTTAGTCTAAACACCTAAAACACTAAATGTATACTTGCTAAATAACTAAATTAAACACAACAATGCATGAACATGATCCTAAATGCAAACTAAATTATCTAAATGAACCAAGGCATGTTTCTAGGTTGATTTGATCCTAAAAAATGGCTTTTAATGCACTTTAAAGAGACTTTCAATTTCTGGACAGATTTGAATGCTCTATTAAAAGTGAATTAAAACCCATGAAAATAACAAATAAAAAAGGTGAGGATGACTAACATGCAACCTAATATGCATACTAAAATATCATGATAAACACCGTGTTAGCCCTAAGGTCCTTGACCTTATTTTGATGATAACTAAACCATATTTCTCTTCTAACAAATGGTTGAGTGTTTTGTATCCATAGATTGTCTTTGGAAGTCTACATCAACATTCATCAAGTATTCCAAGTGCTATTTATTCAAATCAAAGCTCATGGTGATAAACTACAAGTGTCAAAGGGCCAAATTGAAGTCAAGTTGATCTACATATACTTTAGGAACTCTTTGTAAGACTTCTCTTATGATCAATTGTGTAAAGCTCAAGAGAAATGTTTTTCATCTCATTGTGCATTAGCATTCATGCTCAATTTGCTTTCAAAATTGACCAAAAATGTTTTGAAACACTTAGTTAATGTGTTAAAGTGTTTAGTGTTGATTTTGACTTAGAAATTTCGAATTATTGCCTTTACAACTTCACTAGTCGACTAACCCATCTAGTCCTAGTCGACTAATTGGAGTACAGAAGCAATGTTTATGAAAATTCTAAGTTAGTCGACTAATCACCCCTGACTAGTCGACTAATGGTTTCTTAGTCGACTAACCCGCTCTTGCTAGTCGACTAATGTAAGGTCAGTAGCTGTGTTTTGGTTGCAATTTTACTAGTCGACTAATACCCCCTGTCCTAGTCGACTTACCGATCCCGGATTAAAATTTCCCAAATGTTTTTAAGTTGCTAGTCGACTAACCCTCCTTGTTCTAGTCGACTAACAAACCCAGTTTTTGTTCTTTATGGTCTTTGCTTAGCTAGTCGACTAACCGAGCCCGGGAATGAAAAATACCTTTGAAAATGCCTTGTTAGTCGACTAACAAGCTTGTATTAGTCGACTAAGGGTTCTGCAACTTCAAAACGGCTCTTTCCTAAACTAGTCATTCAAGCCCCCAACCACCCTAAAACCTTCATAATCCGACTTCTAGGGTTTCAAACGGTCATTTGGGTTTGGGATGGCTATATATTGAAGGTTGGTGTTCATTTATTACTAACCAAGTGATTAAATCTTTTGTCTTACACTCATTACTCTCAAGCATTCATTATTCACTCTTCTCATTGATTAAATACTCTTGTGCTTCATCCATTTGATCTTTTGAGAAGTTATTGTACTCTTGTATTGATTACAAATCAGCTTTCTTATTCATTGTATCATTCAATATTCAATCTCTTGTATTGTGAGTTTTGTAAGGGTTTTGTGAGAACTCTTGTGGGTGAGTTGTCTTCCACCTTGAAAGAAGGCAAGTTATAAAAGTTTCTCTACCTTGAAGGAGTTGCATAGTGGATTAACCCTCTTGACGGAGTTCTTGAGGCATGGATATAGGCGGAGACCGAACCACGTTAAAACCTTGTGTTTGATTCTCCAACTCAATCTCTTTACTTTAAGTTCATGATTTTATATCTTGTTGTATTAAGTTAATATTCAATCTTGCATTTTACTTATCCAATTTCAAGTTTGCAAAATTATTGCATCCCATTTTTGTAAGTAATTATTATTTGCCTATACTCTATTCACCCCCCCTCTAGAGTATATTTTGGGCCAACTGTAACACCCCACACAGGGTTACCCCTATGCGGAAATGCCACATTGACATAAAACACCAAGCGCTTATCTTTTGAGTAATTTCTTTTTAAAATT